>JAWNPS010000273.1:600000-1159183 GCA_035047385.1 Drosophila tripunctata
ACAACAGCAACAACTAAACATACATAACGTATTTACCGATTTCTTTTTAATATGCCAGACACATGTTTCTCTCCACATTCCCCCTCGCCTTCCCCTACCGTTCACCGCTTCACCATTTTAATCCATTTACCATTTGTGGCACTTGGCAACCGTTTGCGGCCGTCTATCCATAGTTGTTGCAATAGTTTAGCTATTTTTTGTTGTTGTTGTTTTGTCGCTTTCAATCGTCGTCTTATCAACTTCATTCATTAGAGCTGTCAGTGCAGTGTATCTTTATACGTATATTGAGAGAGCCAGCGAACCATTACAGACTTGCATGTACATATATATACATATATATGTACTCACATTTGTTAAATATAGTACACTTCAATAAAGAAAAGAAGAAAGAAAGAAGCAAAAAAAAAGCACAACATGCCGTGCCAACGTTTTTCAGTTCGGTTTCCATTCATCAATATAAGAAAGCGACGCAAACTGTGTCAATCAGCAACAGCAGCGGCAGCAGCGCAGACGCAGCAGCAGGCAGCAGTAGACGGCCAGTGTTGCCAGAAACTAAAGAGCAAAAGATGCTAGCTTAATATATGTAGCAAAAATTGTCAGAAAATGATGAAAATACCATAAATAAAATATTTACATTTTTTACATTTTTTTTTTAAATCTTAAAGTTAATAAGCCAAATGTATTTAATTTTTTAGTTTTGTTAAAAAGTCAACAAATAATACATGAAAAATTTAAAATGGAGAACATTGCATTGTATTTTTTAAGTGCATAAACCAAAATATGTCTACATATACAATTATGTTTTATTATTTTTAAAAATACCAAAAAGTTCAAATGTTGATTATTACTAATCCTAAGCGAATATGTTTAATTGTATATTAAAAGTCCAAAAGCCAATATGTATTTATATCTTCTACTTTTCTTTTCCAAAATCCGATAATTTAAAATATTTATTAATAATTAAAAGCGAATATATTTAATTGTAAATATTTATTAATAGCAATAAGCTAAAATGTTTTAAAGCCCGGTATTTATTTTTGAAAACAATGACAAAAAATTTTTAAAAAGTTGTTTATAAAATTACATACTTTAAAAGGAATACCGCAAAATGTATTTATTTCATAATCTGAAGCGAATATATTTAGCTATAAATATATATTGAAAGCAAATGTTTTTAAATCCGGTATTTATTTTTAAAAACATTGCCAAATACTTAGAAAATTTAAAAAAAAAAAGGAATAAAGCAAAATGTATTTAAATCCTTCTATTTTAAAATTACCTCATTTTAAAACAAAAATTTTCAGCAGATATATTAATTTCCGCATGCATATACCTTTTTTTATTTAAAAAATTGCCAAATTTTTTAGTTTGGTTTATTGAGATTAAGAATTAAATGTTTTAAATTGTATGTTCAAAGTAAATTAAAAAAAAATATGTTTAACATTTTTACTATTTTTATAAACGAAACTTAATTTTTTTGAAAATATTCCATTAAAACAATAATGAACTCTTTGTTTCATATAGTAATTTAAAATATTCGTCAGTTAACAATTACAAAATTTTTTTCACCCACTTAATTCTAATTAATTTTTTTGTTTACACTTGCTAAAGTGCGAACTAGACTGTAAAAGTAGCTAAATGTATACTTCCTTTTCTAGTTTTGCACCATAAATGCGCTAAATTGGCAACACTGCACAGCAGCAGCGACAGAGATGAGGCTGAAATATATGTGGCAGTTTGAAGCGAATTGGCAGGTCTCGTGCTCTGCTGCCTTATCAGAGACCCGTTCTCGCCATCTCAGTTTGTTTGTTGGGTGTGTATAGTAGTGTGCCGCAAAATCGCAAAGCCACTGATTACATTTATATGTATTTGCTGCTCACTTATTATATTTTGTTTGCTTCGTTTTGTTTTTGTTTTTGCGCATAGGCAAAAGGTGACCCGATGATGATGAGGCTATCAGCACAGCGACAAACATGCACGCATACTAACGCACGCACAAAAAGTCTCCCGACGCTCTTTGCAAAAAATGTACGTTAGTTTCGCTCGGTTGTCACTGACCGCGCGAATTATGATTGAATAATGTGAACACACACAGACGCAAATACAAACTGACCGAGGGTCGTAGTCGCTTGGCAGTCAATTATGCAAAACGGTTACTGCACTTTGCATTAATTAACAGCAGAAACAGCGGCAAAAGCAACAACAGCAGCAACATCAGCATTTGGCACAACTCTTCACACAATTTGCACGTGTCATGCTTAGGCTGAAAGCTCAGCTTGCAAGAACAAACAGCTGTTCGCTGTTGGAGTAGCAGAGCTCAAGAGAGTGAGAGAGCGAGAGCGAGACGACTGGAGAGTAAGAAAGTGCTGTTGATTTGTTATTGCAGGGGCGTAGCTAGGTACATGAGAGCAATGGGGCGCTGTTGACCTTAACGGATTAAAGAAGAAATGTTGAATAATGCTAGACTTTTGCTAAAATGTTTTATATAAATAATACTTATTAACAATAATTGCTGCTCAAAACATGTGCATTTAAGCAAATGTAACCCAGTTGACCCCCACTAAATTACATGTTGAATACGACCCTGTGCTGTTGTTGTTATTGTTGCTGTTGTTTTTGTTGTGCACTGTCCTCCCTTCCAGTTTGAGTGAAATATTTTGCAGTTAAATTTAAATTGAATGTGTGTGTATTTGTTTTGGTTGCCTGTATGTATGCTTGCAACATTTTCAGTAATTTAAAAATAAGTGCGCCGACGACCGGCGGCCCCAAATAGCATCCGCGAAATGCAGCAGTTACTAGTAGCAGCGCAGCAACAGCGCAGCACTGAATAGGCACATCCACATTTACACATGATGATGCGTATGCAGCATAAGCGATTGAGTGTGCGAGCGAATGGGATAGAAACAGCGGCACAGAGACACTGAGATAGAGTTATGGCTGGTGGGGTGGGGTGAGGGGCAGCAGGCGGGTCTCCGGTCGGTCGGTCGGTCCGTGTGCGCGAGATAAACAAACTGCCAGTTCACTATCAATCAAATACCGGAAACAGCTGCTTTAGTTTTATTTTGCCATAGCCATTTGGCACAGCAACACACATGCACATACACTGAACGAGAGAGAGAGAGAGAATCCAGAGGCAGAGGCCGAGAATCGAGACAGACAGCAATAGCAGCAGTGACTTAGGCGACGGCTGCAACGTCGCGTCGCGTCGCGTCGTCCACGTCATCGTTCATTTCAACGACATGTACAACACCTACAGTCAGCACAAGACATATGCGTACACGCAGTTTTCTAACTCTACCGAAATATTAAATAAATAAAAACAATTCTTTGAATGTATATATTTAGTATTATATGATTTTTTTTATTTTGTAGTTTTTAACGGAACATACATTCTAAAAACATTACATAAAGTTCGT
Source organism: Drosophila tripunctata (assembly GCA_035047385.1). Classification (NCBI taxonomy): domain Eukaryota; kingdom Metazoa; phylum Arthropoda; class Insecta; order Diptera; family Drosophilidae; genus Drosophila; species Drosophila tripunctata. Next base: position 603,417 of record JAWNPS010000273.1, read on the forward strand.
CCACTTCAAACTGTTTGGGGTTTCCACAACATCATCATCATTACCATCATCATCATTATGATCACCGACTACTCAGTTTATTTAATTATATTAAAATGTACAAATAAAATAAATATTCTTTATGTATATAGCTTGTATGTACTTTTGTATGTATAGTGCCTTAAATACTAATCGTTTTTTTTCTTAATCCATAATTTTTTCTGGTTTTCCTTTCTTTTTTGCATGTGGTTGTATGTATGTTTTTCACTATGTTTAAGGAGTTCTTCTTTTAGTGGGTTTTTCATGTGTGTTTTTTGTTTTTGTGTTTAATAGTTAGGATCTCTTAATAACTAAGCTATTAGCTTACATATTACATATACATTTATAACATATGGTAAATTGTTTCTTTATTCATTTTACTTTCAACATTAGTTCGAAATTTGTTGTTGGTGTTTTCGGGATTGGTTTCTGCTCATACATATATAATTTGTAGTTCTCTTTATTATATAAAATTGCTGCATTTTAGTTTAAGATTTCGTTTTTTGGTTATTTGTATTATTTTTAGTATATTTGGAATTTTTTCTTGCATTTTGTAGTACTGCCTTTTATTTACAATCCATGTTTCTAGGGGGAATAAGGAAATTGATTTGTACATTACAAAAATCATAAGAAAATACAATGATAACAATGTGTCATATAAAATACATTTATAAGAAATTAATTTTCATCTTTATTTTTTAAATATACATGTATATATATTTTTAGTATTCATATATGGGTGTGTATAATAAAAGTATGTTATCAGTTTTTTCGCTTATTTATCTGTAGTAAAGTAAACTTTTTATGGCCAACTGACATTAGATTCCCCATATCGTATAAGCACATTTAAGACTGATTCTATATATAGCTGGACTACATGTAATATTCTGTCATTTTATCGTTTGCCCATTAAATTCGTACTGTATACCTTCAGTATATACTATATACATATAACATATATTGTGCATAATTTTTGAATAGATTTTCTTTACTTTACTTTACGTTTTGTTCGCTACAACATCAAAAATGGACTGGTTTTGGTATCATCCTAAACATTTTTCCTAGACTTTTATTGACTTCTAATAAGTATAGGATCTTTCACATTCGCATAAATATATTTCCAAACATAGTTCAGTTATTGCTCTAATCAAAAAAAATAAACATCAAGTGTACTTTATGGACTGTAATTGTAAAACAAACAAAAATCAATAATAGCCCGATTTCTGAAACGAATATAGATTTGTTTTAGATTTCATTCAGGTAAGCTTTCAAATTGCGAGCACACTGATCATTTTGTTTGTCTAGAATCAAATACAAATCTTAAATCAAACTGAATTTATTTCAGAAATCGGTCTAATAATGGAATTATATTGATAAAACAAAAAAACCTTTCTCGTTAAGCGTTCAATTTTATTTTGTTGTTTTCCCGTTTTGTTGAAACTTGTATAAAAATAATGAAAACTATAGTTTTTTAATTAATAAATCGTTCGAAAAAGAAGTGTTGCTGTTGTTGTTGTCGCTCGTTTCATTAATTAGTGTGTTTAAATTAAGCGAAAATTATTTTTTAAATAACATTTCTAATAATTAATAATTATCTGTTTGCAGTCTTTGGTTATTTATTTTTTCTTTTCTTGTTTTTCATTTTTTTGTTTTTTGTTTTTTTGTTTTTTTTTTTTTAAATCATACATTAAACATTTTGTTGTGTATATTTATATATTTTTTTTAAATCATACATTAAATATTTGCTGTTGTATATATAGGCATATATATATATATATTTAAGTCATACATTTAATATTTTTTGTATATATAGGCGTATATACTACATATAAATTTCTCTCAGTGTATGCGCGTGTGTGTGTCACGTCTTTTTGGCACACAGCGAAAAAAACGCACACAAACCGTTCGATCGCAAGCTCACGATATACTCGTTTGCAAAGCTCACAATATATACTCGTTTGCATGCTAGCGATGTATATTCGTTTGCAAAGCTTACGATTTACTCGCTTGCAAAGTTTACGATATACTCGTTTGCCAAGCTCAAGATATATACTCGTTTACAAGCTTACGATATATACTCGTTTGCAAGCTCACGATATATACTCGTTTGCAAGCTCACGATACATACTCGTTTGCCAAGCTCACGATATACTCGTTTGCAGGCTCATGATATATACTCGTTTGCAGGCTCACGATATACTCGTTTGCATGCTAACGATGTACTCGTTTGCAAGCTCACGATATACTCGTTTGCAAAGCTCGTAAGCTCACGATACACTCGTTCTGTTATCTATAGCGTGTGTGGGTGTGTGTTTGTTTTAGTAATCGGAACTGGAGTCGAGCAGTCGCTTCTCTGGCGTCAGATCACCCTTGCGCAGAATGCGACTCGCTGCACTGCATCCATGTTCGAATCCCCCTTTGCCTGTGTTTGGTGCAGCAACACCGGCGTTAAGCTGTGCTGCCGTGTTGCCACCACCATTGAGGTTGCCACCCAGTGCTGCAATGGGCATCATGCTGCTGCTGCTGTTGGTATTACCCAGACCAGCGGCCGTTAGCTGACAGCGACAACCGCGTCCCGCAAACCTCGCATAGCACTTCTCGCAGAGCTTGATGCAGCCGCGCATGGGCCAGTAACACCAGAGGCAGGGCAGCACAATGGACAGGGCGCCCAGCCAGCCCCAGCGCTGTGTACGCTTGTAGGGGCCACAGGAACAGGGGTTGTCGACACAGGGTGTGCCATCGCCATTGCCGTCATCGCAGTCCATGTCGTTGTCCCGGGCACAGTGATAGAAGAGCGCCTTGGCGCAGCAGAGACAGGAGGCATAGTCGATGATGGATTCGGCGCTGCACAGACACGTCTTGTTGCACACCCAGGTCTGGGGCAAAGGTCGCGGACTCTGGCACTGCTCGCAGCGGCACAGACCGCAGCGTGGACAGACAATGGGATTCAGCAGCGATGCATCACCGCCGAGCACAATGGGTGCACCCAATTGGCCACCGCCACCGGGTAGCGTTTGTTGTTGCTGCTGTTGCAGCAGCTCCTCCAACGCATGCATATGTTCCTTGCCACTTGTTGCCGGCTGTTTGGTTATGGGCTGCATATTGGCTGCTGCCGCTGCCGACGCTGCTGCGGCGGCAAAGCCGTTGCGCGGTGGCGCTGGTGGCGCTAATTTAGAGGCGGGTGCTTTGGTTAACTGATGCGCGGGAATTGTTGTTGTTGCTGTTGCTGTTGTTGCTGTTGTTGTTGTGTGTTGCAGATGCGAATGTAATAAGCCTAAGCCATCGAGGCCATCGATGCCAACAACTGCTGCTGACGTTGCGGATGTTGCTGAGCCTGCAGCTGACGTTGCCGCCATCGTCGTCGCCGTCGTTGTCGTCCCTGTCGCTGTCGCCAATCGATTGCTGTGATGCTGTGCTGCAGCAACAACTGCTGCTGCTTGCGAATGTGTTTGATGATGATGATGTTGCCGCTGTGGCAGCAACAACAAATGATGCGTCGTTGTCTGGCCATTGTCCTGCTGGCCAGCGGGATGTTGCATGCGTGTGGCATGCTGCAGCGGCGTGTCCACATACTCATTGGTGAGACGCTCCGATTCGGGTCGCGGTTGCGCCAGCGTGACGGGGGAGGCGGGCGGCTGACCCGTTGACAACAAAGATGCAACGGGTTCAGCGCTTTGGAAATGACTAAGGAAGTTGTTGTTGTTGTGGTTGTGATTGCTGTGATTGCTGTGATTGCTGTTGTTGTTGCTGTTGCTGCTGTTGCTACTAATGCTTAGCAGCGGCACTGGCGGTCGTCGGCGTGTAAAACTGCTGGTGCTGCCCGTGCTGCTGTTGGCCGTTGCTGTCGATGAGGATGCGTTGCTGCTGTTGCGACTCAGGCTGCTGGGTCGTTGCGGCAGAAAGGTCAGATGATGTATCTGATAGTCGTCGATATCGGCGTTGGCGGGTATTATAGATATTATGTTGTTGTTGTTGCTTGTTGCTGTTGTAATACTAGGATGATTGTTGTTGTTGTTGTTGCTGTTGCTGTTGCTGTTGCTGCTGCCACTGCCACTGCTGCTGTTGTTGCTGCTGCTGTCACTTAACGCTGTTGGCTCCGGCGCCCTTGGTCGATGCACGCGCGGTAGGAGCTTTGGGGGCCGGGGTGGCGCCAAGGGATCGCCGCCATTTCTGCGATCCATGTAGTGTTGTAACCAATACCCTCTCCCACTTCCGCTCTCTCTCTCTCACACGCTCTCTTCTTCGCTCTCTCTCTCTCTTCCTCTCTTTGATGCTCAATAATAATAATTGATGCTGCTGCTGCTGTGCCCTCGATAATTGCTATGCCCGAAATCGGCTCGATTTGCCTTCATCCTAGCGTTCCACGGTTGCTTTTGCTTTTGCTTTTCTTTTTTCCCCTTCTTCTGTGCTTTGTTTGCTTTCGCTTTTCTCACGTTTTTCCAGCGCAGCGTCGATTGCTCTCTGTAAAATAATGGAAAGAAAAGAATAAATATTTAATAAGTTGTTTTTAAAATTGAAATAAATGTTTAAAAATTAAAATATTTCAGCTAGAAATGCCTTAAAAATGTGTGAATAAAATTTTTAAAGAATTCCTATAATCTTCGTATCCTAAAGTCCTAAAATAACAGTAAATTTTAACCCTTTTCAGCCCAAAGTTTCACTTTTCGCACAGTTAGCTTTGAGTGTTTTTTAATAAATTCTTTACTTATTTTGTTTATATTTAAAGCAAAAGCAAGCATACAGTTATTTAGTTTAATTTGTGCACTTTTAAGATAAAATATAGCCAGTTTAATTACGATCACATTTCTTATGGGTTAAGTGTGCGGTAGTCTAAATCTTCAGCTATTTGTTTGAATTAACACTTTGTTGATTTAAAAGTGTTTTATATTCAGCTGCTCTGCTTTCTCTGTTTTTGTAACAGTGTATTTGTTTGTGCATTTATCTGCAACTGCCTCCAAATGGCACGTACATGAAGCATAGCCCTGCCTGTCGCTGCCACAGCCACACACACCCCCTTTATGAGCGCCCTTGCAACATGGCACGACTTGGTTTTATATTTCAGTGCCAAGTAAAATTATCTTATTTGCTATTTGTTGTTGTTGTTGTTGTTCTTATTGTTATTATTATATAGTTAACAATTTCAAAAACTTTCCTTTATACTATGTATATCTGTATGTATTGTACAATGTACATACACAAAGCATAAGCAAGTAAATTTCAATGTTTGTAATTAATTTCGCGCTCTGCCATAAAATGAGCAACAACAAATTTAACAACAACAACTACAACAACATTCAACTTTGGTCAGCTCAACGCCCAAGAAGAAGGTCAAAATCTTTGGCGTGACTTTTGTGTAAACAGAATATAATGAAAAACTTTTATATACCCTGCAATTGTATAGCATAGAGCGGTTATACATATGTGTGTGCCAGCATGAAACTAGTTGAAGTTCACAGACTGATTTATCTTATAGTTACTTTATATTATATTAAGTGGTATCTTTGAGTTGAGCAACTATTTTTTTTTGTGATTGTTTTTTTCTAATTTTAGTTTTGTCTTAATTACGCGCTCGAATACGTAGTAAACTTTTATAATTCACTTGAATTATGTTGAATTTCGCTTGGTACACGTGATATAAGTCAAGATTATCCACATAATTCACCGACAAATTGTAGTTGCGCTAATTTTTTGTTGGTTATGTTTATGCTTGGGGGCACGAGTATTATGTTCTAGGGCAAATTCCAAAGAAACAAGGCTAGAAATATTTTTAACAACAATATTAAAGTAAGTTCTTAAAGTATGTAGTTGGGTTTTTAAAGCGTCTGGGAAGGATATACAGCAAAACAAGCCAAGTCCATATAGACATTTTCGTCTGTCTGTCTGTTTGTCCGTATGAAAAAACAGATCTCAGAGATGGTGTGTGGACTCAAAATACAATATTGTAAAAGCAATATTTAAATATAATTCTTATTTTAATTATTATAATATTTATTTATAAAGTATCTCTATAAATTTCTTAAAAAGAAAGTATTTTAATAACATTTTAATCCACTTACATTTAATTAACTATAGCTTTTTTAACGCTATATCTCTTGCATCTATTGTTAATGTGGCACAACTAGGCGCTTTATATCTAATGATACACACATATATACAATATATAAAGCTAAATTCAGATATGATTGCATATGTTTACACATAATTAAACCCATGGCACGAGTCACAAATAAGGAAACACAGCAAATTAAGAAAAATGTCGGAGAAATAAACGAACATTATCTCTATATATAGAGAAATGCCGATGATAAAAAGCGCATAAGAACAGCAATTGTTATTATTATTACTGCTATTATTATTAATAATAATAATTTTTGTAGTTTACAAAAGCAGAAGCAGAAAAAACGCTTGCAAAACGAGCACAAGAAATGTTCTAAATGGATCTTTATAGAAACACCTTTACATAAGTATATCTATATATATGGACATATATTTAGAGTATGTTTATATGTATCTGTGTGTGTGTGTTTTGGTATAAAAATTAACACAAACGCCCACTTATTGACGTCATGTCCGGTACTCAAAAACAATTTTCGAGAATGACCACAATTGAGAAAAACAAAATCGAAATAAACAGCCAACAGATGAGGAATGGGTTTCAAGCATACTCAAGAAGGGGGAGAGAAGATGCGGCTAAAAGGGGCTGCTGCTCTAGTGAGAGTGTGGCAGTGTGGTGGGGGGTGTGTGCAACTGTGGCCAATAAGCAAAACCGAAAAGCGGCTAAGAACAAAACGACGTGTGTGTGTTTTGCTCTTTTTGGCTGTAAACGTGATTTTCATTTGATTTTTTCTTCAAAAAAAATTTGAAATTTTAATTTTACGAGCATTATCAAATTATTTAGTAATTTATGCACAAAACACACACAAACACATAGGCATGTATATATATACATATAATAAATTTAGCTTTTACAAATAGGCTTGGCAGATATTGCAAAACAAATTATATTTTCGTTTTTACAAAACAAAGAATAATCAATAAATTAACAGAAGTAAACACTTTTGCAAAGTTTATAATTAAGTTTTTAATTGCTTTAATTTAAGTGAATTTTTAAATATTTTATTGATAAGTAATTATAAAACTTTTTATGGAAGCATAAAAAATAATAATCAAATAATAATAATCATTTTTATATATATTGTTTACGCAAAACTTTCATGATATTTTGTTTGAAGCATTTATAAGTTTTTTATGCCGCGCCCCAAAAAAAATTATGTTAAAAAGCTCTAAACGAGCTGGCACGTTTTAGAAATGCCCAGTAAGGTTATCTAGCTGTTAGATTTAGGATTTATACTATAAAAAAAGATAAATAAATAAACTTAACAAATAAAATAATGATCAAAATTAATCATTGTTCTATGAACGAATTGATTAGTTTCGAAAATACATGATTTGTTGATTGCAAAATATAAAATAAACATTATTTACGAACCCTGATTTATAGCTAACATAGCTACCATATCTATCAACTGTGAAGTGAGTTTAGTAAATGATAAAATCAGTATAGTTTGCAGAATAGAAATGTTCCGTTTTTAGGCGAGTTTTCAGAATTGTTCCCTGACTTGTCAGTGCTAAATGCTGCCTGTAATGTTGGATTATTAACATTACCCTTCAGTACCTCTGAATTTACAGTAGTGACGGTTTTAGGACAAACCTTTTGAGTTGCAGCCTGACTTTTCAGTAGACATATTGCTATTTCCTGCTGGGTTACGCAATCAGGAATAAAGGTTATGAATTTCACTGTTTGAGTTAGGAGTACACACAGCTTGTTAGCTTTTTATATTATTTTAAGACTTTTTATAAATTATTAAACGTTTTAACACCCCAGCAGACTGTTATAAAAATGTTTTAACCAATGAACTATGAGTAAAAAGGCCAAAATATTGCCATAAGTTATTGCTAAAGAGACAGAATCTGGTAACTGTGCAAACACATAAAAAAGTTTTAATTATAATTCCGTATTTTTTTTTAAATTGAACAACGCTTTCACCTTACACCAATATGTAATGTCCCCAAAAGAATAAATAGGCTAAAAACATATTATAATTGGAGCAATGTGATTTTAATACACAAAACAATATACAACTTGTTGCACTTTTTAGCTTTTTACAAGCTAAGCAGATAGCGTTAAAGTTAATTTTATAAAAAAATTCAATTGCTATGCTATTTAGTTGTTTTTAACTATTAAACTTGCTAGGCTTTTTAAAAGCTTTCTAGCCTATATTTCGCACAAAACCATTACACCCCTTTCAAGGAGCGCATACAAATTTGTATAAAAAGACACGCAATGCCAAGATTTTCGATTTCATTCTTAAATTAATTGGCACAAACACAACAACAACAACAGCAACACGTTATTTAAAAAAGATTTTTTTTCTCTTATTTTTAATTGCTTTAGAAATTCAGTGTGGTTTTTATTGTTTGTATTTTTATATGTATTTTGTATTTATATTTATTTTTATTTTTATTTATTTTTTTGTTGCCCGCAAACTTTGACCTTGGTGCACAGTGTATAGAGTGTGTGTGTGTGTAGCGTAGTGTTGTGTGAAAAAGTGCTGCCAATTTTTTAAGTACATAGCACAATTTATTTTTAACATTGTTGTCACTTTACTTGTTGTTGTTGCTGCTGCTGTTGTTGCTGTTGCTGTTGTTGTTGTTGCTGTTGTTGCTGTGTTCATTCAAACGAAATGTAGCATTTGAATTTGAAACGTTTTCATTAATAAGTGAACTTGGCGTTGCGGGCGCCACAAAACAAGTCACAAGTCGCCGTCGCTGTCGCTGTTTGCGGTCGCTGTTTGCAGTCAGCGTCAGCAGCAAACGTTAGCGTTGCCGTCAACGTCAGCATCAGCATCAGCATCTTAGTGACGTTGGCTGTTCTGGTGTCAACATTTGTTTTGCTGTCTTCATTGAAACGATTCAAATGAATTCGACGGATTTGTCATTGTATTTTATTTGTATTTATTGTGTTTTGTTTGACCGTTTTTGCTGTTGTTGTTGTTTACTTGTTTGCTGTTTGCTGTAGCACAAACAAGTGTTTCAATTCAAATAGAATTATTTTAAGACAGAGACAACAACAACAACACACAACAGATCGTTGCGCTTTTAAACATGTACAATATACAACAATATATAAAAATAAACGCAGGCAAATTAAACAGGTTTTTATTGTTGTTGTTCTTGTCTCAACCCGTTGCTTTGTGCTCTCTGTTGTTGTTGGCTAATAAGCCGGCGACTAAGCAGCACTGTGGCAAGTTAGTGGAGCAGAGGCAGCTTGTAGAGGGCGCGGCCCATTGCCATTTATATATATAGTATATGTATATATAGAATATACTTATATGTATACGTTTAATTAATTGCTGTTAAAGAAATGTCAGCATGACCCAATTATCATAAAACGCAATGCATAAAAAAAAGCAGCAGACAAAATGTTAATAACATTCATATTTATATGTGCAATAATTAATGGAACATTATGGCCATTTTAGCCAAATAAAAACGGGAAGCTGCAATTACGCCAAAAGCAATCAAATTGAAAGCTAATAAAACTAGTTGGCAATCGAAGCGAATCGACTCGCAAAGACCCTGTACTTATGGTAGAGATACTCAATAAACTAATATTAAACATTGAAATAAAGTGTTTTATGCTAATAATAATGCGTTAATGTGTTCAGAGTTGCATTTTTGCGACTTTCGGAACTTTGTATGAACGGATATGGCTTGTTCAGTGTTGCAAAGTTTTTGGTAGTGCGATTGGGAAACTTACTATTTATCTGCACGATAGTAATACTCTAGTATAAGTAGATAAAGTGAGTGAAGTAGAAGCTCATATTTGTGAAGCTAAATGAATCCGCGGTCTATTCGATTATGGAACTTCAGAGGACACACACATAGTACTTTCCACTGTTATTGGAAGCTAAAAATCATTCTTCAATTCTAAACAAAATTTTGAGAAGCTACCGGAACGTACTAAAAATGTTTCCCCGACATAAATTTATGTAGAAATATTAAATATAATTTACAATAAATGCAGTATCTTTCAATTTAATAAATACCTACTATTGATATTATTTAAAATGCTTAAAAAATATAATTATAAATATTTTGCTATCTGAAAAAAATACAAAATAATATTATGTTGTTTAATAAAATTCATATTTTATAAATTTTTGATTAAATATTTCATATTTTGATCTGCTTTAAATAAAAATAATTTATTTGCAGCTAATAAATTGAAAATTTGTTATATTTCTTCAAATAAACAAAATATAATAAAAATTTTTATAACAATTATTAATATTGCATTCATTTAAACGGATCTATATGAACATGATATAACGTTTATAAATCTTTCATAATTTATAAATGCAACTAAAATAAAAGCATTTGTATTTTATGGCTTCTTGTTTTCGTCCCAAACGTAGACTGCCGTAAACAGTGACAGTACGCATAAAAATGTATAAATAAATGTGAATAAAATGCCTAGTTAATTTAGTAATTTGTACTTGAAATTTGACTTGTTTGTTATATACATATAAGCCTATTTAAATAAATGCATGTATATAGAAAACACAAATTTGCTGATCAATCAATTATACAGTGCAGTCAGCAAACTGTTAGTATATAAATAATTTATATACTAAGCATTTAAATCAGAGTTGGCACATTTGTCTACATACAGATATATGCATTTATGTATATATGACAATATGTAAGTTAATTTATATTTAAAATGCTATACATAGCAGCATACAAAGTAGAAAAGAAGCAACAGAAAAAGATAGGGTGAGTGAGAGAGAGAGAGGTGGAGTATGAGGGGGAGAGAGTTTGGGGGATAAACACAGAGATTTATGCTGTAGAAAATATGTTGCCTTTAATGCATTTTGGCGCGACGGCTGCTAAAAATATGTGCGGATATGCCTAAAGCACGCGTGCAACAGATGCAAAGATACAGATACAAAGATGCAGATGCAGAAAGCGACGGTGACGGCGACAAATGAAAAACCTACACAGGAAACACTAATGACTGCAAAAGCAAAACGAACTGCGTTAACGGGAAAAGAAGTGGCAAAAAAAAAAAAGAAACCAAAACCAAAAAAAAAGCAAGAAAAACAGCGAAAAGGGAGCAAAAGAAGGGAAAACTGGAAAGGGAAATCAATCGGTATGTTTGCCAGCAGAATGAGAAGAGAAGAGCACAGATCATTAAACTATTTAAATGCTCGACTCGAGCGAAAGACAAACGTACGTACGTACGTACGTACGGACAGAGGGGCGGAAAGACAGCTCAAGCCAGAGGCTGGAAACTGAAAAAGACTGAAAACCAGACGAGCATGAGAGAAGAAGTAGTCTAAAAGGCCATATGTTGTGGATTTGCAGCAAAAGGGCAGCTAATAGTTTTCAAAGCAAATGGGCAGCACATGTGGCAACACGCACACACATACACAGATACACACAAGCAGCAGAGATACAAGATACAAGATACAGATACTTACGCATGCGCGCATCTGTAGGGTTTGCCTTTCAGTCTATAGGCAACATAATGATGTTGTTTTTCTACGTTTTTTTTTTTTTTCTTTACTTTATAGTAATCATTGAAGCTAACTTGGCTGAAAGGGACAGAACGAGAGACAGAGCGAGCGAGAGAGAGGGAGAGAGAGAGAGAGAATAGAGCGAGACGCACACGTAAAAGATCAAATCACCAACAAATGAGGCTGAAACTGAAAAAAGTGTTGTTGTCTGTTGAATGGAAAAGAAGCCCATAAACTACAGATGATCGACCTCAAGATTTTCTTCGTCGCTCCAACATGGCTCTTACAATTTTCTAGCCAGATGTATCTGTAGCTCTAGCTGCAACCTTAGCTCTAGCCGTATCTATGAATGTGCCTGCCTGGAGTGCGTCAGCTGGTGCATTAAACAGCTAGGTAGATAGATTTCAGGTAGAATCTCTGCTCTACTCGTTGCTCTACTCCACTCCACTCTACTCTACTCTACTCTACTCTATGCTGTTGTTATAATGACTAAAGTGAGTTACGGTTAAGTGGCAGCCAAAAAGGAAGCTGCAACATTTGTTCTTCGAGTGCGTAAGTGCTGTTTCATTGTTGTTGCTGCACACCTTTTCCTATACAGCAACAACAACAAAGGCATACCTTATATGTATATATATATAGTTTTACCCTCACAACAGATGTTTTTACAAATTTTCATTCACTCTGTTTGCCCAAAAACCCTAAATGAAAAGGGGGAACATTTTTTTCCAATAGATTTCCTTAAAAACCTAAGCCATGTTTATCTATGAGTCAGTCTTTTACTCAAGGAAATAGTATTCTCTCTGATTTCTTTTCTATTGCTTATAGAATAGTTTTTGTATGATATATCTAAATATTAGGCAGAGTTTTTGTAAGTAATACTACAATTTATATAGCAATTTATATATCTAAGTATTATTGATTATGAAATAGTAATAGTTACCAAATGGTAAAGTTTATCAGTGAGTTAGACAATAGATGCAAATATATGTAGTACTATAAGCTTAGTTAGTTTATAGCATAGAGCTTATAAAAGAGTAATTACAATAAGATTGGTATATAGGATACATTAGAGATCATAGAAATTTATAGATCTTAAGCTATATAAGAGATCAGTGTTTACATTAGGGAGTAAGGAATTCATATATAGATATGATGTTTGGTTAGATAGATATGATTTTAATAAGAGTTTCATATCTCCATATTAGAGATCGGAGTTATGCATAGACTTTAATGCATAACTATGTAAGGGATCAGTAATCATACAAGAAAGCATAGGCTATAAGAGATGGCTTTCATTGATACACTACAAAGCTGATCTTTAGTATTCGTCTCGATATATACCTAACTATAGAATTTATGATTATTTCAGAACTGATACATATGACATTTGGTATAAGTTGCTTATAAAAATCGTAAGTATATAGTTCACATACATAGCTATATAAGAGAACACTAATATGTAAAGACTTTCAGATATAGTATACGCTGATTTATGTTCAATAAACTGAGTAAAACTTATGACATCTCTTAATTAAATAGAAAAACCCGAACTTTATATACATCGGGTCTTCTCAGATTTGAATACTTATACAATCAACAAAATTTATATTATTTAAGATATTGTATAGTGAAATTGGAATAGTACTCAACTAATATTTATCTTAATATGTTTATTGAATGCTACTAAAATATATATAATATTTTCTTAATATCACAGTGCGCGCTAGGGTCGAAAGCTAACCCAAATATATTGTATAATGCAAATCTTTGTATTGTTTTAATAATACTAAATATTAAATACTATTCAGCGCACTTTAACTACCCTAAAGAAGTTTTTAGAGTTCGTTAATACAGCGTAGAAATTTGCAAAATTTAACCACATATTTTCTGTTATCTATTGAGCAAAGAAAACTTTCTTTCAGTCTATGTTTGCCATATATATTTGGGTTACTAAAATTCGCCGATTCGTATTATATTCAATACACGTCAATTTCATATTTATTTTTAAACCCTCTGCTCGGCTTACGCTTCTTCTTCTTCTTCTTCTTCTAGCAAGCTGAGCAACGCCCACAAATTTGCCAAACCCCCTAAAAATATACACAGAACACTAATAGAGCCATATACAAAACCTAGAGAAAGTAAGAAAGAGAGCGGGAGAGAGCGAGAGGGCAGCATATACATAATTTGCTATATCTAATTTTCGTGTGCTGTTCAAAAATTCCGTTCACATCCTTACACGCGCAACGCCCACGCAGCGTTGACGTCGCTGCTGGCGTCGCCGTCGACAGCGCAGGCGACAGCTGCTGGCTTCACGACTGCCTAAATGTATGTATGTGTGTGTGCAGCATAGACAACAAATGTTCAAAGAAGAAGAGCAAGAAGAAGAAGCAGAAGCGAGCAGAGAATATGCCGAAAATGAAATAAGCGAAATTCATGACATGCTGATGATGACGTCAATGAAAACACACACATACAGAGACACACGTGCTCAAAGGAACGTACGTAGCCAGCACGTCTGTCGTCTGCTGCGTCTTCATACCTAACTACACACACATACATACATACATATATATTAATTTTTGCCATTTTTATAGCCACGCCACACAGTGTGCTACCAAAATAGCAACAACAACGTCAACATACAACGACGAGTGTCTTCTTTTTTGGGCACACCACCACCACCACCAGCAGCAGCAGCAACAGCAGCACCACCCAAAAAAAGAATGAATTCACATCAACCTGACCCGCCTTAACTTGGCCTAAAGTACACACACACACACACAGAGGTACAGAGGCTCTCTTCTACACACTGTCAGCCACCCGCACATTGAGCGCAGACACAAACAGCTGAGAAACATAGCATAGAAACAGGCGCGTGACTTGAGGGCAGCAAACAAACACACACACACACACACAGACAGACTTACACTTATACGCTCACTTACACTGAGCGAAAGAGAGAGAGAGAGAGAGAGAGAGAGAATCACACAAACACTTGACTGTCTGCGCTTTGCTATTTTTAGACACACTTTTTTTTTTGCATTTGTTGTTGAGGCATTCTATCCTGTGATGCCAATTTAGCTAGAACTAGTGGGTTCCTACAGTAAAATATGGGGTAAGTTCGTAAACAGCGGCTAGCGGGAATTATAGCTATTTTCTAAGACAAAATATTGAGTGCCAAGAAGGCGAAAATTGTGCACATGCTTAAATACTTTATGGGAAAATCAACCAATAGTGAAGAGAAGCTGTTTAAATACTTAAAAGTCTAACTTATTAACCCATTTTAGTCCAATGGGTATTTAAATACCCACGTTGTCATTTAAAAAATTCTAGCGTTCTATTCTAGAAATTCTAGAATTTTTTAAATGGCAACTTTTCATGGGTATACCCGTTGGACTAAAATGGGTTAAGCAGTCGCATTTAAAGTATATTATAGGATTTTGAGTCGAAGTGTTCAACTTTGCGGATTAAGCACGAAATTAGAGCAATGTTAACATTAAACTTTGATATAGTATGGTCCCTCAAATATTAAATGCAATTTAACACATAAGTTATAGTATTTTATAATATAATTAACATTGAATTTGCAGATACAGACTACGTCAGGAAGATATTATAAAATGCCTGAAGAGTGCTTGAAAAAGATAGGAACCAAATAAACCTAAGAAAATTTTAAAAATATTATTATATATAAAAACTCAGAAGGTATAACAAATTTTTAAATATATTAACTTAACTAACTTTCTTGACTATTTATAGCTTATTGTCTAGTCTAGCTTTTCCTAAGACCCAAAAAGTTGTCAGCACTGATGCTACCCCACACTGCGCCCGCACTCTCTCTCTCTCTCTCTCTCTCTCTCTCTCTCTCTCTCTCTCTCTCTCTCTCTCTCTCTCTCATACAACCGCTCTCTCTTGCGCTATATGTACATACTCGTACAAGAGTTGAGTGGCGCTTAAAGTAACTGCTGTGGCTAAAAGCAAAACACACAGCGTGGGCTCGTCCTAAGCCATGGTCAAGGATATAGATATGGCCATGGCTATAGATATGGATATGGCTATGGCTATGGCTATGGATACAATAGAATTGCTTTGTCACCTACAGGTGGCTAAGATCGCAGCTAGACCAGACACGCCTTACCACCTACACACTAAATTCACATCAAAGGCTGCCCATTCAGTTGACAGCTTTTCTTTTTATGATTTTGGCGTCACATTCATATTTATATAGAATACATATATATAGTATATTGCTATCGTTTCATTGACGACAACGCATTTGTTTATATACCTATATATATATACATATATATATCTATTTGTCTATATATATATATATTTTTATACAAATTATAAGCATGTATATTCAATGGCGCTTGCGTTTAATGAGCACTTTGTATGCGCTTCTCGAACCGCCAACCTATTTGGGTGGCCAACAATTTGTTTTGGCTACTGCGAACTTGGTCAGAATTCGCTGGAGCTACGAGCGTTAAGAGACATGCCAAAACTATTAATTGAACTATATTGTATTTAAAAAAAGATATGCCAATAAATGCTCTAAAGACTCCAGAAGCACACTTGTGTATGCTTCAGATGCGCTCTATAAGCTGTCTACCTATCACTATAAATTACTATTTTTATGATACTTTGATTTAGAGCACAGTTTCAAATAAGTTTTGAAGAAGTTTTACCAAAGCACAGCAATGTGCGGTCTACATATTACCGAAAAGCATAACATTATATATACTCTATGTAGACTATTTTTATTTTAGTTTACGAAACCTATTCCAGTAGATATAAAAACATAAAAATTTTTATTATTTTAAATTTAGAAATTGTATTTCAATAATTTACTTGAGCTTACATTACTGGAATAGAATAGAATAGAATTCGCCATAAAATATTCTATAAACTCTTTAGTAAATCGATACATAAAGAAAATAGTTAAGAAGTTAGCCTACAAAGTAACAAACTTTCCTGCTAGCTCTTACCATTATACCTTCATACGGACAAACAGACGTACATCGCTAAAACGACACCATTTTTAAAGCTGATTATGAATTTATATAAATTATGAGCTGGAAAATACTTCCTTCTACCGGTTATACAATTTAAACAAACTTTTTCTACACCCGACGTGATTACAACAAGGAAATCAACAAACTATTTTTGTTGTATTCTTATAGCGAGTGTGCCATTAATTTCATCATTATCATCATCAGCATCATCATCATCAACAACAACAGCCATATATTGCAGTGCCCTATACTAGTAGTAGTTGTTGTTGTTTTTGTTTCAAGTTTATTTTTAAAAATTATAATTTTCAAAAATAACAATTTTGCGACGACAAAAATAATTAAAATCACATGTTTGCTTGCGGCATAAAATGTTTTTCAGTCTTTCTTTTTCATTATATATGTATGTATGTACGTATATATTTATTATTATATTTTTCTCTGTTTTTCTCACTTATTTTCGCTGCTTTTGTTTTTGTTAATTTTTTGTTGTTGGCTTTTCAGTTGCCGTTTCGCTTTGCTGGCATCCCAAAAAACAAAAAAAAAACTCGCAGAAATTCTGAATTTTCGTCAAATTATTTGTCTACTTTCATATATATATTTGTATATATGTAATAATATTTATACTATTTAAACAGTGTAATTATGCTTGTAAATATTTTGTCATATTGTTTTAAATAACCATAATTTTTAGCTTATTAACTAAAAGAGTAAAAAACGTGACTGAATTGCGTATAAAATCAGCTGTAACTTTCTTTTTAAATATTACATTTAATATATTTTATTATAACATATATTTTAAATGTCAAGAAATATTAGAGAGGTTAACTTTTGACGTTATGTTTAGGTTTGGAAACGAAGTTTTAATTATTCATTGTTATTAATACGAAAAATAGAAAAGGTATATAACTGCATCTAAATTCTGCTGTAGCTTGACTTTTAAAGACAATAATTTTCATAATTTTTTAAAACTATTTTTATATATCAAAAGATTTTAGAGAGCTAATTAGTTTAAAGGTATGAAAAGTATTAAGCATTTAATTTTACACTATTATTACAATTAAATATAGCAAGAAAGAAATTTATAGAAATAAATCCTTTCGTATAATATTTTCTACCATGTTTTGCTTACACGAATTTGAAAACTAAACGATAGAAAAATTAAAAAAAAATAAAATAAATAAAGAGCAGTTTACATATAAAAGTTAACTATGTATATTTTAAAAATTTTAATTAAATTGTTGAAAAAATAGTTTTAAAATGGAAGAGCATTACTTGAAGTAGATTTTATGCTTGTAAATTGTCCAATTAGCTCATAAATTCTTTTTAAATTTTTGCAAGGCTGTTATGGGCATGCTAGGTATTTTCCTAGATTGAAATCCATACTTAATTTGCCATCTTTTCAGGCTTCAAGCTAGTATATAAAAGGTTTTACAATAGTTTATTACTAATTAGTTCTGCTTAGCTTTGTTACCTATTTAGTTTTTAGTTTTTGGTTAATACTCGAAATAATTGCTATGTACAGATATTTATCTAGATGTGTAGAAATGTAGAATTTGGCGCATTTATTATAGTAATACGTGTTTTGTAATTTAATTTTGGCTTTGCTAGCTTGAATTTGCGTATGTTTGCCCCAAATTACCGCAGTGATGGGGGCAAGTCAGACGTACAAACGTACATATATCCGTACGTAAGTACGTACAACTTGTATGCTTGTAGCTTTGTTGGCCATGTTTTGTGCATTCTGCGTCATCAACAGCCAGATTGTAGATTTCAGAGAATCATTTTCTTGGCCAATACTTAGAATACCACAACTTGTTGTTGTTGTTGTTTTTGCTTGTTTATTTGGCTAATCAAAAATTTAAATATATATATATATATGCATATATATTATTTATTTGTTTATGCAGAGCGAATGCTCATGAATGAATTTTTGGCTATGACATAAATAAATATATGTGTATATTAATATACGGCATATAAATATATGTATAAAGAGCGTGAGAGGGAGGGAGTGACGGGAGAGAAGGTGGTGGTGCTTATCAGAACTGTAGGAAAACGAAAATATCTGATCAAAATCAAATTCATTTCCAAAGAATGCAGTCACGAGCCAACAGAAATAACGCTCGACAAGTAATCGTAATCGTATGTGGAACGCAGAGGCCATCGATCAAATAAAGAAGAAATATGAAAAAAAGAAATACAAAAAAAATACAGAAGAACAACAACAAAATGTTAACATACCCACCAAAATAAAAATATAAAAAAAAAAATAAAATAAACGAACTTATCGGTTGAAAAGTTTTTACGCCTCTTCATTTATTTTCGGACTCTTGACTTTTGCTACAAGACCGCGACGCGATACGTACCTCTTCCCCACTTCCCCCCCATACACACACTTTTTGGAGTGATATCGTATGGTGGTTCTAGTTTTTCTCTCTCTCTCTTTCTTTTCTAACTCTGATGTTATAGTATTATAAGCGTGTGGTGTCAGTGTGACAAATAGAAAGTAAAAGCCTTTCAAAAAGTCTGTGTATACATAACGTTAAAGCTTATCGTAGCGGATGCAACTACAACTACAACTATAACAGTAAAGGTATCGATGACGAAATTGAGCCATAAATAGAACCTCTTTAGCCCATAGTCCACTCAAAATAGAAAAGCAGAAATAAATAAAAAAAAAACCCGCACGTAGCACGTGATATATTATTATTAAAGGAAAAACAAGTGTAGTTTAAACTTTGTTTTATAGAGTTAAGATTTGTTTTATAGACGATCGACAGGTTTTCAAGTGTTCAGGTGCTGCTGTTGCCTTTTGCGCAAATGACAACAATGAGTGTAAACTGATTAGACAACAACTGACAAAACACTGGCAAAATTTACTGAATGGAAACGTTTTGCTAATCAATTTTTCATCATCACCTCTTATCAGCCAAATGGGCAACAATGAAACTAAACGAATGATCGTTTCACATCGAAGGAAACAAATCGCAATGTGATTATATATGTATATACATATATTGTATATATGCATATAGACAATAGTTTTGGTTTCTTTCGTACTACTTGTAATCAATCGTGTCAATCGGGGCAAGACTGGCTGGCAAACAAACAACAGCTGCCAAGTCAGTTAAACATTTCGCAATGCTATGCTTGCAAAATGTACTGCAATAATGTATTTTATTTATAAATAAATTATTCACTATTTAAAAATTAAAGTTATTTTGGAAGCGTCAGAAAGCATTCATAATTTTTCAACTTGTTCGATGTGAAAGAATTGTAAAGTTTATGTTACTATGTGTTGAATTGTATAAAAGCTGTGTTATAGATATAAATATCACGAGAACTTTTCTATTTGATGGTAGAAATTGGTAGGCATATAGTATTCCAAGAACTTTCCTCGTAGATGCATTCAGACAGAATGTTTTTATTATTATACAAAATATCATATCATATAGAAGCAGTATCCAGGGTTTGTCAGAGTTGGTTTTTTAGTATAATAATAAAACATTCTGTTAAAGGCATCTTCCAGAAAATATCCTTGTATATCCTTGCTTGAATCGTAGACTACCTTAGTAATATATTCATATAATAGCAAAACCAACTGTGGTTAGTATCTGAAAACTATTTCATCTTGTATTTTTAATATGCTTAATATATTCAACCAATCTTTGAACTCCATAGAATAGTTTTATCAAAAATATATTTTTAGTATGGATAACTTTTTGTTTTTAACAGATATGTCAACTAAACTTTGATATCGTGTATATAGTATTTAATGTTTTATCCAAAAGTGCTTTTCTTATAGCGGTTATAGAAAAGTTTAGTTCAGAATCAGTTGAAAACTTTTTACTTTTAAGAGATATCCTAACTAAAGTCACATATAGCGTTTTTAGTGTTAATATTTTATGCAGAGTTAAGTTGTTTATAATAGAACAACTTTTCAGATAGCTTTCAGCAGATAAAAAAAAGTTTATAATTAGAAAAACTTTTGTTTTTTCAAGTTTTCACTCTCCCAAACTCATATACAACATTTTATGATAAAATATTATAATATTTTTGATATTTTGAACAAATTTCATAAAAATCGAATAACTTTTTCAATTCATACTATGTACAACTATTTGTTTTCAAATGCTAACTCAGGAAAACTCACACACTATATAGTTGGTAGTGTTTTTTATATGTTGATCAAGTTTTATAGAAATTGAACTACTAATGTACATAGAAACAATAGATTTTCAGTGCTATAAGCAGTATTATCTATATGTTTTGCTCTCTATTTGCTATTTTACTACATAGTATATTGTATTAGACAATCCTTGCTTTGTAGTATTGTAGTCGTAGTAATATTGTAGTAGCTTATATAGTATAAATATGAACAAGTCTATAAATGTACACATATAATAATTAAGTAAAATTTGCATTTGTCACGATCCGCTAAGAATGAATGTCTGGCATATATGGCATACTACTACTATTATGCATTTCCTGATAGATCTCAATCTTGGCTCGAAGGTTAGCCACCCGCTTATGGCAAAATTGTGTATAAAAAACTCAATACTCTAGGGGTATCGAAATCTTCCATTATATACGATATATTGTAGTTTGTAGTTTTTGTTGCTGTTGTCGTTCGAGTGGGGAAAACTTACATTGATTTTCAAAAGCAATCCAAATTTGTGAGAGAATATATCCAATCGTATAATATAATGTAGATATCGTTGCGTGTTGGCAGTTACTATAATCCGTAATGTATTAATTAATGATACATATATCCAAATTAATGCTGAATTTGTCGTATGCTCGTATAATCCAACAATCCGAGTGTTAGAAGCACTTGTCGCTCGAAATTTTTTGTTGTATTTTTTTGGAGGCTTTTAAATTTCTACTCGCGATCGCGACACACAATATATATATATATCGGTGTATATATATCGGTGTATATATACAAATAGAGACGCCCGTAGCTTTGCTTTGCTTTTTGTTATTTTTTTGTTGTGTGTATTTTGTTGCTGTTGTTGTTATTTATTTAGCATTTTTTATGTACATATTAAAAAATATTTTTTATTCGCTTTGCTGGTTTTTTTCGCATTTCATTCACAAAAGTAAATTTAATTAACACAAAACGCGACGTTGACAGCGACGCTGGCAGAGGCAGGCGACTGTTACAGGTTTGCGTGCCAAAAATATAATAATAATAATAATAATGAACGTTTGCGACGCAGCGACGACGACGGTGACGGTGACGGTGACAGCGACGGCGTCGTTTTTACGTTGACGTTGACAGCGACAGAGACTGCGGCTCACACACAAACACACGCGAGCGCACAGCACAGCACACAGCACACACACTGACACGCGGGCCACGTCGACGTCGACTGTAGATGTGAGTGTCGCTCTTTTTTTGTACCTGTCTGTGTAGCAGCAGTGCGACAGTGCGACAAACACACAGTAAAAAAAAATATTTTTATGCAATTTTTATATAGACAAATTTCGTGTGTCGTTGTTGTTGTTGCTGTAGCTGCTGCTGCTGCTGTTGTATTATTTTTTGCTTAACACGTTTTGTATTTGAATTGAATTTTTTTTCGTTTTTGTTTTGTTGTTGTTTCGCTAGATATTTTTGCCGTGCGCGTTGTTGTTGCTGCTGCTGCTGCTGTTGTTGTAGTTGTTGTTGTTGTTGCTGTAGTTGGTGTTGTTGTTATTGTGGTTTTGCTGCTGTTGTTGGGACTTTTAAATAGACGTCGATTTTCTTTGCGCAATTTACATTTTTAGGCACATGATTTCCATTTGGAAGCAACAATTTTTTGTAATTTTCAAAATAGACTTTCGATTGCAATTTGCAATTTCATATTTGATTTCAACAAATTCACTTTTAAGCACAATATATATTTATATACATATACAAAACTAAATAATTATTGCTCTTTTGTGTGTAACGGTCGTTCGTGTTTTGGTTTTTGAAAAAATGTTGTTTGTTTCAAAATGTGTGAAATGTGTATTATTTTTAATATTTTTTTTATTTTTAATATGCGCCAGGCTACACAAAAAAATTGTACTGTTCGCGGCAGCCGCGCTCTGTCTGCTCGCTCAGCTCCGTTACGTTCCGTTCCGTTCCGTTCACGCTGTGCACTGTGTGTACACGCTCAAAGTTTTTGAAGCGAAATGAATGCCGAGTTCGACGCGACGTGCTGGCAACCGTTTGCTTTGCCTCAGCGGCGAATTCAATTCATTCTGAAATTGTGAAGAGAGCACAACGAGTGCGTCGCTGTGTGAGTGCGCCAGTAACCCAGTTGCGCCAAGCGGGCATGCCAAAGGCAGTGACAGTTCAGCGAGTTGTCGGGAATCGAAGCAAATTGCGCTCAAATGTTAAATATTTGAGTGAGTGGACTTTAAGCACATTATATATATGCTAACCAGTGTTGCGGAAACAGCTATTTGGTAGCTAAAACTGACTACTTTTCAAGACCGATTAAATTTTAAATTATTAAATCATTTTCTCGCGTGCATCGATAACGATCTTTTAAAAACATAATATCATTTCGCAAATATAAGGCCAAACTTCTCGCTTAAAGTTAAAAATTTAGCGAAATGGCTAAAGATATTAACAATTAAAAGCTAGAATACTAAGACTGGGTAAAGAAAGTAATATTCAAAATAACTATTAACTACTATTTTTAGCTATTTTAGAAGAGAGTTAGCTACTTTTTGCTACTTTCTGCCCTCGATTTAGCCACTTTTACTGAAATAAATTCGGTAAAACTGATATAATCTGCAAAACTTTAATTTTAGTAACGCATTTCTTTCTATATTGTTAAAAACACTTTACACCCCATTTCCCACTGGGTCTGTTTGTGTATGCTGCTATATTTGTTTGCCTGTATTTGTACACATATGCACTTGGTGTGACTGTGTGTGCGTGCGTGTATGTACATTTTTGGTTGATCATTTACGAGCATGCCAGCGGCGAATTTGCGCTCTTTCACTCAATGAATTCGCTGTTTGAGCGAGAGAGAGAGAGAGAGTGGAAACCAACAGTTTTGTTGAACTACACAGCATTTGTGTGCGGCGGCGGCGACGGCAACAGCGACAACACATGGTCGGCCTTTCTTGAGGCCCCCGCCCGTTACCCCCCAGCAGCTCACAGCCGCCCTTGTCCCACATGCAGCGACTATACTACAACAGGCAGGCCTCAAAAGCGCACGAAGCCTATGGAGCGACAACGACAACGACGACGAATTTTCGTACTAAAAACCAACCGGACGTACCGCCACCGCCGCCACTGCTGCCCGCTGCCCAGTCAACAGCAGCAGGCGACGCCAACATAAGCTTTGGGGCTGCGCAGCTTTTTGTTGCTGCTGTATGCGTGTGCTTATTTCACTCCGTGTCTGTGTGTGTGTGAGTGTTGGGGGCTTCGCTCAGTTGTTGAAAAACGGAAATTGAAAATATGCCAACTTGTAGGCGCGCTCGTTCGCCGCGGCCATGTTGTTGATGTTGTTGTTGCTGTTGTTGTTGTTGTTGTTGATGACGGTACGCAAAAGACGATGGCAAGCCAAGGGGTAGGGGGCGGTGAACGTACTGTGCTGGGGGGCAATTGTGACAAAACAAAAAACAAAATTCATGTCAGTTTTTATATTTTGCTCATTTCATTCATTTAAAATTTTATAAGCAAGCAGTGTGCCCCCCTCCCCCTACACGCCCCACACACCGCACTACCCTACACACACAATCGTTGAGTGAGTGTGTGAGTGTAATCATTTCCAATAACAAAACCAATTCGATTTACTCAATTTTCGTCGATCTTTTTCAATGAATCCGTTTGCTCTGCTCAGTTGCATATTTTCAGCATAAAATATCAGCAGCAGCCTCAATGAGCGTCGCTCTCTCCGCTCTCCCTGCCTCCCTCCCTCTCGCTCACTCTGTATCTGTCTCTGTCTCTGTCTGTTTCGCGTTGGCTGCCAATATGAATGAAAAATACGCACACAGCGAGGCGAAAGTATCTACAAAAACCACGGCGATGTTGTCGTCGTCGTCGTCGTCGCTGCCTATGCATGAATAGCTGCAGCTGCCAACTGTGTATGTGTATGTGTGTGTGTGTGTGTGTGTGTTTGTATGCGAGTAAGTATCTGTATCTGAATGTTGCATGAGGTAAGCATAAGTTGTTGTTGTTGTTGTTGTTGCTGCTGCTGCTGTTGTTGTTGCTGTCGTGCCAGTGTGGTGTGAGCAGAAAAGTTAACAACAAGCGAGACCTCCTCAAACATATCATTCATCTAGCTCTGTTTGAGTTGTTTGCGTAACTACTCAACTAATTGGAGAAGTGAAAACTTCATTTACCTTTTTAAAGTTTCAAAATATTATTGTATAAAATCATTTATATTATTTAATGACTACGTTTATACAAATTTTTTAAAAATATCGGAAAAATGAGCCTCAACTGTATACAAAATTTATTAAAACTTAAAAATTGTTAAACCAAAATAATTTAAGCTAAAACAATTATGTCATGAATTTAATTACTATCATAAATAATTTTAAACACTTTGAACTCTCCAAAGAAGTATAACAGTGATTATTCAAAGTATGAATCTTTAAGCTTATTAAAATAAATTGTTAATCATATGCCAAATGAAAAATATTAATAACAATTATTACTTGGTTATACATATTTTATTTTTTAATTATTTCACCGTAAACATTTATTAAGTTTAAAAACCAGATCCATGTTACTATTAAAACAAATAAATATATTTTTTTGTTTACCAAAATTAACGAATCTAAAAGCTTTATTATTGGTTAACATTTAATTTGTAACTAATAGCAATGATAGAGATATTTTTATGAAACTGTTAATCTTTGGAAACTATTAGAAGGTTTATGTTTTGTATTACTAAATTTGAGCATTCCTACTTATACTTGAATTCCTAATATTTTAAGTTTTATTATATCACCCCTACCTTTGTAGTCCACGTACAAAGATAAATTTTAATTTTCATAGAATTTTGATATGTTCACAAATACCTTTTTTTATTGAAATGCAAAAAACAAAAAACGACAGCATTTTTAAAAGCTTTATCGATGTAAGGGATTTGGAAAGTTGAGTTGTGTCGATGTTTTAATACAAAAGCATGCGTTTTCCATTTTAATAAACACAATACATTTCGTAGATTTCAATTTTTATTTTAATTTAAGGATAATGTAAGCATAAGCAGTCAAGCCCTTTAACTACAAGGTTCTAACTTGATCGTTTTTATTTTAAAAAAATTTAAATTTAGTTTAAATTTTGGTTAAATTAGGCACATTTAATTATTTATAAGGTCTTAATTAATATATTTTAAAATATTTTTAGTTGAAAAGTATTATATTATTATAAGATTAGAATTTTGTGTGCTCACTATATTTAATAAATTTTTACCAATCCATTTTACTTTGTAATTATATCATAACTTTTATATTCTCACATTTTCAAGCTAACCGACTTTTCAATTAAAACAAGAGCAGCGAATTGAGTGTGAATGATATTGAAAGGCAAACAGTGAACTGAACAACAGCACAGCGACTGGTTCAACGTTGTCTGGTCTGGTCTCTGGTCTTTGCTTGCTGTTGTTGTTGTTGGTGTTGTTGTTGCTGTTGTTGATGTTCGTTCGGCAGAGTTGCCGAGTTGCCGACGAGTGCTCTGCGCAGTCAGAGAGTATATGGAAGAGAAGCAAAAGCAACAACAACAAAGCATACACGACTCTGCGGCGCGTTGGCAACTGTGCGCAACGACTTCAAACTAAAAATCTCAAAACCAGTAGCACTTTTCTTGGCTTCGACATAAAAAAAGCAACAGCAAAAACAACAACAGCAACAACAACAACAACAACAACGACGACTTCGTCGACGTGCGTTAAAACCAGAGAAGAAAAAAAAGCTAAAGCGAGCGTGAAGTGTTGTTTGTTGTCTAATAAGCCAAGCCTCAAAAAAAAAGAAGAAAAAGAGAAAAAACTAAAATAAAAAACGGTGGGGAAGATAGCAGAGAGAGGCAAATCGGATCGACTGGAGATAACAACTATGTACACACACACATACACACTGTATATAGTATACATATGTATTTAAAGTGTATATAGTGACTGTTGGGTGTCTTTGCCACAAAAAAACAGATTAGATTGAACTTTCCACAGTGCTGCAGGAAGTGTAGCATAATCGTTTCATACGAGGCATAGAGTAGTCATACATACATAATTATGCCATGCTATCAAAATGGCTTATTAAACAAATATATGTATATGTATTTATATATAAATATATATATCACACACATTCTCACTCACTCACAGCAGTCGACGACACTCGAAACTTCCTCTCAATTCATTTGAGAAAGAGTGAGAAGCGAGAGCGAAATAAAATCACAGCGCAGTGAAATCCACTTCGTGAGCAGCATGTCGGTCGAGCGAATTTGCGCGAGTCAAAGAGAGAGCCGATGTGCGGCGAATTCGCCTCAAAACGACGCGCTCTCACTCACTTGCCAGAGTCGTTTTTATGAATGAAACCGATTATAATGAATGGGAGGCCTGCGTTGTCAGCAACGCTGCAGCGCTGCCAACGTCGCTGTTGCCGTCGTGTGGGTTGCTGCTGCTGCTGCTAGCAAAGACAAAAATGTATTTTTCTGCCGTTTTTTTATTATTGTATTATTTCAAATTGTTGTTGTTTTCAGTTGCTATTTTATTTAATGTATTAATATTTATGGTGTTTTTTTTAGGCATTTTTTGTTTTTAGTGCAAAACATTTTTTGACAGACTTGCAGTCGCCCCACATCAGACAAGAGGCAGTAAGTAGCAACGGCAATTAAAACTTAATTTTATGATAATTCATTTTTTCAATAAACATGCACACAAACACACACACATGCACACACGCATAGTTACACTCAAATTTGGACATAATGAAACTGCGACAGTTTTTTTTTTTGTAATAATTTTTTTTTGGTTAAATAAGTTGCCCACATCTTCTGATGAATGTAGGCGGAGCGGATGGCAGACTGACAGCAGGCTGACAGTCTCTGGTATCTGTATATATCATATATATACATATGTATGTATATATGTTTCTGTATCTGTTAGTTACGCCACTACACTATGTACACATGTATTTTGTATGTATGTAAATCTAGCCGTCGGCTCATTTCAAGTTTTTTTTTCTCTTCTGTTCTTACCCACTCAAAACTCTAGACAGCAAAATTCTTTATAAATTCGTCCGTTTTTGGCAGCCCCAAAATTGGTTAAAAATTTCAAATCTGATGAATTGGGTCAGCTGACAAAATGCAAATTGTTAAACACACTAATTTTTTACTGTCAAACATTTTATAGGACTGTTGCTGAGGGGAATTCTTTTTTCTGTCGTTTGTTTGTTTGTTGTCGTTTTCGATATTCTACAGTTTGATATGGCATACATATACTACATATGCAAATTATAGCTAACAAAAGATTTCTTTGGTTAAAAAAATATGTGTATCAATTTTTATTAATCAGTTTAAATGTTGTGCAGCTAAAGAAACTGTCTGTTTAACACAAAATTCAAAAACATTATTTTGAATTTTTATATACATATTTTGTATTATATAAATTTTTAGTTTTTCAAAATAAAAACTATGCAGTTAAATAAAATAAACTAAAAAATACTATTAGCTACTTTCCGCTGATACCTTTTACCTACATACAAATATTACCATAAGTCTAATTCAATTCATAACCAAAACTCTACTCTATGTTATAGAAAATTGCCAATCAATTTCAATCTATAACAAATATGTCGACTTTAGTGGTTTTTCTTTGTAGTCAATAAATTTGTGCATACTTTGCATAAACTTCATGTTATTAACATGCACTTAAATGCCTAAAAAATTAACCATAAAATTTACAATCCGCCCCAGAGAAACCTATAATAAATGCATATTTAAATTACAGACAAATTTGGACTCGTCGTAGGTTTTCAAATCTCTGCCAAGTCAGCCAAAAAATTGTTAAATGTGAAACATTGGCTTTAGACTCTCTCGCCTTCGATGTGGGCTTTGTCTGATTTGCATATGAGTGTGCATATATATATATAAATATATGTTTATATATATATATAGACATACATAAACTTGGAAAGTGGCCGAAACCGACGGCCGCGTTGGTGGCTCGCCATGAAAAACAAACTGAATTTTACATAAAAAACTACACAATTTATATCAGCAATCAGCTCAAATTTGAAATATTTATTATTTACATTTTCTTAGCTAAATATTAAGTAAAAACAAAAAAAAAAATGTCTTTATATTAAAGAATTGTAAGCACCATTAAAATAGTTAGTAGTAACTGTTGAACTTAAAAGCAGACAATTTTAAAGTATTGCTTAAATATAACAGCATTTTAAGAAAATACTTGTGTTTCTATAAAAGTTACGCAATCAAATTTTAACCCAATAACAGATTTTTAGCTGTAAAAATAAATTGTTATCCACTCAAGATTCAAAAATTGAAAGTGACAATTTCTTAGAGAATATTGTAAGGATTGATTTTCAGGTGCACAATGAAGACACGAAAGAATAGTACGGCCTAACACACCCTAATATATACTGCACTCCACTTCTCATTTTCGATTAAACGAATTTGAAGTTATAATATAGTACGATGACACATATTTGTCTCTGCGTTCTATTTAGTATCCTGTATGCCTTATTTATCGTCAAGTTTTATAGTTATTAAGATATTTGCCAAAAACATTGATATTTTCCGTAGTACTTATAGATTTTCTCTATTTGTGGCCAAATGGAATGTGACATTAAAATTATAAAACAAATTATGTTGTCAGACTTAAAATAATATTCTCATATCAAATGAAGCGCGTGTATCTCTACCATTTCGGAGATATGCTTGACAGATAGATTGATACTTTTTAAGAATATGTATATTTTATGGGGTCTACAAGGCTTTCTTTTTCCTTTTACATACTTTACACAATCTGTACATACCTTTGCAAGAGGCAAACAAAATTTGTACAATCTAAATTAATAGATTTGTGTAAAACAAAACTCACTCGTACAACTCAGCAAACTATATTTGCTAGGGACTCTAGATTATAATTGAAATTGCGAGCAGATCTAGCTTATTTTAAAAGTGGAGTTCACTTTCCGTTTGCCACCAAATGGTAGTGTCTGGAGCCCATCAACATATTAAAATATGTCTTTAACATTACTTTGTACTGTATTTCCCTAAAGGTAACAGTGCAAGTTGGTCTGTTGTAAGATAAATAATTTTTAGAGCATCACCAGAGGATATTTCATATTTAAATTATTTCGTATAAAGCTTCGTATTAAATCTGTTTAGTTATATTTTCATTGACATATTTATTTTTGTCAATAAAGTGAAAAATGACTTGTGTCTCTAAAACATTTCTTAAAATGAATATTATGCCCTCTGATATTTAATTGACCAAATATTAAAAGCTAACGTTCTGTTCCAACCTTAAGTTCCGATAATAAAGTAATATTGGATTCAATTAAAAAACTCTAGGGTAACGTATCAACCGATCAGAAAAGTTACTATGATAGCATAATCCGAGTTTAAAAACAACACCGATGGCTAAGATACAATCGTTTGTTCTTAACGGCAACAAGAGTTTCTTTAAAAAGCATTATAGTCTTAAGATATTTATAAGTAAAATAAAATGTGACACAAGTTTCAATGGGAATGTAACTATACACTTTTTGATAACTTAAATCAAAATTTAAACCTTTTTATAATGTATATATTTACCTAAACCAATGGAAATTAGATTAGCTTCAAATCAATAAATTCAAATTTTCATTTATTTTAATAATAACAAATCAATGTATGATATTTGGTAAGATCATATGATCTTTTAAACATTAATTGGAAATTTTACCGTGTTTATAAACTGAAGTATTTATAAAAGCAATATTTTAGTTTATATTTGATATGGGGTATATATGTTTACTATATATCTGAACAGTTATATGCGAACCCTTTGTGAGGTGAGGTTAAAGTTAAATTGTTGTGGGTGCTTCCTGCAGTTGGCCAAAAAGTATTGACTGAGGCATGTATTGGTCGGACATAAATGGCGCTCAGCAGGCAGCAGATATTTGGCCAAAATAAAGACAGCTGACACACCCGTGGAATGCCACAGATTGTTGCATGCCTCATGCCAAAAATGTAGAAATTCAGATGCAGATGTAGATGCAGACGCTGTTGGAGATGGAGTCGCAGTCTGCGTCTGATACTAAGACCAAATCTGCGACTGATTCGTATCCCGATTTGGGGACTGGAATGCCAGTAGCCACATCCGCTGTCAACTTGGGAAATTAACGCAGTTATTCACGCAGTTCACTCTTTCTATCTCTGTCTCCTCTTTCTCCCTTCCTTTCACACTCTTTTGCGGACAACAAAAAATTTATGCGAGCTTATGGCAACGCCCCAGTTAAAGGCCCGCTCAAAAAGCAAAACAGTGTCTGCCTGATCTTGATTTCGAGTCATTATGATACCAATTTCACAAAAACAAAAATCAAATAAATTAAAAAAAAAAACTCCCCGGCTACCCAACTCAGACTCTACCGATCTTCAGAGATCCCAAAATCAGCAGGCAAAATAAATCCAATTCAATTCTGCACTCCGTTTTTTTTTTGTTGAATTCCTTTTGTATTCAACGATTCGTTCAGCTGTTGGAATTTGTCGACTACTGTTTTGAATATTTTCACAATTGCCAAAAGATTATTATCTGGCATAAGTCGAGTTCTCAATTAAGAATGCCCTTTATGTCCAGATCTTAACTCAGACTTGGGCGCAACGTCACTGAGAATGCAAAGAGTTAAAGGTACATATGAATTAAGATTGAAATCGTTTGGCAGAAAAGAGTATTGTTAGAAAACAGATAAGATCGATTTTTTTAGATATAAGAATTTGAACATCTTGAAGAAAACTTAAATAGAACTTTTTACCTATTATAGAACATGCAAGTGGCTTAAATAATTTATGTACTTAAATAATATCAACAGCTTAAGATTTAAACTGGCCCTGAAATTGTTACATCACAATAAGGCTCAAACTTTGTAGGCTGTCAGAAAAAAAGAATATCAATGAAGAGAATATCAGACTTAAAACCTTAAATTATACAATAATTCATAAGAAAGATCCATGGGTAACTTGGTTTTTCGTAAAGTATTTGTTTTGTGTCTTAATAACAAGCTTTCATTGCATCTAAGAGTTATAGAATAATACGAACATTAGTAAATACCCATAAACGATTAATACAATTAAATTCTTTAAGTGTGGAATAAATTGGATATATTTTTTGTGACTAGGTTAATAAAAAATGTTTTCATTATTATTTCTTATCAGTTTTTAATATTTATGTTAGGATCTGAAAATAATAACATTTACTTTAAAAGGTTGATTATTTTAATAGTAATATATTAACGAGAAAAAAGGATTCCTACCGGCATTAATATATATTTCAGCAGTGTATATATCTTTAAAGAATCGCCAGAATTTGAAAAATATTGAGAAATTTAAGCCACTAAATATGTCTTGACATGTCAGTCTTTTTACTAACAGAACTGTTGTCTTATTTCTTCTATATTCACAAAAAATATCAAAAATTCCTTGTTCGAAAATCTGTCTATTTTGAAGAATTTCTGGTTGAGAACATTTTAAGCGCAACAAGCTGGACTAAGCTTAAATTTTTAAATTGTTAAGGACAAATAAGCACTCACATATATAGATTATAGCCCAATTTCTGAAACGAATACAGATTAGTTTGAAATTTCATTCATAAAAAAAACAACTGCGTCAATAAAAAAATTCTTTGCAAATATTATTGGCACAACAGGAAATTTGGTAGGCATGTAATTAAAAACAAATCTAAATCTAAACTAAATTCGCATCAGATATCGGGGTTATATTTTGGAATATACAAATTTTCTATAGTTTTGACAGCATTTTCGCTATATTCATTTGGACTTTGCCATGCGTTTATCTCTTAACTTAAACCAAACTCAGATTCCGGTTGCAATTTCAATTTAGATTCTTAACATAAATTTTATTAGTCTTGGTAGCTTTCTAGACTTTATATTTTATGCATATAGAACAATTATCTATTTTATTGCATTGCATTATATATGGATTATAAAGACGAGGTTTGTGTTTCAATTTAAATGAACTGCCGGACAAATAATTAAAACTTATTGAAAACCGTTCAAAATACCAAATCGAACAGCTACAGATAATGCTGCTAAGGAATCGAACAATATTAATATGATTGAATTATATAATTTTATAAAAATAAATAATTGTTCTATTTTTAATCCACTTTATAAAATCATGTGCCCTTGTTGAATATGCCCCTTTTTAGTAAAGCATTTTTAGTAATTTTATGGTAAGGAGCTGGCCAGATTATTTACTGAAACCAAAAGACCACTGGGATAATTAACTCTTAAAAAAATACGTTTAAAAAGTAAATTGTAATTTAGTACTTGATACCTATAAATATACTTTTTAAGCACTAAAAAAGAGCAACACTGTAACAAGGCACAGTTTGTCACTACACTAATGTGAGTTCAATGCAAACCTATAAACTTAAGATCTAGTGGGGATTATGATAAAGTACCTGAAGGAAATGTTGTATAAACTAAGTAAGCATAAGTAAGTAGAGTATGGATGGGTATATTACAAGTACTCACCATTTAAGGGGTTTCTCTGATGTTGATGTTGCTGCTACTTTCTAGAGAGTTTTTGAGTTAAGTAATGCCACTAACTATATGCAATTAGTTGTTCTTATAATTAGTTGTTCTCTTAAATGTTTATTTTATTAGTTAATAAACTGTCTTTAGTTAAATAAATTGGTTAAATAATTAGTTGGTTAACACACACTTTTAATGTACAAATTGGGAATAATTGTTGGATAAAACTATGTCACTTAAGCACTATTTTAAAACATTAATGTTAATTGTTTATTAGCCTTAATGAGATTAAGCATACGCACTGTGCTACAAAGTTAGTTATATATATTTTTTTGTCTTGTTTTTTTTTTTTTGTTGTTGGTTATAATTAAAGTGTTTTTGCAACTAAATTGCGTTTCGGTTTTTTGGTTTTTGCGACTGAAATTGAGAAGTTCACCGGATTGCAGAGTGGAATGGAGTGGAGAGTGTATATATCCTGACTTTATATATATGTTTGTATGTTATATATTGTATATTATCGCAGAATCGCACAAAAATTGTATGTTGACTGCAGTCCGACACTCGTGCAGAGACTGCATCGAGAAATTGGCCAAAATGTTTCCTGGGCTGCAGTTGCCATCGGCCATCTCGGCCAGCAGCCGAGTGGCTGTCGTTGTCGTCGTTGCCATTGTCGC
This sequence comes from Drosophila tripunctata, assembly GCA_035047385.1. Lineage (NCBI taxonomy): Eukaryota > Metazoa > Arthropoda > Insecta > Diptera > Drosophilidae > Drosophila > Drosophila tripunctata. Next base: position 637,416 of record JAWNPS010000273.1, read on the forward strand.
TGCAGCCGACAGGATGCGATGCGATGCGATGCTGACACGACGAGCTAAACAGTGCTACGAAGTGGCAAACGAAGTCATTACGGATTGGATGCGGCTGGGGATTGGGTTGGGTGGCATAATGCGCTGCGTGGGTTTTTCAAAATCAACTACTAATTTGCTGCCTCAAAACTTTTACTCAACTCGGAAATCAATGGAAAATGCATTAATTTTTCGAAAATCTATATTAAATTGGGTTGTATTTTTGGCCGTTGCCTGGTTCACCCTAACCCCAAAAGAGGGGTTACCCTTGCTTCTAGTGCCGCGGCTCGTTGCCGCTGTGTGTTTTACGTTGCAGCCAATGAATGTGCTGCATTCAAGGTCATCCTGCATTTTGACGGCCATTTTGAAAATATATTTCTGCCGTTCAATGGCCGACCGTTGCAAGCTGCACTTCCTGCCCAATGAGCTGGCCCTGAGAGCACGAGTACCATGCAACCCGTACAACCCGCAGACCCGAATCCCGCCTCGCTTGTGTTGGCGTTTGCCAACGTTGCCTTGGCAACGTCCTTCGATAGGCGTAACCTCGACATTGGCTCCGCTTTGGGGGTTGCTTCCGCTGCAGCGTCTGCACCTCGCTCAAGGTCACACTCATCTACATATATGTATGTCTATGCAACTCAGCTGATAACCAGAGTTACCGCACAACACTCGCTTTTCTATCGATTTCAGTTTTCATTCATTTAATCGAATTGGCGCCTCTCTCAAACTAAATGAAATATCACATTCTTCCCCTCTTACTGGCCATAAATTAATCAGCGATAGATCTGCCATATACATATATACAAATGCTATATATTCAACGACATCCGGTCAAGTGCCATAACAAACTCGGTGATGACAGCCGCTGCCGCCAATTCGCTTGCCCCAACAAAAACAACAACAAAATTGCTTATTGGAATACAAGTCGTATATATGTATGATATATACTCATATCGAAAAAATCTTAACTACTTGTATTCCGAGGGACATAGCGATAAGCAATTTGTCTTGATTTGTTTTACATTCGCTTCCTATGAAAATTAATTTAAACAATTCGAAATGATTGTAAATATTAACAAAATTATAAACTATTGAAAAAATCAAGTGAGCTTCATGTTTTCAATGCCTAATTTAGTTAAAACATACACAATAAAATAACTTTTACTTAATATTTATTTAAATGTCAGACTATGATCAGTCGACATATTTAAAATTAAAGTTACAATATAAAAATAATTTAAAAGTTAAAAATTATATTTTAATATAAATTAGAACTTATGTTATACTTAATGATAAGACTACCATAAAATTTTAGAGGCAATTGAAAACAGGCTTAAATAAAATAATATACATTAAAATTATATAATAATTTTAATTAAATTGCACTTTGCAACAAATATTTTCACATTGAAAATTTTTTTTTGTCTTTGGAAATGGAAATTCTAAAATCAAGTATAAATTTTCTGATAAATTAGCAATCAAAAATGACAAATTCTATGCCAGAAATTCTGTTTAACCTTTTCATATTATTCTGATTTGTTGTCAATTAATCAAAAGTATTGAAATTTTGAAAATTTGTTAGACTTGGTTTTTTGTAACAGGTATCAAGAGGCGCTTTAGATCCCATATTTATTTGTAATCAACAGCTTAGTCAATATACCGAAATACTTCTGCCTGTCCGTCCGTCTGCCTTACGAATTCGTAGATCTCAGAGACTTTTGAAGCTTGAGTTAAAAATTTTGGTATGTAGGATCGCCTACGCTATACACAGAGCAATTATATTTTCAATTTTTGTTACGCTCCCAACCGTCAACGCTAATCGTGTAAAGCGATTTCCCAATTTCTATAACTCAAGATGTAATTAAGATATATAAAAAGCAAACTCTCACAGTTTGTTTTGTGGTGACATCTGCTATATCTGAAACATTTTGGATAGGAATCGATTAACGATATAGTCGCCATATCATAAAAGTTATATAGGTTTTTGCCTGCGATTTGATTGTTGTTTTAAAAGATCTCAGCTAAAATCTCTCTTTTTGTGTATAGCTTTCTATCTGCACTTCAAATTGCATACTAAATGTTATTCTAAAATAAGTATGTAGTCTTTTATACTCGATTGCTTGACTGCACCCGTTTCTACTAGTATTTTCTTTACAAAGTTTAACAAAACTTACCTGATTGGATGGAACATTTAAAGGAACTTCTTAGAATGAAACACCTTTAATATATTGTAACAATAAAAAGAAAATAATTATCATATTTCAAATTTCCACTGAGCTAAGTACATAACATCTTCAACACTAAATCTTTTATGCTCCTAGAGGAATTACAAGTTTTAATTAGGTTTTGAATACTGAAAATATCACCCAATTGTATAAAAAGACATTTTAAATACTGTGTATTTAATAATGAGATGAAAAGAAAGCTATAGTTTTTGGAAATAAATATTTAAAATTTTTTTTTTGAAAATTACTAAATTCTGCATTGCAATCTTACACATAAAAATAATAATCACCTAGAAAAGGTCACAACACTATACGTAGACTATATAAATCCTTGTGCATGTACTTAAATATATGAATGTAAAAATCTATAAATAGGTTAAAAGACACAAGAATAAACGACAATTAATTACGATGCGTACAATTTTAAATTCAATTCATTAAACAAATAAAAGAAAAATGTTCACTAGCTGTGTGTGTGTGTAAAAAGTATGTAATACTATGTATTTAAATTGGCCATCCGATTTGTGTTGGCTGAGTGGCTTTGACTTTGCTTTTGGCCTGTGCACAAAATCTACAATAAATTGTGCGCTGTGTGTGCTGACGTCACAAGTGTCCTAGATAATCAACAACAGCAACAACAACTACAACAGCAGCAGCGTCAAGGTGAAATGTATAAACATGAAATCATGGCAAACAAAATAAACATACCATTCACAATAAAATACAACACAGTTCCATTAAACACGGCAACAAAACCAACTGTGGAAAAGCACGTGCAATTGGCAGTTTCTTTTTCCTTTTTCTTTTTTTTTTGGTAACGGAAACCGAACTGCGATTGACGTTGATTTGATTTGATTCGTTTTGGTTTGCACTTTTTTTTTTTAGTCGGTCCAATCTTTTTTACAATCTTTCAATTTGACTTTTATTTCTCCTTTCATTCATTATACCAGCTAACACAGATATACACACATACACATACAGTTAAGCACCCTAAGCATTTAAGCTGCTTCGCTCAAGTGGCCACGAATCCTTTGTAGCGGGGCCAAAGCTCGTTTTTCTCAATGAAAATGCGAGCCAGCCAGCCACCCACTCACACAAGCCCCCGAACCTATCACACACCCCACTGGGAGAAGGTTGCGGCACACAGCCGCAGTGCCGCCTGTTGCCCTAGTTCCACATTCCACACACACGACGCAGCCAGCCACAACAATAAGACAAAGAGCGGCCTTTGTGGATGCCATTCACATTCACTTGCTGCGCCTTGTGAATGAAATTTATATTCGCTCTCTCGTTCTCTCTTTCTCTGTGTCATTTGCTACCTCATTCTGTACTCTCTCGTTTTCTCTGTGTGTGTCTCTTGCTGCCCTCTCTCTCTCTCTTTCTCTTTTTAGGTTAGCTGGCTTTTTTCAATGGACAGCACAGTTTTGTGGCGTCATTGAATACGCCTTGAGTTTATCCTGTCTGTCAGCTCGTGTCCCTGTCCCTGTTACAGTCTCCGTCCTGACCCACTCCTGCCGCCCCTTTTTGGCTTGAGTAAATTATATTGTCATTCCTCTGACATATAAGCATGTATTTGCAGCTTTAAACAGCTCTACAGTCAGTCAGGTAATTGTTTTGACTGTGCACATAATTTGCATATTTTATTTATAAAATTTAATAAAATACTTTTGAGTCTTTCGATATTTCCAGCATTTACTTTGTTTAAAAATATTTATATTTTATTAAAATATTTTTAATAACTATGGTTTCAAATAATATACTAAGAGCAAATGTAAATGTAATACTTTTTTACATATAACTAGAGTATATGTTAAGTCTTTTAATTGGGGTGTTTACACACAAGGAATCTAAATCCGTGGACAAAAAACCTCTATCAATTTTAGTTTGGCCTGGAATTTATCATATTTTTTATTATGATACTTTGTTCTATTTAAAGATTTTATATTTTATATGAATTTCTAAATCTATCAACCATAAGCTGCAATTAAATATGTATAATTTATTTGTAAAGATTTTGTGATTATTCTTATATTTTTAATTTCTAATTAGAAATATGGTCTAAAATAAGGTATTTGTTTTTTTTTTTATATTTAATTTTAACATAACTCATTAAATTAGTCTAAAAGCCTTGTGTGCTTTCTTTTGTTTTAAATATAATAAAAACATTTTCTAAAAACATACAAATTTTACTGTTCGAAAAGTCGAGCAGCGGTCTAAAATGGTTTAAGTATGACAAAAGACAGTTTTCCTTGGATTAGACACTTTATCCTTTAACTGAGGATACACTTACTTTGTCCTAAATACATTCCTTGGAATTACTTAATTGTATCGCTCATCCTATGTTTAGTCATACACTTTAATCGGTCCACATTTGTTACGAAAGCTCGAGGACACTCTGACTTAACATACATTTTATAACATGTTCTAAAATCAATCATACGCATCAATCAAAACTTTGCGGGATTTTTCATAATTTGGGTAAAAATAAATTTAAAATGTTCTTAAAATATAAATTTTTTACTTTAAAGACCGAAAATCTAAGTTAAGGCCAAAATTTATTTTGAGAACATTAACTTCATCGGTGTGAACCTAACCTTAGATATCCTAATATTTGAAGACTTGTGAATAAATAATAAATAAATAACCATGTATTATTGAATATATATTCAAGCTGATACCTATTTTTTAAAATTATTGAATGTATTTGCTTTAAGATCAATAGACGCTTGAATAAATCTGTTAAAATATTCGTTAAATTGTATATGCAACATAATCGGCTTAAAGGCAAAAAGCAGCTGCTGAATGCAGAGGATTATGGGACTCGAAAAAAAGTCCTTCAACTCTTGTAGGTAGAATCGAATGCTGCATTTGCTTCAAGTACACATATCCTTTGGCATTCATTAATTGACGCACTTACACCGCACAACAAGAGGACCGATGTACTTACATGTATTGTATGCATATGTGTGTGTGTGATAGCCAGTTATAGCCGTTATAACCATACCGTGTTGTGCAAAACAATTGTCCTTCCATGCCACAACGTCACAACGAACAGCAGGTTGAATGAACCCGTGTGCGGTTGACCCAGTTCTCTGCAGCAGCAGCAGCCACAATCCTGAATCGCTGCCAGGCTCTGACGCTATCCATTCACAAGCTGCAGCATTCACATTCACATTCACTCACATTCGTTTACATTTACAGCCATGTTCACATGCACAGTCACAGTCACAGTTACAGCTACAACAGCCACATCCTTGGCTCACCCTCAATGACGGTCTATGAATGAAAAGGCGCTGATGTTGCACTGCGCATGCTACTGGGTCAATATCCTCAATGAAGGTTACACGCCCATTTCAGGCGGCCGCTTGTGACGTCATCGCTGACACAGTTATTGAAAAGACAGTCATGTTTTTTTTTTTTTTTGTATTTTGTGTTGTACAACTTTAATTTTTTTTATATTTTTTTCAAGCGTAACAAAAAAGCGCAGGCAAAATATGTTTGTTGTTTGTTTCTTGTGCAAAAAATGCATTTAGAAATCTGATTTAAAATCTTTTAAACACATTGTAAGCGAGACGATGACAACAACAACGGCGACGACGACTGTAAACCATAAAAGCTACACTTAAAAACTACCGCAAAAGCAAATCTAAAAGGAAAACTCAAGCAGTCTATAGTTAAGAGCCGAGTTACAAGTACATAATTGCGGTTATTTCATATAGTTGCATTTATAGTTGCAGTTGTAATTGTTGGTCTTGATGTTATTGTTTGCTGTTGTACGTGCATGTTGTTGTTTTGGCAAATAGTTTAGAGAATCTCAAAAAGCTTCTTCAGCTCGACCATCAGAGCCCAATCGGTCTTAATCAAATCGTCACGGAAGTAGTCCTTGCATGCATCAATGCTCTGTCGTGATATCTGTCAAAGATACGAAAGAGATTTAAGTTTTTATAGTAGCTTTAGGAATGAAAGTAACACAATATATTATATATAGATGAAAAGGAAAAATATAAAGTTTAATAAAAAGTTCTTCAGATTATATAATACTGTATCAAATACATATTCTATATTCTCCGCAATTATATCTATATTGTCTTAAATTTCATAGAATTTATGGTTTAGTCTGGGCGTTGATCAGGCAATTAAGATATAATACTCATAAACAAATAGTCTCAATAGACCGTTAATAAAGCAGATTAGCCCAATTCTTCTGCAATGATATCTACATATATAGCCAGAAAAGTAAAGTTCATAGAACTTATGGATTAGTCTGTGCCAGCAGATAAGATATAATACTTATAAACGCAAAGTCTAAATGGACAGTTAACAAAGCGTTTAACCCTATTCACACCTTTTAATCAAAATTGTGCAATAAATCGTCTGATTTCAGTATGATATATAAGATATATGATATAAAATTTATGTAGTGTAAAAGTTTGTAGTGTCACAAGTTAAATTTATGCCCCAAATATTTAAAAAACTAACCAAACTAACCACATTTCCTATACGAAAGTAAAACTTAACAATGAAGTCAACATAAAAATATTTATAAATAGAATTGTATACAATAACTATACAATAATAAAATTTTTTTCTCTTTTCCATTTTGTGAGTATGTCTCTGCAATACATCCGCTTACTTTCCAATTCCATATAATTATTATATATTTGCCAGATGCATATTAATTTTCATAGCAAACAATTCTTTCCGAGAATTGAGAATTGCATGCATAGAACTACCTGTGTACCCATAGTTGGATGAATGGATGGATGGGGGGCACTATAAATGGCTTTGCAAAACATTAACAATGCGATGTGCAGCACATTAAAATGCTGAATACAAAAATCATGCGATATTTCTATATATATTTAAAGCTCCAATCGGGACTCAGCATTATAATGCAGCTGTGGCTACAAGTTTTCGTTTTGCCAAAGGTGTGGAGTATAGACTGCATAGAGTATAAACCTTTTCCGTTCCACAAAATGAAATGAAAGTGTATAGATAAAATATATAATGGCACACGTATTTCGAAGAATTGGCAAAAAGCATTTTACTGAATGGTTAATGAACTGCTATTTTTATATACATATTTCCTGAAAATCAATCTATAGTAAAATCATCTATTTTAAAAACATTCTTATTATAAGCTGCTTTAATTGATCTGTTGGACGTAAACAGAATTTAACAAAAAGTCTTGTATTTATTAGATGATTGTGGTACAATTTTAGCATAATTTCTTAGAAAATATTTGCTTAAAACTCATCCTATATTTTTATTTTTAAGTTCTGAAACTTTTCTAAAAAACTTCAAACTCCACTTGTTATTTGATAAATTTTTGAAGACTAAACTATATTGGTGATTTTGCAAAATAGGGCAGAAAAAATAGACATTAGCCTAGACGAAATTGGGAATGGGAAAGTAAGTCAAAAGGGTTTTGAGTAAAGTATGTTTGATTTTCAAAATTAAAACTTTCTTTGGGTACTAATTACTAATCTAAGTATAAGAGGGAATATTGTTAATATACTGTAGAAATCTTTACTAAATCGAATTTCTTCAATTTGGCAAATTTAAACTAAAGCTTAGTAAGCAGATGAACTATTCTCGTAGATTTTGCTGTTAGTTTCATGCCGTTTCGATCTGTTTTCGCAACCTCAAATTTTATATGAATTAGTTACGATTTAGTATATCTACGACCTAACCTTTTAGTGAAAGACTATGTTTAAGTAGAGTACGACAGACATGATATATTCTCTCTGTAAGTCGTCTCTCTCTCTTAAAGTCGTCATCAATCATCACATTTTGACATTGATGGCAGTTGAAGCGACTAATGCATAGGACCTTCTACTTAATGCTATTATAGCTATTTATAGCTGTCCAAATAGCTTAACTAGTTTTCGAATGGAGCGTAGATTTGGGATGTTGTTGCCACCGTTACTGTTGCTGTAGTTGCCACTGATTCGGGTCGCCAAATGCGTCAGAATCTTTGATAAAGAGTCAACGCCATTGAAGCTGTTACCTCTATCTCTCTCACTCTCTCGGTCTCTACCTCACTCTCTCTTTCTGGCTATAGCTCGACATGACGGTAGAATGCGAAAGCTGAACCCGTTGCACGTTGCACGCAACTGGGTCAAGTGAGTATCTAAAACAACGCGACCAAAAACTGGGTTATTGCTGTGCAATGACGACGACAACGGCAACGGCAACGACGACAGCAACGACAGCAACGACGACGACGATGACGACTAGAACGTACAAGAGTCAACGAACGACGGAGCAGCAAGTGCATTGCCGTGGAAGGTGAAACGTGACGTCAGCCGTAGAGACCCCGGCATATGGGAGTGGTTTGGTGCTGGTATTTGGGACTGCGGTTTCTTCTAGATGTACATATATATGAACCCACTGGGGTGGTGTTGGACAGACCAACTCGCAACTCTCCTTGCCACACCCCGTTTGGCAGCGCCCAACCCCGCCTCGACCCGATCAGGTCAGCCATGACATAATACCCTTTGATAGCATGAAAAGACATTGAGAGCTATTTTTAGCTTGTGGGCTGTAAATAGATATAAGTCGGAGCATGGGAAACATATACATAAACCGTTACACACACACACAAACACACTCACACACTTCGTCCTTGGCATGTACATTCGATGTTTGGTTAAAGTGTGCGTAATAGGGTATTATAGTCTTATGTAAATATATGTAACAGTTAGAAGTGACGAGCTTACGTTAATATTTACTACACGTATGTCTTGAACAGGTTTCTATTTATATACACTAATTAAGCTATTTTTAAATATATATAGCACTCTTTAAGCTCACTGTTTGACCAACTGATCATCGCCTAAACGAAGCTATAAGACTCAAGAACTTTAAACTTGCACACAATTAAGATCTGACTGCTTTATTCTGCAATAAATTTTCTTTTTGAGCAGTTTTTATTGGAATTGGAAATTGTATCTTGATTAAGCATTTTGTCTAGCTTCGCTCAAAATAAATCCTATACTTTGCACAAAAAAAGATATTTAACACATGATCTCTCTATATACCAACTTCAAAAGCCTGTTTAAATGCTAAGCTAAGGTTTCTTATAACTATATAATAGATACATTAACACTTAATGCATGAAAACTTATGACAAATTCAATGTTAAATGTCAATTAAAATTTAAAAGTACTTTTAAAAAGCCATTTGGTATAGTCTACAAATTTGGAACATATAAAAATTAATCTATACTCCATGAATTTAAATCTGCAGCTACCATGTAACTCTAACACTGGGTATCTCTTAGTCGTACACTCCCCATTTGTACTTCTATGCTTTTAGTGCGTGCGTCTTTTACATCATGTTGCGGAATAAATTTTATTAATCAACTCGGCAGGCAGACAAAATTTTTACGGCAAATTAATTGAATCAAACTCGCGGCAAAGTGGAGCTCAATGAGCAATTACCCAACGACAAACCATATAAATATATATAGTATATAGTATATACTCCACAACATAATTTCCATCAATTTCCCATTCCAAAACAGACTGTGTGCTGACGTCACTGTTGCCAGCGCATTGATAAGCGGCACTAAAATAGCACGAAAATTAAGTTATTATCGATTTGAGGGAAAAACTACCACAGCACCTCGCTATACCACACCTACCACACACCACCCACCCTTCTGTGCCATGAAGATGACCTTCGCTTGACGTAAGCATTTTTAAGTAATTATTATTGTTAATCAAATGATGGCAGCACTGCCACTTCTCACCCACCCTTCATCCCCCCTTTTGTACACCACTGCTGTATTGACTGGAACGGAAGTTGGCAAGACCTTTTAACGCTAAAAATTTTATATAACTTGGCCCACACTTAACACAACTTGGCCATGTAATTTGATAAGCCAAACGAATGCGAATTGGAATGGGAATGGGAAATGGCGCATTGCCAAAGTTTTAAGTGCTGTTGATATTAATGTGATGTTTACCTGCTTTGCCGCACAGGTGCCACTCAGCGCATAGAACGGAAATCAATAGCAATAACAACAGATTTGATTGCCTTACTCTAAACTTTAAACCCAACACCTTATCTAGTACTAACCAAAAGCTGCTTTGTCAATTTAAATTGGCCAATTAATGTGTGGACTATAAAACAATATACGAAAACTTATGTATTGAAAATAGCACCGAGCACACAATGAAAACCCATAACAATATCTTTATGGTGTCTACGATTATGTCCATATCAGATATGTATATGTTTTTTCAAATGGCAAAACCAATATTTGCTCTACTTAAATCTGAATTTGGGAAAATAATTACAATTTTCAAACCAGACTCTTGGTTTTTGTATGAAACTTTTATGGTTTATTAAAAATTTCTGCCTGAACTGAATAAAAAAAGTTTCATTAAAAAAATGTATAAGAGTTTAAAGATTTGGCAAATTTTTAAAAATTTGTTATGGTTATTTGTGATATTAGGCCAAGTTGAAAAGTTTGTCAGATAGTTTTATATAGTAATTGGAGTACTAGTTACTACAATAAATAAATTCTATAGTATAAAATATAGTATAGTAGTTCATATTGAATGAAAATCTGATACAGTAAGTTAAGAATTATTAAAATAGAAAGAACCTTTAAGACTTTCCCTGATATAAAGAAAAGTCTCAAAGGTTCTTCTGCAACTACCAAGTTTTAGTTTGATACCAGTTATTAAAGTAAGATTTGCATGACACTTTATATATAGTGAACCAACTATAATTTAAACTCGATATCATACCATACAGCATGATGCTAGCTTGGAGAAGAACACTTTACCACTATATCCTGTTAGAGCACATTTATATGAAGCCTAAATTTAAAGTCATTGAATTAAAGTTTTGATTGTCTTCATATCTAACTCACCCAAGATGATCTACTAAGATTCAAATAATTTTATACACTCATTGCTATTGTTACCATGTAACTGATCTGCCCGATTTGACCCAACTTATATGTTTGCAAAGCTATTGAAGTAAAATTTGTTTTCTATACATTTCTTATGCTCCTAAGATGATCTAGCAAGTTTTTTGGGGCATTGGAACTTGTCAGTTAAAAAAACTAACTTAACATATTTTACTTGACATACATTTAATTATATTTCATACCAATTCTATGATATGTCAAAAGGACTCTGAAATAAAAACTTTCTAAATTCATAATATTGTAGTTGATATCTGCCAAATTTGGCAGGCTTTAAATCTATTCAACAACTTTTTAAAATCATTTGTTGGTCTAAAATTATACATATATTTATGCGTATAATATCACCACAAACTGTTAGACTTGTTAAAGCTTGTTTATCTACAGCTCAACTATATTAATTACCAATAATTCTATTTCGGTTTCTAACAAAACATAACTAGTGACCTTCCAATGCTATTTAAAACATATTTAAACCAAAATTAGATAGTAAATTATAGATAGTAACAGTTTATTGTTGTACAACTTACCTTGCTAACAAGCATATCGTCCGCCTCAAAGTGACGGCCAAACATTTTGGGTGATTCACCGGGTATGGGTTCTATTTTAATGCAAATCTCTTGACCTTTGCGGGCGAATTCAATATTCTTGTGATTCGATTCAATTGAGGTGACTACGCCAATGTCCACAAACTGCAAAGAGTTATCACAAATCGAAATAGAATATGTATTTAGTTTAGAAATAGTTGTGAAAGAGAGTGTAGATAATGCAGCAAATAACGATGTATAAAAATAATTAAATAAAATAGTTAAAATAGCTGAAATGTAATGCGAGCGACTCTGTAGCTGTTATCAATGCATACACATCTGGTGCAAGGCTTTTGCTGTGTTGTGTGCGGTGGTATCGGATCACTTCCTTAACATTGCCAGTGCTGATAAACGAGCTTGTGGGTGTTTTGGCTAAATGGGTGCTTACAGCGGGGTTAGATAACGCCCCCAAAGCGCAAAACAGAAAGAAAAAACTAGACGACCCGCCACAAACACACACAACACACACCCAAAGCTCTTTCTCTATCGCTGGGCAAAGTCATTGAACCAAATTGTAATATGTTTGTTGTCGTAACTCGTTTGCACTCGAGCAACAACAACAAATTAAACACAGGAAACTGTCGCCAAGCCAACGCCATCAGCAGCAGCGGCAGCGCTGCGCTGCCAGCGTCAACGTCAACGTTTCCTGTGGGCGCCCCAATGGCGGCCACGTCGCCGCTGCGTTCGTTCGTATTTCATTCAAACCAAATAAATTATTGAAATTTTTTTCTCGCTTTTTTTTGTTTTTTTTTGGCTTGTTGCTATCGGTGCAAATAGCTACAACACATTTACATACATAGGGAGACACACAAACACACACACACTCTCACAAGTACAGCTAGAGCAGGGGAAGAGTGGGCGAGTGGGCGGCGGGAGGCGGGGCGCATTTGTCACCATTTCCTGTCGTTGATTACTCATACGCTCCGTTTTCAGTTTTTGGTCGTCGCATTTTTCATTAAATGTGTTAATTTATTGCCATTTCCATTTCCACACACACATACATCGCACAGCACATTTTCTCAAAGAGTGTGAAAAACTGTCGAAGGTTTTAGCGATTATAACTTATAATCACTTTTATTGAATAAACTATAACTACATGTTGTTTGATTATTAGTTGTTGTTGTTGTACTGTTGCTCTCTGCGAGTGTGTGTGTGTGTAAAACGTTTATCTAAAAATATGATTTATATATTTTCTACAGACCGGATGTCGTCTATTTTCAAACAAGAACAACAACAACAACAGCAACAGCAACAACAAAAGCAAACAAAATGGGCATGAGGCGCTGTCAGCTTGTTTTATGTTTGCACAAAATCACAATTTATTCAACAATTTATTGTACAATTCGCCGCATTCGAATTGTTTTATAGATCAAATTTAAAGATACCATTTTGCTTAAATGTCATTGTAATTATTACAGTGTCTTTTTCACTCTCTCGCTCTCTCTCTCTTTTTTTTTTTTTTGTTGTGTTGCAGTTTTTTATATTATGAGCTACTTTCTATATCACTAGTTATAGTTTAAAATCATTATAAAAGCTTGTTTTTAAAGACACTTGCTTATAAATTGTTTTAAGCATTTAATTTAAATATAAATTTTGCTTCAATGCAATATTCTTCATTATACTCTACTTTTCTGTCATTTATAGCTTATGCATTATATTGCTTCTCAAGTGTTTAATATACCTTTAACTTAGCTAAATTGCTTAATATTTTTAGCTTATAAGAATTGTATGACGTTATATCTTTCGATGTGTATATGTCCTTAAGAAGTGTATGAGATGCTTTTCCATTTTTGAATATTTCGGAAAAATTTCGGAATTTTTTTATAGAATATTTAAAAAGACACTTTTTGCCTTAATTACTAAAACTATTTGAGTTTCTTTTTGAATTCTTTAATCATCTTTTAAGATAAGTATCGATCGTTCTCTCTTACTATTAAAAGATCGCAAAATGTGTACATTTAAAATATGTATTGTCGACTTTTGCTTACGTCCCAAGCGTGAACTGACGTTCATAGTGGTTCATATTTATTTATTAAGTTAATGTCAGATTATGTACAAAAACTGACTAGTTAAATTAAAGTTTTAATAGTAAACGCCCAGAAAATCCCCAATCAGACTAATGGATTAGATATATTGTTAGTTTGTCAAGTTATTTGAGTGTGTTAAAACGAAAAACTTAATACTCTTTAAAAGGCCTAGATTGTCATAAAGTGCACACAGGATTCTGAATGATTCATGTAGAGAACAATTAGAGTTACAATGCTCGAGAGACGAAGGATTAAAGTAACGAGTTCTTTTAGTAGATGTTAAGTTTGTTCAATAAACTAACAGAGTGAATCTGACCTTTACAAAATTAATTTAAAAGTCACTTTGTAGCTTAAGAGTTGTATATTTATATTCTATTTATTCTAAATGGGTAACTAGAACTATTTGAAATAGGTGCAATCAATATTAGTACGCAATCTTTTTATCTCTTTCTCCCTCTTTCCTCAACTTTTAGCTAGCATAATGTGCTTTTTGAATGAAAACTAACTTATCACATATGTTATTAAACATTTTCATACTAAATACAACTGTAATTAGAGATCGCTCGTCTCTATCTCTCTCTCTCTCTCTCTCTTTTTTGCTTTTCATTTGTTTTCTCTTACTAACCTTAGACTTTGACTTGCTTATCTATCTCCTTCACACTCACTCTCTCTGTATCTCTCTTGCTCTTTCTTAATGTCTTTGTTTCGTTCTTTATCATGTTGTGCTTTGTCTTTGAAGCTTAAACTGCAGTTGTCAGCAGGAAACACTAAATTAGCTGCCGGCTGAGAGAATTACGGCATTTCGACACAAAAATACAAATACAAATATACAAACACACACACACAGTTATTGAATATATATATATCTGAGTGTGTGTGTGTTTGCAAATCAGAGTGCCAAAATTTGCGACATCCGTCGAGAAATACAACAACAACAACAGCTACAACTACAGATATAGATATAGATACATTTGTATGAAACACGCTTAGTTTTAGCTTTAATCGCATCGCACACAAAACTTTGCCAACGTCATGAAGAATTAAACTGAAGACTGCAAACGGAAGAAATCTTCAATTTTCTCTCTGTCTCTCTCTCACACACACACAGAAAACTGCGCAGCTGCCAAGCGTCAAACAGAAGCCAAACACACTGCTAGAAATTCTTCTTGGCTCTTCGACGATCATCTCTTCACAATTCTTCAATTCAATTATTCAATGACTTTGGACATTTATTGTTTACTGTTTCTTTTCTATGCATTTCAAATGAATTCGAGAGCCTAGCGTAAACAACAACAAACAAATCAACAAAAAGAAAAGATATAGCAGCAACAACAACAGCAAACATTCACATTGTTATGAAAGCTGCCTACGTCATATAGTGCGAGTGTTTACTGTATTTGGCATTTGGGCGTCGAACACTTGGCGTTGATTCGAGTGTTTGGCCCAAAGCCCACGTAGCATCGGACTTTTGCCGGCTAGTATGCTGGTCAAATTGTCATTTATGTTGCCTTCAATGGAGTGTAGTCAAAGTTTTAGAGTAGTTAAATGTCTGGCAAAGTGAGATTTACCAGCAAATTATATTCCATTCAACTGTAGATCTTGCAAAACTAAAGTATCATTAAAATCTTGTTAAGTTTTCGTTCTCAAAACTAAAATATTGATTGTCCCATTAATTTATATTAAATTTTAAAATAGCTCTAAAATCATTGCTATTTATGTAACCCAAAAACTGAATTTTATATATATTAAATACATAATTCAAATGCATCAGACAAAAACTATTTAGTTTTTACCTTAACAACTTTTAAGCATCAAAAACAAAAAAAAATTATTAATAATTCTGTTTTAATTTAAGTTTTAATAAATCTGAAAGTGCTTTAAAGTTTAGCGTAAGCTTTTTAAACTACGAAGTTCAAAAAAGTTTAAAGTAATCTATTAGGTTTGTCAGAGTTATATGCACTTCAACTCATATACTTTCTAAATTAAAAGCTGAAACTCTTTATAAAACTATTTATCACTCTATTTGAAAATGGAGTTATTTTAACACAATTTTATTTTGATTTCTGACTGTAGAACTTTTAAGACCAAAGTACCCTAGCTCAGCATAACATAAATTTATATTTTAAACAATTGTTTAAACTTGAAACTGACCTAAACACACACATTTGTATCTTAGCAACAATTGTCGTATCATTAGATATCAGATTGTAGAACTGACAGCACAGTTGCTGTTGCAGTGGCAGTGGCAGTTGCCGAGTCTCTCATCTGCAACGCCTCGGCATTTGGTTGCAACTTTGGGGGCTGTCAACAACAGGCAAGAAGACCTATTGAATGAAAGCCACGTTTGCCTCATCTCAGCCTCATCTTTGGCTCTATCAGCCATATGTCTAGTCATGCTCATTAGCATCTGCGACGCTGCTGTGAATGCAGCAAACGCCCACAAAGTCAGACTACATAAGCAGGCAACAGCAGAAAAGCTCGTAGGTGGGAAAGACACAAAGGTCTTTCTTTCATTTCACTCACTCACACAGGAAGTCAGTGGGATTCAAATTGAAGTATCAACTCAGGTGGGTGCTGCAAAGTGACAACGGTGGCCAACAACAACAACAACAACAGCAGCAACAGCAACACCTCTTCATTGATAACAACTCTATGATAAACACACTTTGTTCATAAGGTCTCACAGTGAATCGCATATGAATCGAATCCAAGTGCAAAACAATAATGAATGAAAGCACACATCAACTAAAAATTGATTGATAAGAATCAACTGTAAATGCTTGATAAGCACTTCAAAAAATATATAACAAAAAAAGAAAAACCCAAACAAAAAACAAAAACAGCTCAATTGCAATCCCCTATTTTGATTGACCGACAAAACTGGCTGATTGAGCACCTGGGGGAAGTGATTAAGCCAAATTTGAAATACTTCAAGGTGATCGAGTTTGCCATTATTTAGTTCATTGTGCTTTTGGCACTCAACTGTAGTTCAAGGTTATCAAATTTTAATCTGATATAAATTATTTATATACCAATGATGCAAGTCATGAATGAATGATGCACAAAGTAGTTGAAGGATTTCATTCAAACAAATTTTAATTAAGTTTTAAGAATATAAATTTGTATACTGTGTTTAAATAGCATTTATTAATGCAAGTTAATCAAGTTTTAAAAACGTTTTCAAAATATTTTTGATATATTTTGGCATTATTTCAGTAAATATTACTAAATCCATAGGATATATTGATTGTTTGGATATATTTTGGCACTATTTCTGTTGTATTCACGCAAGAGACACTCATCTTTACTTATTGAGTATTAGATTCTGACTGTTTATTGCATTCTATTAAGCGAGATAACATAATTATGTTAATTGACAGTTATATGTATAAGCTATGTTAAGAGTGTAAAAAAGAATGCAGTGTAATAAAGATGACAATCTACATATATAACTATAGCAGTGAATATTACTATACCCATTCGATATATTGATATATATTAATACTTTTAATATATTTTGGCGCTATTTCAGTGAGTATTACTAATACCCCTAGGAAAGTAATAGGATAGTAATGTTTTCAAAGTGCTTATATTGAAATATCACTTCTAGCGCAATGACAAAATACTTCATAAATTCATTGTCTTGTCTAAATGTCCAGTTTTTCATGCTTAACTCGTAATCGTCATTGTAATCGTTATCGCAATCATTTTCAATCTAACTTCAATCTTTATTTCTATATGATGCCTGAAAATCGTCTGATTAATTGGCCACATGACAACTAAGCGACAAAGCGACCAACCTCACCAGACAAACTGTCAGCCCTTTTTGGTTTATTGTTCTACTTTGAGAAAGACTCGTGGGCGTCAAGCGTTGACGACGTCGTCAATTTTCTATAGTACAAGTATATATAGATAAATGTGGTTGTTGTTATATCTGTTTTAATACCCGTTACACATAAAATGAGGGTGTATTGTAAGCGTTGCAATGTAGGTTAACTGGGACAAGTGAGCGTAGGAGATCTCATAAAATAAGATTAACTTCAAAAATTTACTCGCTAAAACTAGATCTCAGAGCTAAATGAACTAAAAACTGCACGCAGATCAAGTTTCAAGCATAACGCTTGCGCTAATCAACTTAAAGTAAGCTTAACTATTCTATTATTAGAGCAAAATACTTAAATTTTGGTAGAGAGATACCTATTATTCACCCAGACAATATGCCGCAAGCTTAAAAGTAAATAACTCGATTACGCACACAATTTTTTAAAGTATAACTCACTTTTTAATATCCAACGTTAAATTTTCTATTTCTGTAATCATATTACTTTAATTAAACAAGATTGGCTGTATATAGCAAAAGATATAGCTACTTGAAGATCTTTACCAACGTGAGCGCCTTAGAGTATGCTATGCTTTTGTAACAGTTTTCAAGATACGCTCTAGTAACGGGTATTGTCATAGTCGAGCGTCAATTTTTCGTACAATTCTCAGTTGTGTTTTTTGTTTTTTTTTTTTTTTTGTAATTTTTTGCTCAATTTCTACGGGTTGCAGAATGCCAGACATGTACGCCTTCAACCCGAGCGAGGTTCCCGCCTCATCTTTCGTTGCGATTAACAAACGTCAATTAAGTATATTTATTTTGGGAGCGCGTGTAACCAAAAACACAGAAGAAAAAGAAAAAAAATATACACAAAAACAGAATTAAATGCACACTGAGTGATAGAGAGAGAGAGAGAGCGAAATGCTTTGCTCCAACAAATACAAATACAACTATACGTATTTATGCGATTTTCCGCCTTTTGTGCAAATTCAGCATATCCGGCCAAGAAACTGAAATGCGACGATGTCGAAGGCGACCAACTGACCGACCAAGCGACCCATCGTCACGCCGACAACGTCAATTCCAAGCCACAAAATGAAACAAAAAAAAATATATATAAAAAGATATATATATGCGAGTAATTTGCTAATTACGCTAATTTCTGTTGTTGTTGCTATACATTTTCATAGTAAAATATATATACATATATGCCAAGATATATATATATATATATATATATGTCTGTATGTGTTTGCAGACACACTATATAGCTATATAGCAGATATAGATACAAAATACAGAGACAGCGGCAAGGGGAAGACAGAGCGCAAAAAAAAGCGCGTATCTAAGCGGATTTTATTATCTTATCGCGAGCCTGAATGACTTTCAGTCTCTTCACATATATATATATATATATATATATACGTATATATATTTGTTTGTTGTGCGTGTGTGTGTGTGTGTTTTTATGACTGTGCAAACTACACTCGAAACATGAAGCGCTCTAGGCGATCGCCTAGCCAAACAACAGGAAATAAGCATTTTTATGAATGAAACGACGGCGAGCTACAGATACACAGCTATAGATACAGATACAGATACATAGCTCTACACAAAAACAGACACAGCTGCAGCTAATACAGCTATATGTAGATCCACTTACAGTTACGTGCAAAATGTTTAGCTTAAGTGAAAATCTCAAAATCATTTTTATTTTTTCCGGACATTTATGTTGTATGTACGTATGTCTGTATGTCTATATGTACATGTGTCTGTCTGTCCATATGAATTGTATCTATAGCTAAGCATATGCGTTGCGATGTGTGAATCTATTTCGAAAACTTGTTTTTATAGTTTTCTATTAGCGTAGATTTCATTCATGGGCTCTTTTCGGCTCAGTTATTGCTGTTGTTCGTTTTTATGGTCTGTTTGCTCCATTTTTACATTATACGCTTTTATTATTTTATATGAAGATATTTGTAAATATACATATATATATATATTTTAGCTATGCAAAGCACGTTGTTGTTGTTGTTGCGCCCACACACAAAATTTCACTATGCAAGATACACATTTATTCAATGATAAGCGTACACATACAAAATTCACGAGTCGAGTCAACAGACCATTCATAACTTTGCACTCATAAAATTTCATTCTTTACTTCCGGCTAAGAACGCACACCTGTCCGTGTCTTTACACTTACGAGTGGTTTCCTTTTTTTTTTTCAAGCAGCAGAACTTCCTTAAGTTCCTTACCTTTCTTTTTCTCTCACTCTGTGTCTGCTCTTCATATCGTTCATTCACTTCCGACTTGGCCACGCCCTCCTGCATTTGTAGGCGTTTTGCCCACGTCAACAGAACAGCGCACACACAAGGCACACTCACACACACTCTCTCTCTCTGTCTCTGTCTCTGTCTCTCACACTCACATGCCTTCAAGAGCTTACTTAAATTTGGAGCGGTTACCTCATTTTCCTATCATTCATTCACATTCACATTCTCATTCACATTTACACATTCATTCATTCATTTATTCAGTCTTTCTTTTCTGTACGTGCGGAAGCATTTACATCCGTTCTGCCGCCGTCGCTGCTTCCGTTCTGTGCCAGTTGCTGCTGCCACTGCTGCTGCATCAAATTGCAGCCCGCATCTGCTTTTTTTTTTTCTTATTTTTGCCTTTCCCTTTTGCCATTGTTCATTGAAATCCGCTTCCGCATTTGCGTCTCAGCTGCAACTTCTTTTCCATTTAATTACTTCTTCCGATTCTAAGCGCTGTTTCTACCACCTTTTGATTGTGTTATCGTTGTTGTTGCTGCTGTTGTTGTTGTTGTTGTCACTTCCATTGTTGTCATAGGAAAATAAAATGTTCCTTTTGTCGCACACACGTCTTGAATTCCAAAACAATTCCAGCAGCAAATATTACGCAGTTCCCCCCATTGATAATGTCGCGAAACATGAGCTATACGGGAAATATCCGACATGCAATATCCTTTCTCATATTTTCAGTAAGAATTTTTTATCTTCTGCTATTTAAAATACATAATAGAATTCCCTTGACAACAGTTTTATCAGAAATGAATAGTTTGGATAAAAATAGGTAAAAAGGAGCATCGAAAAAATAATAAATAAATAAAATAAAGCCGAGTAACAATAAAAAATTATGCGTATAATTAAAATAATGATAATGATTTTTAATTTAGTGATTTTTAAACCATGTTATTTATATCTTTTATAAAAAAACACAATTAAAAACCGTTTCTATAAAGTTTTCTATAATTGAGATATTTTTTCTGTAATTGCTAATTTAAAGACTGGAAAACGATTTCTACTTTAATCGCACATTTTAAGTAATTTTTCATTATATTTTTTAGTAAAAGTATTTGTCCGTTTAAATTATTATTGAATTATATTATATTATTAAAATTATATTATTAAATTATTGTATTATATAGACTTTTTTTTACAGTTTTACTCTAAGTACAATTTTTTTTTTTTTTAGTTTTTTGTTATATTTTGAAACTTTTTCTACTCTAACCCAATAGACTTTGATTCATATTTTACTCAACTCTACTTTTACTCAATATAGTTGTACAAATAGCAGTTATATCATTTTGTCTGACTACATTCCAAATACCCAGACCAAGTTAACCAAGACGGCAAACGGAAGTCATACGCCCATGTGGTCTTTGCAATTCAGGGAACCGTATCAAAATCTTTGCTTGAAGTGCGACGGCACAACATTTGTTAAGTACTCAAGATCCCCTATATATACACGCTTATATATATAGAGGGGGACGCCCTTTCACAATACTTACTTGCGAATTGGGGAAACGAAGAGCGAAAAGGGGAAAAGTGCTACTATACAACGAGTGTTTTGTAGGTAATCAAACCATGGCCCGGCGGCATTTAATTAACAAAAAAGTAAAAGACGTAAAAAAGAAACAACAACAACAACAAAACTGCAAAGAAAAAACCGGCAGCACATTGAAAAAGCTTTCATTTCCGGTCGAACAACACTTGTGCATATATACTCTCAAAGTCGTACTCGATATCAGCGCCAAGAGCCATAACATAACTCGAGGCATGAATGAAATTATTAAAAGATATCGATCGCCTCGCTTCGAACTTGCAACCAAAAAAAAAACAAAAAGCGAAAAATGAATAATGAAACAAGTGGCAAGTGGCAGCCACAATACAGGAGCTTGCTCAACGGGTAGCAGCAAACAAAATAAAAGAAGAAAAACAACAACAAAAATGCAAACCTACCTACAAGATACATCTGCAGCCACAACTACTACAGATCTGCATTAACAAAATTTTGCTTTCTTTGTTGCTTGAAGTTTTTGTTTCGCATTAATAACTTTATCTAAGAAGTCAACAAGACAAGACACTCACTCTAGATACATATATGTATGCCATATAGCATATGTATATATCTGTGGATATAAATTACTTACACACAGGCATTGAAACTGGATGCATATATATCAAGTGATTGTCGGATTTGGAGCTGAGTAACGCCTCCAACTTCCGTTCGCTGTTTAGCTCGACTTTTAAATGCAGCAAGCGTAGAAAACACAACCATTAAAGATACACCTCGGGTGTCGCAGTTTAGATACCCTTGCCAGATACTACAAATATACATAGATTTATAGAAAAAATGTTCAGGGGCAACTCTATGCAAAAAGATAACAATTTTAAGCAGATCTTGATTGTATTTCCATTGCATTTCTAAGATTAGCCAAGAATAAGTTATTTTATTAACGAAATTTTAGTAAGATTGAATTGGGTATTTACGCTTGTGACGAAAGCCACAACTAAAAATATTTCAAAGTAAAACAAACCTCTTTCTTAACTTTCTTATGGTAACATATTGCTTAAAAAATTGCATATTTCTTAGACATTAATAGAAATAAATGTTAATATTTAATGAATTTCTTTAATATTTTATATATATGAATATCTGTGATTAACAAAAAAATCTTTTGGTTTTAAGTAAAATTATTAAAGAAATTTTCTAAAAATCAGAATAGTTATTCAAGGACTACTTTATCGTATCTACTAAACTTTTTCAATCTCTGCAAACAAATCTTACATAAAAAACCTTATCAATCAAAAGAATATTCAATATACTGCCGGTTTGTATCAATATCGTAACCACATGTGCCATTGAAGACACCGAAACTGACCATATGATATGGCAAATAGAAAAAAAACAGACGATACTACTTACCCTCATTAGTCAGAGGGCAACTGTTGTGTCACATCTCAAATTACATTACACACTTTGACACCAGCAGCGAGACCCCAAATGTGAACCTCAATTGACCTAAGGTTAAGGGTGGAAGCACGCGCAAAACATGTAAGAAGATGACCAGCAATTGATCGACTAACCAATCGAAACGATCAAAAAAAAAAAAAACCAAACCAAAACAACGATAAAACGGGAAAAGGAAGTGGTTTTTGGTGGAACTCACAACAGTTGGTCAAATTGCGTATGAGAACGGAAGTTTTTTGGTATCTCCAAAGCAACAATTATTGCGGCGCTGAAACAAAAGGGCCAACAACTACAAGACACAAGGGGCAAGTGGTTAAGTCTCTGTCATTACAGATTTAATTATATAATTAATAAAGGCAATCAATGGTATGATGGTATGGCAAGATCTTGCTCTGACTTTGGCCCTGTATGTATGTATGTAAGTATCTCTACCCAGTCACTTCTTGTATCTCTGACCATCTGACCATCTGGCAGAGGCAAAGCGATCGACAAACACGCACACGGGGCAATCGCTCCAAAGGAAGTGGGTCCCCTTGTTCCAAGTCCAAGTCAAAATCGACGGAAATCGCGAGGCAAAGGAAAAAATAATAATACAAAAAAAAAAAAAAAATTAAGACGAGGAGGAGGAGAAAAATACGAAACAACAACATTGGCGACAAGCTCTACACTGAGAGCATTCTTCGCAGAAATAACGTGCACAACTTAAAGTAGACTTGATTGGGGTCTCCACATATGTTTCTTAAGCCTACAGTTTTGTATAGACTATGACGACTTGGCTAATGAGCTATCAAAGAAATAGTTTAAAGAGAAACAAGCTAGTTTTCAGTTGCTGTTAACATGATGAAGTATAAGTGAATATGAATACATTTTATTAGAGTTTCCTTAACAATGTTGTAGAATCCACACAGAAAATCGAAACAGATCTGCTTGAAATGTAGCGCTCAAAGCGAAGGGTATTTTCAACAACTGCCAAGAAGAACTTAAAAATCTGTATTAATATACTTTAGAAAGAGTGGTGCAAAATATATATATACATATGTGTATATAAAAAAAGGAGGAAAATGTTAAAAAGAATGACGATGAATGACGGGAAGCGCACAGCTTAGCTGCGCTCTGCTGGATAATTGAGGAAGTTATAATTGCCAATGAAGCCAGCTCGACAGACAAATGGACGGAGAGACAGACGGACAGATGGATGGATGGACTGACTGGACCGGAGGGACCGACCGAAAGACCGAACAAGCGATCGGCACTTCTCCCTGTTTCACTTGGCAAAAGTCAAGAGCAGAGCACAAAACTGTAAGGCGAACCCTTTGCTAAAAGATTCTTGCTGTTGTTGCAGTAGCCAACCATTCAAGTTGTCGTCGTCGTCGTTCCTCTTCTCCCTCGTTGCCTCGCAAAATGTGGCAAGAGGAAACAGTTATTGTTGTGTCGTCTCTCTGACGACGGGAAACAGGACATGTCTGCGCATAAATTGAAGCATACGCAATCCAAACACACAAGCGGAAGGACAAATAATTGAGCCTCAACACAATCACAATCACATTCATTTCATTTTGCAGCAGGATATCAACAAAAAAAAATGCAAAAATGCAAAAACGCAAAGGAAATGCAACAACACACATCACATACACAAAGAGATTTGAAAATCCAAAAGAAGCGAATATCTCAAACATGTGCAACTGCATTTCATTTGAGCATTTTGCAAGCTTAATATTCAAACATATAACATATATGTTTATCTAAAATGCTATATATGTGTATATAATCTTTAGCGCAATTGTATCACGAGAGCATTGACAAATAAACAGTATAAATAAATAGACATGCTATACTTCAGATACTCGACTGTTAGATGCTTAGTTTATTTGGAATTCAGTCAGTTTTTGTAGTAAAAAGAAGGGACTAAAGTTGGAGACAGTTCTTATTCTGATTTAATCAAATACAAAAGTATTGAAGTTCGGAACAATATGACCATGATGTATGGTATATTTGATTTGATTTCAACTAAATTGAGTCAGCAGCATATAAAATGCAAAATGAAACATATAATGAGTGAGATATTTCAATAAAACAGAAAAGTTCTTCATAAAAAACAATGATCTTCGACCGGTCGCAGGTGGATATAATAGATAAAAAAACTCAGAATGATATTATAGATAAAAAAACTGAGAATTAAAAAAATTAGCAAACACCTACTGTTTTAGTTTGGTTGAAACATTATTATAAGGTTTTTATTATAAGGTTTTAAAGGAACTGTATTCGACTTTCTAGGACAATATTTGAAGAAACGAATCTATATGAAAAATTTAATAGCTCTAGCTCTTCAAAATGCCTTCAAGTAATATTTCTGCGCGCACGAAATATAAGATTTGCCTCCAGAAAAGTTTACTTCAGATTACATCTATTCAAGCCTCTCAAACCCAGATGTTAAGCCATACAGACAGATCATATACCATCTCCCTGCCGTGCTTTACATTGCCACAAACTTATAGGCTCATAGTACACTTTCGAGTACAGAGCTAAGAACAAACGAGTGTTGCAGACACAACACGCACCTGTGTCAACAATGAAAGCCTCGAGAAAGAAGCTACTAAACCAAACACAGAATTCCAGCGTCGGAATGACGCAGTTTATAAAGATGGGCCCTTATACACACACACACACACACAAACACACTCTCCATTTGTATCTAGATACTTGACACGCTTTTGAAGAGCCCTAAGACAAGGATTTTCATTGTGCACTCGCACAAGTCGCAATAGTTAGAAAGATACCATGTCCCTATAGAGAGAGAGCGAGGGATGTATATGGATATAGAAATGTTTTGGATGAATGGTTCTACAATGCTTGGCCATTCAATGCATCTATTGTCGCAGAAATAGTTAAATATTTGTTTTGGCCACAACGCACTTACCTCTTTGCTGGGCACACAGATGGGTGTTCCCACCTTGACTATACCATTCTCAACCATAACGCCCATGACGATCGGATCGCGACTGTTGAATATGAATTGTGGCAGTATCTATAAAGAAAAAAAAATGTTTTATTAAAGTTTCATATCAATTGGAATGGAAAATAAAATTATAATAATGATATCGTAGCAAATGATTCAAAGCTGCAAACATAATTGCTGCTCATTTATTTATTTTCATCTATAATGGTTAATCTTAAAGGTTTATCTAACTAGTTCAAGCACTTATTTTTGTTCAAATTAGCTTGATTTCTGTGCAGTTGATTTTCAACGGGTTAAGATGGCTTCAAATTGGTATTGTGCCTGCAGCAGACATTGAGACAGGCAACGGCTAACTATAGAAAAAGTGGCACAGAGAACGAACCCATTGCAAAGTTGATATGGGTTGGAACGGATGAGGCAAGTTAATAACTTAACTAAACAACGTCATTGTTAAGGCAGCAGCATCTAGGCAGCCAGCATTCAAGCCAAGCGTACCGCAATTGACGTTGCAACCGTGTGGCATGAACAGCTGTGTACTACGATGTGTCCAATTAACAGCACAGTGGGAGACAACAACGATGCTTGGTTAGAACTAGCCTCAACTTGACTCTAGGAAACTAGACGCTAGACGCTAGACTCTTGAGGTCCAGAGGGTCGACTGTGACTATAACCTAATGATTACCTATAAATCAAATACGGGCTGCTTTAGCATTACTTGAGCAGGAAGTGTGGACGTGATGCAAGCGTCTTGGACAAGCTTTAATCGCTCGTTCGAGTGGCGTTTTTCTTGGCCAGCAGCACGCATCATTAGGCCCAGCAAGCGAAAGAAGCTGAGAGAGAGAAAAAGAGGCACAGCGACAGCGAGGGGGTGAGTGATGCGTCTCAGCTGGAGATCAACATTCAGAAATCCAGATGATTGCATTTTACACCTGCAGCTTTTGAGATAATTATGTTTCGATCGCAAGTTACAACCAGACCAAATAGCTACACTGATAAAAAAAAATAAAAACTAAATAATGCACCTTGATTAAAGGTCAAAACCAAGATTAATTCGAGCTTAAAATTATAAATTTTAACCGAAAAATATTATTTTTGATCAAACGACTAAATGAAAACAAAGTCAAATATTTCTAAAAAATTATATAATGCCTTAAACTTATCTCATTTCAAAAGAAATAAGTTACTGCACACGTTTTTGATTTTAAAAGCTCTTCTTTTTTGCCAGTGTAAATTTAAATATACTAAAGGAAATATAACTTTCAGAAGACTACTAAGCAAGCTTTTAAAATAGAAATATGCATAAATTGTAATAAGATATCAACACTTTTAAAGACATTTAAAGACAAAGACATTTACTTACCTTTAATTTGCATGGGAATACGGCAATTGAGCGGAATTCTTCGCGTTTCTTCTGCTTCAATTCTTCACGGAAGGCGGTGAACTTGTCAAACAAATGATAGATGATGTCCGCTTGGAAGATTTTAACACCCAAAGAATCGGCCATTTCCTGCGCCTCGCGCTCCACTTTCACATCGAATGCCAAGATTGTTGCATATCTGACGGCGTAGAAAGAATGGACAATTAGAAAGAGAGAGAAGGAGAGAGGGAGAGAGATTGGGTTAGTGATCACGCCAAGCCAATTGTGTGCAATTAAAAGGAAAACAAATTAAAGCAACTACGAATTATCATGATCCATGATAATAATAATAATAATCATTAATTTTATCGTAATAGTATTAGCTTTTCCGCCACTAATGATCTTGCCAGCTAGGTTAACCAGGAAGTCTCCTATAATTGTGATAAAGACAGAATGTTCTCTGCTTGTTTCTTCTCTACTTCAAACTAACATATTTGCTAAGCTGGGGGGTATTCACTTGTTGTGCGCTTTCTGTGGACAGGAAACAGTTGGTATTAAAACCAATGTACGTGCGTTTGGTGTGAAGCGTCAGACTGGCGACAGGAAGACCCTACAAAGAGTTACTCAACACTTTAGGCTTTACAGTAACAATTGAATGTAAATTTACATTACAAATTTTAATAAAATTTATGTTATTGTAAAAACATTTTAAATTTGCTAGAAAAAATTTGAAGATCGTTAAGCAAATATAATGATCAGTAAAAATTTAAATGTTTTAAGAATATGTATTAAGACAGAATATAAATTTTAATTAAAATATCTATAAAAATGTGAAGATCGCTAACTAAATAGTGAAAGTGATCAAATCAAGAAATACGATCGTATTAACTTGTAGGAATCTTTTCACAATACTTTTAAATTTATAAATCGCTGCTATAAAACATTCCTTTTAATTTTAATATCAGCACATTATCCTTAATTAATGCTCTATAAAAGTGTGAAGGTCGTTAAACAATATATGTTATGCTGATCAAAGTTCTTAAAGCTTTATAACTGATAACGCTATTCAATTTCATTATAGTTCTATAGAAGAATGCTTGAATCGTGCATAAAAATAAACAGATTAATAAACTTCCGTTAATAATAATAAATAATAATATAATTATATATCTCGATAGATGCTAAGCGCAGTGGGTGGGTATACAGCTTAGCTATATAGTGTATTAGTTGAGAGTGCAAAAATGAACATAAAAGGCTGTTAAAGATTTTATTATGCTGCTTCGACGAGATAAATGTGGACAGCCTAGGGACGGAACAAGGCCTTCTTCCTCTTTGGGAATGGCATGAAGAGGCTCTTAAAACAAATTTCATGATCACCTGCAGCGTAAAAAGCAAAATTTTATGGTTTAAAATTCCGCGCGCGTAAGAATCATCAATAAATAAACGGCAACACATAGTAAAAATGTAATATTGAGTTTATAGCCTGACAGACGTCGAAGCGAGTGTATCTTCAAGATACGCCCAGGGCGCAAAAGGGAAAAAGGGGAGGAAGGAAGAAAGAAAGAAAGAGTGCTAGTGCTAGTGCTAGTGCTTTAAAAGCATACATATATAACTCAAATGGCTGCGCATGCGCAAGGGCCGGAAATGTTTGGCAGCGGAAACGCCACGTCTATTACATGGGCGTAGATACTCAAACTCGTATGCAGATACAAATGTATCTGAAAGCCGCACATTTCTATTTCACCGCCGCTGCTGCTGTTGCTGTTGTTTTTTTTTCGAATGTGACGCAGTAATTTGAGCGCAAAAAGAGTCGTAGAATTGTGTGGGTCGAACGAACGAATTGTAAATGTATCTCGTATCTGCATCAACATCAGCAATACAGCATCTGTGTATCTGTATCTGCTGCAGTCGCTTTGTTGCTGCCAAGCAGAGCACGAAAATAGTTGCAATTGGAAACTTGTCATTAGGGCAAACAACAACAGCAACAGCAGCCACAGAGAAGCGTATAGTATAGTTATAAAGAGTAAGAGCATGCGAAAGAGAGAGAGGTGTTGGCAATGGCAATTTGGCATTTCATTTCCATCACTTAACGGTTCACGCAAATATAAATAAAAATAAAATAAAATAAAAAAAAGAAGACTCTAATGAGATAAAGCCGCCGTCAGGGCAAATATTTAAAGAAGTATAACAATAAATCATGAGGATCGCTGAGCCTGACTCAAAAGTGCATTCTCTGATTGCCGCTAAATGAATCACTTAACCCAAACCAAGCAACCAACCAGTTACAACTACAGTCGGCTTTATCACACACTCTTCAAAGAGCCGCTTCATTCTCCAATAAGTCTTTTGTTCTCGCGTTGGCATCTCCATCCATCCTATCCAAGTTCTGTTAATAAAGTTAAGCTGCAATAAAATTGAAATGTTCTCCAGAGTCTGACTGTCTTTAATGCTACGAGTCCAAGCAACAATAACGCTTTACAATGTTGTCGCACCAATCGATGCAAATAATACATGCATATGTGATCTGCCTCTAAATGGAAGGATTGCTGCTGATTATGATCAGCAAAAAAAGAGAGTTGAAATCGTTTAAGGTTACTCCATAAACTTTAAACATATTTGCACACCTTATAATACCATTATGCTCGTTAAGATACCATCACCAAGTGTTATAGCTTTGTGGGTTATTCAAAGATATGCAAGTTTTTGGTCTATCAAAAACCTTGTATATATCTTTCCTACAAAGCTGATAAGTCTTACTAAAACGTCCATATTTACATACAATTTAAGTAAAGATTTTAAAATTTTTATGGAATCAAAAAGCTTTTAGACCTTACCTATATAAAGTTTATTTCTTTTTGTATAAGTATATGGAATAAATCTTAAAAATTATCATATATATACTTACTGCGCTTCGTGCTCTAACATAGTTGAAGCCTTCATCACATCACGTTTAACCACGGGACCAATACGAATGGCAGAATACTGTAAAAAGAAAAGTAGAAAAGTTAAAAAAAAGGTATACAAAATTATATATATAATAAAGGCAATGATATTTTATAAATAAAATATATTTCAATACATTCATATCCTATTTAAAGCTTTTGAGAATTTAATGATTAAGTCACAAAGTTGAGATAAAACCATTGTTTTCCTGTAAATCAATGAAATATTGAAGATATCTTAATCAAGTAATATAAAACATTTTAATGGGAATACAAGATCTAATAACTACTAACTACTTAGACTAATAGCTTTATAAATACGATAACCTATTCCAATAGACTACTAAAAAATTTCAAAAGAAATGCATAGCGAATTTTTAGCTACTTTTCCACCTACTAAACATATATATTTACATATCTAAAAAACTATAAAAATTTCTTATACCCTCTATATCTATTAAAATTTTGTAAAACCATAATAGTACCTACTTTTCTAGCTACTAAACTTCCTGTCATATCTAACAAATGGGTAAACAAAACAAAAAAACAATAAATATAAAAAGAGTTTTACACTAAAGAGTGACATAATACTTATATGTATACATGAAATCGGAAGTTTATTGTTGATGTGCAATTGTGAGACATAACAATAGAACGAAGCGTAAAATAGAACGATAATGAATGTAATTGTAATTGAAATTGTAGAGCGGACAAACAATCGCAATCAAAAACGTAATCACAATCACAATCGCGAGAGTTCAGAGAGACGAATGCATGCTACTAAATCGGCAAAACGGAAGTGATGGAAAATTTTCAACAAATTATCCACATGGCAACCAAAAACAATATATATACATAATTGAATCTTTCCTACACACTCTCTCTTTTTTTTTTCGGTGTACCAAAAATAAAAATTTGCAGTTCATCAAATTGCGTAAAAGCAAATTGCAAAGCTAATTAAACACAGCAAAACGAGAGGTAAAAGGTCAAATGGGAAGCCTGACACCTACTTCCGATGACGTCAACGTCCAAGGTGGACACGTGTCCAGCGGCCAAAAGAAAGGAGGTCAAAAGGAAGGACGTAGTCAGTAGTCAGCACAGTGTGCTTACTGCTTGAAATGAAAATGAAATTCAAGAATCGCTCTATTCAATTTCAATTCCAATCTCAATCCGTTCGTTCGACAGCAGTTCGTGTCATTTCGAAAAGGAAAACTAGCTGCCTAATTTTCTCAGCTTTTCAGCTCAGCACGTTCCGCACAACTTCCGTTCTCGCTATGCATATACAAATGCGAGTATCTATTATCTTCTTTTTGGGCTAACTTCCTTTGCTGTGTTTGATTTCATTAAAAATGCGGTCGCAACGTGTTTATGAATGAAAATTAAGCAATAAGCTCTTCAAACTGCCATTGTGTGTGTGTGTGTGTGTGTGTGTGTGTGTGTGTGTACGATGCAGGAAGAATTACTTCCGCTGTTGTTGTTTTTCTGTTTTCATTTATACGTCGAAACATTTACTCATTCATTCATTTACTCATTCACTCGCTGGCCTGCTCATTCATTCAATCGTTTTTTGTTTTTTCTTTTCTCCATACCCTTTAGAGTGGGTACTAATAGTTTGGCAGCATGGTTGCGCTTTTAGTAAAAAATATAATTCATAAATATACAATTAATGATAGAAAATTATTACAGGTTCATCCAAAAACCAGATCAACATTAACTTTTATGCACAATATTTTAAAATCTCAAAAAATATCCAAAATATTTAAACTTCTTAAAGTTCATATTAATATGTTATTATACGAAAATAATGTAGCACATTTTATCAACCCGATTTTATATATGATATTTATATACACTAGAATCCATTTAGAGCGACTCCGCTTATAAAGATCGTAAAATTTGATGACAAAACAAACTTATATGAAAATAAAATTAATATTCCGGTAAAAACATCGATCCCTTAGGTATCGTTATATACAAATTCTACTACAATTTATATGTTTTAAGCTTTATAGAAACTTAATACTGTTTAATTGTGTTGTTTATGAATAGCAAGTATTAATAGAAAATAGAAATTCGTTGACAAGCAGGGGCTATTTAAAAGTCTTACTAGACTTTTCTACCCTAGTTATATAAGTTCTTAACTAAAAGATATCCTGCTATTCAATAGGAATTTCACAAAATTTGCTATCTAATATAAAATCAAGACAGTTAATAAGGTGTTTCATCGTTATTTTAGCAAATTTGATGCTTTAAAAAGAAAGAGTATTTTGATTACGATGCCACTTAGCCGTTTTATAGGCTGTTGATGTTGTTGTTGTTTTTTGCGTTCTTGGCAACAAACTGCGTCGCATTAATGAAAACGTTGGCATTGTCTGCTTCTTCAGTCACTTCCTTCCTTTCTTTCTTTTAAATGTCAATGTATGTATGTAGATATAGATGTATAATACTATATAGTTGTAGTGGTTGTATACCGCAAAACATGAGAAAAAGCGCACAAAATTAAATTCATTCATTAAAAACAGAAAAACAACCTCGACGCTCCAAAGTGTGTAAGAAAGCCAACGACTACAGAGAGCGCAATATATAGTACAGATAAAGCAAAGAATCGAGAGAGACAGAGAGAGAGAGAGACAACAAGCTAGAGGGTTGTTCCGTTTGAACAAACTTTCCAGCTGCTTTTTGGCCCATTCATGAATGAAACCTTCAGTTCAAAGCTACTCGCTGTTGTCGTCATCAGTTTACGGCTTTTTGTTTTATTTTTACCAGATGGTACTATTAGCTCTATTAAAGGTATTGGAGAAAATTTCTTTGTCAACGCCACCTGTTTTATGTACAATGTAGTATAAATATATAGTTTTCTTGGGAAAGGTTTTTCACGTCACGTCTCGCGTAATGTCTTTGCAATGACGTTGGAAATTGCGTACGTTTTTGCAATTATTCGAATTGGCAATTATGTTGGGTTTCTTTTTCGTCTTCTGTTGCTGCTGCTTCTTCCTCTTCGCTGCTAGATATTCTTTTGCCCGCTGATTTTGCAGTTGATTGTGGGCGTTACGCGTTACCATAACACAACATTCGCATATTTGCATGCAACTGCGTCTCGATTACAAAATGTTGTATGTGTGTGCTTGCGAAACCTCTGTGTTGTTGACTTTTAATTAAAATGCATAGGGGAATCAAATTACCTACACATCCACAACAATATACAAACGTACGTACGTACGTACGTCCGTACTACTCGCATCTAGCCCAGCAACCAGCTACCTAACAAACTGACACTCAATGACGTCGCTGCCTGGGGCACAATGCAGAGGCAGAGGCAGCGGCAGCGGCAGCGGCACACACAATTATGGCAAAAGCAACCGCAGCAACAACATATACTCCAACAACAACGACAATGCTTAGAAATGGGCGATTGCTGCATAATTACATTTACAGCCCAAATACCTGCATTAAACAAAACATACTCGAAAAGGCAGACACTCCATGTTGCATACATTTTATTTTGCTAAAATACACTTTTGCGACAAAGAGATTAAGTGTACTTTGACTATTTAGCTAAATTTGGCACATTAAACGTTTACACCATGTTAATCATTAACCCACTTAGTCTGTCAGTTAATATACCTA
This sequence comes from Drosophila tripunctata, assembly GCA_035047385.1. Lineage (NCBI taxonomy): Eukaryota > Metazoa > Arthropoda > Insecta > Diptera > Drosophilidae > Drosophila > Drosophila tripunctata. The sequence goes on from JAWNPS010000273.1 coordinate 671,199, forward strand.
TTTGAATTAATTTCTAAATCAAAGATTACTTTAAAAAAATAAAATAAATAAATTAAGTTCTTAAGCTCATACGGACTGACGGACGTGGCTATATCAACTTGGCTTGTGATGCTGATCAAGAATTTATACATTTTATGGGGTCTGTAACGCATCATTTTACCTGTAACATACTTTTCACAAACCCAATATACCCCTCAGTGGGTATAGCAAATTAATATATATAATATTACATATTATATATATTAGAATATATTCTAATTTTTACAAATATTCGGAGATATATGATTTAGACATAGATGATTAATTAAATGGCTCTCCAAATGTTTCTAAAAATACACAAAGCTGTACAAGCCATCAAAGAAAGTTTATCTTTTTAAAGCTAGTTTAGTCTTTGGGAAAAAAATTCAGTTAGCTTTTAAGTACTTATGTAACTTCCATCTAAATATATCAAAATTTATGATAAATAAAAATTCTACAAAATTTAAAAGAACATTAAAAAACAAACCTAAATAACTTAAATATATTTTTGAATATTTTAGGAATATGTTGAAATTCATATTTATAGATCATAAATATTACAAGCAAAATTTGTAAATACCTGTACATCTTTGAAATCCTCTTGAAAGTTATTTTTTATAATTACTTTAAAAAATTCTTTATTTATAATAATTTTCAAGAGGGTTTCAAAGATGGCCATACATTTAAAAATTTTCGACGGCGATACTTACAACTTTTAATAAAAATATATTTACTTATTTTATCTTTACAACAAGAGTCCCTCTAATTTCCACCTTTAAACCAGTTGATTCAAATAAATCTATTGATTGTAGTCATAATAACAGACTTCTTTGGCTTAGCAAGATATAAATGAATGTAGCTTAAAGAATTCAGATAAAATTTATTGGAAATTGCAAATTAAAAACCTAACAATTTTAACTTTAAATTAAAAATTTCAAGCATACTTATATATCATTTTTTAAAAACAATCATCTACTCTTTAAACTTATATTAGCAAATCATATGCTTATACTATTTTTAAGAGTATTGAGTGTTCATTAAAGCTTGTTTTCCTTAAGTGCTCAAATTGCTGTTGGGTTTTTTCCGCACAATTTTTCATTCATGAAAGAAAAACGTCACGGACGGACAGGCAGACTCCGAGTTTGTTGTTAGGTGTATGTACATACACATACATATATTTTTTGTGCAATTTTTCATTCATAAAAGTAACAGAGACAGAGTTAGAGAGACTTAAATTGTTGGCATGAATGAAAGCAACAACAACAATAACAACTGCGTTTGTTGCGGGTGTTGCCAATGTGGGTATCTAATAGCAACAACAATGCCAAAAAAAAAACACAGCGGGTAATTGTGTATACATGGCTAGCAACAATAACAACAAACGACAAGTCGGCCAAGAGTTGTATAAGCCACGCAAAACGATGAGAGGTGCAAAGGCATTTTATGAATGGCAGTAACGTCAGTCAGTTAGTCAGGTTGTCTACGCTATATTTGGCCAACAGCCGACAGCAAATGTTAATGAAGTCAAAGCCGAACCGAAACCCGAAGTTTGCTTTGCCAATTTTGCAGTTGGCAACAACAGGGCAAACAAACAGCATTCAAACCGAATTGCATAACACGAATTGCAACTGTGGAACCACAAAACTTTGGGTGATTTCTGCGCCACCATTCATGTTGCCCACTGTCTACTGTTTTGCCGCCTGCGTTACGTCTTATAGGAAAAAAATAACAAATATATTGTATGTATCTACAACTCGGCGGCGAGCCATAACTCTAAGCCAAATTGGTGGCGTAATGGGAAATGCAACTGCCCAAAAGTTGAGTTTAATTGTGACACAAGAGCTGCAAGCTTAAACACTCTGTCAATCAGGCAAATGATTGAAGCTACAGCTAATAAATATGCATAGTAAAATAGCAAGGGAAGAAAGACGGACAAGTTGTAGTTTATAACGAAGTCATCGGACTTGGAAATACTCTATGCTCACTTTATAACACTTATAGACATACTCTATAGCTCTTTTTTTTCGAATTTATTGCTCGCAAGTTCTGAAATTTTCAGTATAGATTTGTACATAATACTCAAGTCTATAGTTCTACGCTAACACTCGAAGTAATCGTTTAAGTTTATTTTTTGATTGTTATAAAATGTTCAGCATACTTTTCTTTTAAACAAAAGCTAAAGTCTTTAGCTCTAAAATTATTTTAATTAATCATTTGTTTACTTTGTGTGAGAAGCTTCTAAATCCAATCTTTATGAAATATATTACGTAGAACCTTAGTCAACTAATAATTGTATTTATCAATGCTTTGAGAGTGATACTGTCATTAGCTACTCCAGATATTATCCGAAAATTTATTTTCCCTTAAGAATACATTTATAATACTGACTCAGACTTCGAGTGAACTTGAATAGCTTAAACAGATAAAGAGAGTACTAGATTTTTCATTTCATGTACAATTTTTTAATTAAACATTGTAAAAACATAGACTTATAGCTATAAGGTAACAAGTAGTATCATTCAAAGAATTTACAGAGCACATATATCATATATATAAATATATTCGCTTTCGTAAATGTAACAAAGCAATAATTATTCATTCATTTTCATTCACTTAACTTTGTAGACACGTTATGCGTAGAGCTCTAATGTTTTATATACATATATATTTTTCATTTTTATATGATATTGTATTTTAGTATGTTTTGGTTGAGAATTTGATGTGGGGTTTGAATTTTTTGGTAGCTGCCAACCAATTTATACTGAGCGGCTGCTAATGAATTATGGTTATTTATACAAATATTATGGATATCGCTTTTTCTAAGTGAAAATTGTTAATCTTTAGAGTGTGTGACGCACGCGCCTACGATTGCTGGGCTAAACACATGGCCTGATGAACAAGATGGATAGAGGGGAAAAAGGCAGAGTTGAAAGGGAAAGCAACAGAGGGCGGCAGACAGCAACAAGTGCAATTAATTTTTATGAATAGAAAGAGCGGCATTGATCTGCTGCTACTGCTATTGCTGCTGCTGCTGATGCTTCATCTCTCCCTCTTCATCTGCTGTCGATACGCCCTGCCGCGTCGTGTTTAATTTATCGAAATGTGTAGCAAATGTTTATTTAATCAATAAAATGAATTACTGTGCGATATGTGTATGTGTGTGTGTGTGTGTCTGTACAAACAAGCAACATGTCTACCAAAATGAATGAAACAACAGATAGAATAACAGGAACAACAATAACTTTTAAATGCCAGACAGTGGGGGCAATAGGACAAAATACTTCAAAAAATTATTCATGAAAAGAAAGCTTTTGCTAAAAGAAACGTTTTTAGAAGAGAAAGTATGCTAAAAAGTTTGTAAAAGCAGATTAAAAAAAATTTTACTAACCTAAACATTATGGTTTATTTTATGAATATACTTAAAATTTTAATTTTTAGTACAAATTCTTCAAAAAGATTTTGGTATTATGGAATTTTAATATTAATGCCCGTAATCTGTAGAAGGCTTACTCAAAAAGTCACCCTGTACCAACATTTATTAAACATCAAGAGCTATCTACTTATACATAGCATTTTTGCTATGCAAAATGTTAAAACAGCCCACTGTGCAGCGTCGCAAGCTGCAAATAAAAGCAGCGCAAGTGTTTAACAGAGACAGAGAACGACAGTAATGTATGTATTTGTAATTGATTTGTTTTCTATACAATTTATTGTCTGGTTGTTGCTCTTTTCCTTTTCCTTTCTTTTTTTTTTGGAGACACTTAACTTTGCGTGTTATTGTTGTTACTTATTGTTATTGTTGCTGTATTGTGAATTCATTAAATGCGACGCGCGCTCAATGAAATGATGCATGAGGTGCAACACTTAAACTGGAAGAACCAGTAGATACACTTACACAAGATACACTCAGACAGTTATAAAGATACTTCTGCTTTCAAATGGAGAGTATATTGTATGGAAATTATAACATTAATCAATTCAAAGAAGTCTTGACAGAAAGTCGAAAATTTTGAGAATTTTAGTAAACATTTTGCTTTAAAATTTTTAAACAGAAGCTCAAAATTGAGTATCTTTAAAATACAACTACTAAATCTTCTGCAAAAATCTTCAACAAATAACTAAGTTTTTCTTCAAAATGCTAAATATTTAATTCCCTAAAAAAATAATATATATTTAGGCTCGATTCAAAACTTATTTCAGCTGCTATTATACACGAAATAAAATCATAGAACATATGAAAGATATGTTTGATTTGCTTAAGTTATGTTTCCTTAAGATCGAGTGTTTTAAATTTTAGTATCTGCATTATACCAATATGAATGTCAAAATTGATTTAAATAGATTTATTTACAAATTAGAAAAAATAATAATCAACAAAAGTACAAATTTGCTAAAGATATAAAAAATAAAAAAATATCCTATCAAATATCCTGTAAAAAACTATTAATAGTTCGAGAAATTTAACGTTTTAATAAATATTAACAATGTTTTTTTTTTCAAATTCAATACAAATTATCTCTACAAACAATTTAGTATTTGAAACTGCCTGGCATACTCTTTTTCCCAGACACCTAAATTCTTTGCATCCGCAACATATTTTATGGGTTAACGCGATTTGGCGACGTGTCTGAAATACATACGTTACTTGTGTAGCCAACAGAAACCAACAGAAAAACAAAAAAAAAAAAAACAATTTCCGGTCAGTTTGATCAGAGTCAATATAAATTCGGAATCCCAGTTTATATTTCAGAGCGTGGGGGCTTCAAATAATTACGCGAACGCAACCAAAAAGAGAGCTACAGATACGTACGTGTGTACGTCTACGTATAACATAGTTTTGTGTGATATACCCGACACATGATATATCGAGCTCCAACAAGCATAGACATTAAAACACCCTGCACATAATTTATACGGCAATAGCCTATTTTGTATGGCGACAAAACGTTCATTTAGTTTATAATACCCTGCATTCGAGAGGGAAAACACATTTGGCTCTAGTTTGTGTTGGCGCTAGTTATTTACTAAATTTGGCTTAAACGAGGGCGGAACTTGTTATGTAGCCGGCCGGTAGACTGCCCACATTTTCCACTCAACTCATGAATGAATGGCAATCAAGTAGAGTCTGTCTATCCGACTGTCTGTCTCTGTCAGTTTGTCAGAGCTTGGCCATAATCGATTTTGGAAACATACGTGGAAAACATGACGGCGACAAATTAAGCATCTACTAAACATATATTAAAAAGAAAACCAACTACAAAATACCCTACAAAGTAAGTTTTGAGTTTCACAAATACTTATATAATTTTACTATATTTTTAGGTATTTTCTTTTATTAGCCTCAAGTACTAAAATCTTGTTTTTTGTTTATACCCTATGTTTTTATTTTATAGTATCAAATTACTATTACAACGTGATTCTACAGTGGGTCGACTCATTTGCCAACACTACTCACACTCATTCATTCAGTCCGTCAGTCTGTCAGTCAGTTATTCGGCCGTATAGAATTATGCAAGTATTTGCTAATTTGCATAGTTGTCGGTTGCGTTGGCGTCTGATTTGGTTTTGGAACCTTTTGGCATGGGAAAGTGTTGAGGCTGCCGCCTTATAAATGATTAAGATGATGATGATGACACTGTGGGAAACCCTAGCAAATGTAGGCTGCTTGTGGCTAATGAGCTTGTAGTGTTTTCTAAGCCAATTCAGTTACCAAATAAGTGCAAAAACTAGTTTTGAAACGAGGCTAGTTAATTGTTACAGAATAATTTAACTTAATAGTTAAGAAATTTAAGTGTTTTTATATAAAAGGTGATTAGTTTAGGTGATTAGATGTTCATAAAGTGTTAGGCTGCGTAGTACTATTATTTTTAAGAAGTTATTCTTTTTGGAAATGTTTTCTTTTATGCTTATGGAAAAGTTAACCCGCAAAACTCGTATTAGAATTCAAAATTGGTTCTTAAAGCAAGTACAGTAGAATTCGAAGTTTGTATAGCTATCGAATTTATATATTCGTAATCGGATGGACTCTATAAGCGAAGTATTTATAACCGGATTCTACTGTATATTGTTGCTTTAAGCTAGCAAAGAATGTACAATTCTTCGACATTTTTTTAAGGAAAACTTCTTTAAATTTGAGTTTCAATTATTAAAAGTACATATTTTCATTAAAGAAATATATTTTTCAAGCTCCTTATTAAAAGATAGAATTGATTCTTGCCTAGATTTCCAATTTTTCCTACTCTATAAGTCTAAAATGCAATTTAACATTTTTAAATGAAAACAATTCCCTTTAAGTATACATATTGTCTATATATTATTTAGCAGATCAGCAACAATTGCCGAACCGTTTAAAACACAGAAATAGATTATACTACTCTTTTGTCTATCTAACAAAAATCGGTTGATCTCAGTATATACCATATTCGGTTACAACAGGTTAATTTAAAAGTTTTCTTTTTTGCTTATAGTGCCGGTTTTTTTTTGTGGCTAAATCGAGTAACAAATCGTAAAACTATATTTTAACAACATATTGTCCCCTCATTCATGACCAAAAGAAACATATAGTCCAATAACTAAATGTGCTATGATTTAAAACCATTTTGTAATTATTATTGTTAATTTTGTTTACTTCCGCAGAGCATTTCCTCAACTTGAATTTCATGGAAATATTTATAAAGAATTTAAAGAAATATTTTTAAATGAAATTCCTGGCTTCAAGTTGCACTACTGAAAATTCATTCATGATTACGTCGTGGAATATACATACATATCTATATATGTATGTAGGGTATGTATATAAGTGATTTGAGATTTGCAATGTGAGTTTCCATATCCGTTCAGGTACATATACATATATATAGCTATATATCTATATGTATCGTGTATGTACATACATATGTTAACGTATTTGGTGGCATTATATATAGAGCGCTTGATATTTTTAGTTGGGTGTTCAAAGTTTTTCTTGATTGGGGGGCAGACAACGATGAGATAGCATGTTGATGGTTATGGTATGGGTGTACGGGATGGGGTTGGGTGTTCGGTTTTGGGAATGGATGGGCAGTGCGTGTTGTTGGCTATGCGCCCGCCGCATGGCTGCTTGTGGCATGAATCATTCGATGTGGCCGGGATTGTACTTGTTGTTGTTGTTGTTGTTGCCGCTAATGTTGTTGCAACTATTTGCATCGCATTTATAAAAATACATTTTATGTTTACGCCGCTTTCAACGTAGTCGTAGTCGTTGTCGATGTTGTCTGCCGCATTGGCTGCGAGGACGCCAGAAGGAGACGGAAACGCAGGTGGCGACTGCGGAATGGGGAACATAGAATTGGGAATGGGAACTGAGCACTGAAGACTACCCACTGCCGACTACCGACTGCCGACTGCCGACTGAGGCTTAGGTAGACATAGAACGCAACGATGATGACGACGTCGCCTCATGCACTCATAATTTTCCAAAAATACATTTTTCGTCTGACAATTTACAACTTTTTGCCATATTTCACTAAATTCAATTTGTTACAAAATCGAAAATCATCTCAATGAAAAGTTCTTTGACGTTGCAGTCTTAAATGCATGATGGGTATATGATCTAATTAAACATGGCAAAAGTTCATTGGATCTGTAGACAAACACAGAATATGTTATGTGGAGTTTAGAATTTAAAGGAACTGACAGTTCAACAAAAATACACATTAATTTGTGCATTAGGCAATTTATTAGGCAATTTATTATATATAGTTATGTTTATACAAATTGCTTAATTGTAATATTTTAAATAGTCTAAAGACTTCCATTTGTAAATTATAATATATTTTATAAAAGATTACTTGATTTGAATTTGTAAGAAATATATATTAATTGGAATTTAATAGAAAAACACTATTAATATCGTTCAGGAATATGTTTCTACATTCGAAATTAATTTCAAAACATTTTAATATATGTCTACAATAACTAAACAAAAGTCCATATAAATATTATTTGATAAATATATTTGAATACTCCATTATTTCCACAAATTTTACGTTTAAATATATATTTAAATGCATATTTAATTGAAATTTTCGAAATTTCTTTAAAATCTAAAATTAGTTTCCGGATATTTTGACTAAAATTGTTGAAAAAGTCTATATAAAAAGAATCTGCCTAATATCCATGAACTAATCATCAACTACACTATTTTGTAAAAATTATTTAACGAAATTTTATCTAAACCTATTGTGATAAATTTGTTATTACTATTTAAACATTTTATGCGAAAATGTCATTTTCATCTATTCTGAAAAAATATTTTGAATTTTGACATTAATTTATATACATTTATACACTCTATTTTTAAGATAAAACTTTGAAAAAATTAATGTTAAATTTTTTTTTAATTAAATAATTATTGCAATATATTTAAAGTTAAAATATTTTAGCAGGTGCCTATTAAATGGAATCAATATTTAATTATTTAACAATTGTGTTCAGTCATTTAAAGCTAAAACAACTTTTTAAAAACTAAAGTAACAAATATTTTTAAATTTAATAGTTATTTCTACCTAATTTATCTTAGCAGAAAACCTTTTAAATTGAATACTTAATTGATTTTAATTTTAGATTTCTGTTGCAAAACAGCCTACAAAATTCTGTGATGGATTAAAATTCAAATATTTTCAATTGGATCTTAATTTGTGTTACAGTAAATAACAAAATTTGTGAAACCTTTACCTTATACATTAAAAAAAACCTACAAAGAACTTGTCTGTTTAATTTAAGCGAATTAAATTGCAAGTCTTAAAAATTTTCTAAAATTGTCGGCTGCTATTTGATTACACAAAGAGTTTCAAAATAAACACGTCCAACTGAGCCGATTTTTTAGATAATTGCAAACAATTTGTATAATTAAAAACACTTGACTTACCGGAATCTTTGAAGTGCGCAGAAACTCGAGCAAAGCTTCCAGAGAGCCCAAAGTGGATGCCTGCACATAAACACCGGTATGAGCCAACTTAATGTGGCTCAGAGCGCTCTTCAGTTCGCGAGCAACTTCCTCTCTAAAAGAAATAGCAAAACATGGTTTGAGTTATGAAAAGAATAGAATCTCCTCATTACTTTACTCACTTGCAAATCTCGACTTCATCGGGTTTGTGCGCAATAAGCAGATTGATGCCAGCAATTGCCTTCTCCAGATCCTTGGCAGCGATTTTAACACCTTGAGCCGCCTTGACCTCCTTGTACTCCACATAGGCATTCTTCACTCTCAGCTCCATCATGGGCTGTGGCATAAGAAGGGAACGAATTTGTGTGGTTATCGGACCATCTGTGCCAGCTAAAATCATTGTTTGTCCCTCACGCAATTTGCCATTGATCAGAATGGCATCGATGGTGGTGCCCAGGCCGGGAATAGCTTTCACCTCCATCACTGTGGCCTGCAGCTCCTCGGAGTACATGAGCCGTTTGGCCAGCATGTTTTGACAAAAGTCGGCAATCATAAACAGAAGATTACCCATGCCCTCGCCAGTGATGGCACTGGTGGGCACCAGGGATATATAAGTCTTGGGATCTGTGTTCTCATAGAAGAGCGCTGCATTTAGGCCCTGTTCGGCAAACTGTAGAATGACCTCCTTGGTGCGCTGCTGGAACTCCAGCTGAGTGTTACTCTGCTGCTCCTTGATCACATCACGGACATCACGACGTGCCAGCACTTGCCAATCATACAGACGATCAATCTTGTTCAGTGCCACAATAAACGGACATTTCTTCTTCTTTAGCAGCTGTATGGACTCAATGGTCTGTGGCTCCAAACCGTGCATAATGTCCACAACCAGAATGGCAATATCACAGAGCGAGGAGCCGCGATTACGTAGATTACTAAACGATTCGTGGCCAGGTGTATCGATGATCAGCAAACCGGGCAGACGATGCACAAAGCTCGAACTATTTTTAACATATTTCGTTTGTTCCTTGATGGCATCGATGGGCACATTGGTGGCGCCAATCTGTTGCGTAATACCACCCGCCTCCGAATCCTGCACATGTGTTTTTCGCAACTTGTCCAAGATCTTTGTTTTGCCCGTGTCCACATGTCCCAGCACACAAACAACACCGGCACGCAGTTCGTCCGTGGTACGCTTCTTCTCCGCCTCCGCTTGACGCTTGATGATACGCGCCTCTGCACGTAAACGTCGCGATTCCGGATCATTGGCCGTATGATCTTCTTTCTCGGACACATCACTCTCGTCGGAATCATCGCTATCATCATCACTGTCGTCGTCACCGTCGTCATCATCGTCTTCATCGGTTTCCGCTTCCTCATTCTGATTTTTGCCATTATTGGTTGTTGCGGTAGTGGTGGAGGATTCCTCCTCAGCCTCTGGCTCACTATCGCTGGCATCCCAGCTTTCCTTGACCACTTCCTTGGGTGCTGCTTCTGCAGCTGCGGCAGCAGCAGCGGCTGCTTCGGCCGCCTCCTTGGCAGCAGCAGCAGCTTCCTCCTCAGTGGGCTCTTCCTTGGGTCCCTTTTTCTTGTTGGGCCTGATGCGAGTGCCTGTTAACACAAAGAATTTAATATTAGAAAAATCTGACTTATCAAAGTGTAATAATGGAAAAAGTTGGTAAATAGCGGGCAGCGGGAGTTTAGGACTTTTAAAGAAATAATTCGCTTCTTTCAGCGGAAGAAATTAACGATTTTTGATAGGCATTATGTAGCATGTTTAGAGTAGAGTTTTTCTATAGATTTAAATTAAAGAAAGTTTAGTAATTTAATTTCTAACCTATGCACAAACTGCTTATAGAGTGGGTCTAATATAATTTAAATTGAGCATACTAAACTAGAATCAGGAACTTGGTTAGTTTGTTCTCTTTGGTAAATGCTACAATTGATATAATTGTTAAATATTTTCAAACAGTAATAATTTAATAAAATAAAAATAATCCTGAAGGCATCTCAAAAATTTGGTAAATAAAAAAAAAATTTGGTTAATAAAAAGATTCTGGAGATACTAAAAGATTCAGAAAAACTCTTATAATGATAGCTCTTCTTTTAGGCAAACTGAACTCAGTTTTAATTTTCTAAATATTATTTATAATTAATGAGAGCTACCTAACAAAAATCTATATTAATGCTAGCCCGACTCCAAAAACTAATACAGATTATTATTATATGTTAGAATAGTTTTTCTTCAGATTTTAATAAAAGAAATTTTAGTAGTTTAATTTATAACCGATGTACTGCTTATAAAGTGGGTCTGACATAATTTAAATGAAGCATAGTAAACTAGAATTAGGAACTTGGTTAATTTTTTCTCTTTGGTAAAGACTACAATAGATATAATTGTAAAGTATTTTTAAACAGTGTTAATTTAATAATTTGGAAAAATGCTGAAGGATTCTGAAGATAGTACAAGATTCAGGAAAACTCTTAGAATGATAGCTCTTCTTTAAAGAAAATTGAACTGAGTTTTAATTTTCTAAATATTATTTAAAATTAATGAGAGCTACCTAACGAAAATCTATAATAATGCTAGCCCGATTCCAAAAACCAATACAGATTAGTTTAATGTTGGTCTCACAATTCAAATTTTATGGACAAACATGAGTTTTTGTATAGCTAAACTCTAAAGCTAATCTCAATTCCTTTGAGGAAACGGTCTTATTACTTTTTCTCCGCTTTTTTTCGTCTAACTGCCTACCAAAAACTGCCTTGCTTGCTCAACAAAACTTGAGTCTAAACAAATTAAACTAATCTAAGCTTAATTTATTGTTTATCACCTGGTCGTGCTACGCGTTTTTCATTGGGATCGGGTATCTCGAGTCCTTGCGCCTTGAGTGAATCGAGCAGCGCCTGAGCACGTGCACGATCCTCCTTTTGCTTTTTGGTCAGCAATTTTCCTTCGGCCTTGAGGCGTGCCTTGCGTTCGGCCTCCTTTTGTTTCTTCTTCTCCTTGCGTTCGGCTTCGAGGCGAACTGCCTCCAGACGTGCCTCTTCACGCTCATCCTCGAGGCGTATGCGCTCTTCCTCTAGCTTTTGTTGACGTTCCTCCTCCTCTTTGCGTTTCTTGAGCTGCTCCTGCATAGCTGCCACCATGGCAGCGGACATACCCTTCTTTTTTGTATCCTTTTTATCCTTTTCTTCCTCGGCCTCGGCCTTTTTATCCTTCTTGCCCTTCTTCTTGTTCTTGCCCGCCTTGCCAGCATCTTCAGCCTCTTCCGCATTAGCTTCGGGCTGCTCTACATCTTCGGATGTGCGTTCCGGTTCTGGTTCTGGTTGGGGTTCTGGCACTGGTACTGGTTTCTGCTTAGGTTCCAGTGCTGCACGCTGTTTGGCCTGAGCTGCCTCACGTTTTTGCCGCTCCTTCTTTTCCTTCTTCTTCTGTGCCGCTGTCTTCATGCCACCACCACCATCCTCATCATTCTCATCGTCCTCGGCGGGGGCTTCCTCCACAGCTGAGGTTTGTGGTTGCTTCTTGTTTTTCTTGGGCTTTTTCTCAAACTCATCGGCCAGCTCCTCGGGGGAGACAACCGCAGCTGCCGTTTGTGGTGCCTCGCCAGCATATTCCGCCTGCAGATCGGCTAGCATCTTGTCCAGATCCTCATCATCGTCGTCTTTGCCCTTGCGCTTGGCCTTTTTGCCCTTCTTCTCGTTCTTCTTCTGCGCCTTTACTGCCACCACCTGCTCCTCCTCTTCGGAGCTTTGTCGTGCCGGTGCTTCAGTCTCATCATCATCGTCGTCGTCATTTAGTAAATCAAATGCCGACTTCTTAGCTGACTTGACCGGACTCGACTCCTCGTCGGATTCAGCGTCGGCTGACTTTGTTTTAGCCTTGCCTTTACCTTTGACATTCAGCTTTTTGACTCCCTTTGTTAAACTGGCAATTTGTGCATCATTATCACCATTATCGCCATCATCCGAATCAGCGGCGGCATTCTTGTTGTTCTTCTTCTTCGAGCCCTTCTTGCCCTTCAGTTTCTCGTCCGAGTCAATGACAACAGCATTGGTTTCACTGTCAACCCAAAATGTTAATAATAAATGCATTATTAGAAAGTTGCCAACGTGTTGACATCGTGGCAACAGCAACAACAACTATTAGCAGATGTACTCACATTTCATCAGCCGATGAGCCACCCTCGGCGGTGGTCAGTATCTCTTTCTTGCCCTTTTTAGCTTTAACCATCTTTCCTGGCGCAGTCTCAACACGCTTCTTCTTGCAACACCCACGAAACTCCGAAAGTAATTCACTGCTGAAAATGTACACGCGACGACGGTTGGGAAACGACGAGACTCTTTTATCTGTTGCCTAACTCCAACTGTAAACGCTTGCTGTTTCCTTCCTGGCGGCAGCACCTTGCTTTCCTTATTGTGGGCTAACAACTTGACGCTTTTTAAACTAGCAACAGCAACAGGAATTGCTTAGATATGTATAAATTTTCGCACGTTTCGCCGATTCGGTTAGCGAAATACGATGCACCTGTGCTGGCGATGTGATATTTTCGATAGCACTATCGATACACAAGCTGCTCGCTACTTTCGATAATTTTGTGTCACGTTCAATCAAATGTAAACTAGAAATGTTATCTGTCTGTTATTTATTAAATTTATTTTATTTAAAGTCAGATTACGAAAAATCGATAGAAATATTTAAATTATTTTAAAATTAAAATGAGCAAATTAAATTCAAAATTCAAATTAAATTTTAAAATATGTAAATTAAATTATATAACAACATTCTGCTATTATTTGTACAAAAATGTAATGGTTTTATATTCACAATTTTAATTTTAAATTGTTCTCTTCATATGTTACTTATGAATAAAATAGTTTCAAATAATATTTTTGGCGCTCACTTGCTCACAGCATAATATAAATAACAGCTGTTTTGTTATCGAATTATTTGTTGCTGCCGCTGTTTGCAACAGTTGGCAGCTCTGAGCTCTGATGTCTGTGCGTCTTTAGCATTTTCAGTCTGATTGTAAACTTGTAAAGTGTGTTGACTGCCTGACATTAAACTTTATTTACCCATACATGTATATTAAAAACAATGTCTTTGCGAACCGAAACACCCGAAGCTAACACCAGCGAAATTACTTCTCCAAACATTCCAGAAAGCAGCAGCAGCGGCAATAATAGCGTTGAGGTTTGCATTCCGTTTCAGCTGATTTTTTTGCATGTGTTAAAATGTTTACACTCTTATGTTACATTACAGATCAAGAAACTGGACATGCAGGCATCTGCTAGCAATGTTGTCGCGCTGTTAAACAGCGAACGGAGTCTTACAGAGGAATCAACTGACAACTATTTGAATCGTTTGCAGAATTTGCGCAATGAATTGAATTATATTAATGAAACCGACTGGATGTACGAAAGTCTAGAGAAGAAACCCCAGCAATAAATGTAGACTCATAGTTGGTTCTAGATGTAACTCTAAAAACAAATACACGAATAAGTAATTTAATATTTATTTAGTCTAGAAAACTGAAAATACTATTTATATTTAAGTCACATACAAATAAATGAGCTAGAAAATGTATATGAATATTATTTCAGACAAAACCCAAGCAGCCAGCTAAGCAGGCTATAAATGTTTTTTAGTACATATAAAAATACACAAATTTCAATATATTTTGCTGCAAAACAAAACAAAAGAAAAAACTTATTGTTTAAATGCGAACGAACTGCAACCGACTGTTAATTAACAGCGTGCCTGCTCAAGCAACAAGAGCACAACGGATTACTATTCCTATACAGTGCACACTGAGCTTTTACCGTTAAGGACGGCCATATTTTTTGACAATTTGTGTTTTGTGTGTTTCTTTCGTTTGCAATACGTGTTTTTTTCAAATGAATGAATGATTTTCATATAAAAAATGACAAAACCAGCGCTGGAGGCAGATATCGTCATGCTCAATGTAAAAAAGGAGTATGATCGAGACAAAACCGAGGTTTGCGTTCATTTGGGTTAAAACAGAAAGAAGAAAATACAAAAACATGCTCTTCTATTTTCAATGCAGCGTCTGTCAAAATCCCACTGGCTAAGCGACTATGCACTCGACATTTTCAAAACAATGAAGGAGTCGGAGCTGCGCCGTCGCCCCTTGAACTTCTTGTCCACACAGCTCAATCAGCGGCCAAAACTCATACAGCTAAGTCAGTTGATTACGCGCACCTACAAACTCAGCCGCACAACCTTGCATCTGGGTAAGTGCATCAGTGCTACAGTGGTACAAGTACGAGTGTTCACATAATCAATTTTCTAAATGTAGCCATTTATTATTTGGATCGCTTTATTGACTTTTATACCATACAACCGGACAAACTGCAGCTGGTGGCACTCACCTGTATCCATGTTGCGGGCCAAATGGAGAACATGGATGCCTTTGTGCCGCGCTATAGTGAAATGAATCGTTTGATCAACAACTGCTACACCCCCTTTGAGTTTAAGGCCGTGGAACGTAAGGTTCTCACGTTCTTCAATTTTGAACTTATGCGTCCTACAACGGCCAGCTTTGTGGAGCTGCTGGCATGCCGTTTTCTCACCCAGGAGGATTACATAGCCTACAACAACAAACTGGATGAATGTCCCGCCCTGGAGGCAACTTATCCGCGTTTCAATTGCCTGGAGAAAATGCTGGCAACACTGGCGCAGCTACTACTGCGCTTTGCCGACTACACGCTTAATGGTAGGCAGAGTGTTAATTTTTATACCCTCTGAGGGGTATATCGGGTTTGTGAAAAGTATGTTACAGGCGTGGCAGACCCCATAAAGTATATATATTCTTGATCAGCATCACAAGCCGAGTCGATTTAGCCATGTCCGTCTGTCTGTCCGTATGAACAAACAGAACTCAGAGATGGTAAGAGCTACAATATCCGTTTTAGTCAGTATCGACCACATATTTAGTCAGTCAATACAAGAATCTTTTTTTTTCGATGCCACGCCCCATTCGCCCACAATAAGCGAAAAACCAGACATACCTCGGAAAAAATATGGATTTTTGGCGAATATCTCGGTAAATATAACACCTAGGGACACTAATTTTGGCAGTCAGGTTGCTAGATGCAATATAAACACAATGTCATCAACATTTTTTGAATGCCACGCTCCCTTCGCCCACCAAAAGCACAATTGTGTTGCAACTTTGCATGCCGTTGACTCACTTATTTCTTATCGTATAGTTTTGTAACATGAGCGGACAAATAATATCAAACGATTGTGAAAATTTTATTAAAATCGGACTATAATTAAAAAATTTTGTCATACAACGAAAATAGTTACTTTTAAGCAAGGCATAGCCACGTGCATTGCACTGAGCTGTGCACACAAGCAACGAAAACGAAAAACGTGTGAGCGAGATTGACATACAAATATATGTGCATGTTAAGTTCTTGCAGCAGCTACTCCAATTTGAACTCATCTAATTGAAAACGAAGCTCAGAGGGTATTACACGGTCGGCATGCCCGACTGACACTTTCTTCCTTGTTTAACTTTCTTTAGTAATATCAATGAATAGACAATCAGTTTAAGTTAGTTTCAAACCGATATGTAAAACATACGTAGTGTATTTACCGTATTGTATTTATAACACCTAATGCTTACTTTATGCTCTCGCGCAGTTTATAGATTCAGCAACGATTTGCCTTCTGTGCTGGCCGCGGGATGCATTGCAGCCGTGCGTCAGGTAAGCGGCGTGCCGGATGTGTGGACGCCTTACCTAACGGAGCTAACTTCCTGCACTGAGCATATGCTTGAGTCATATGTAGATGTAATAACACTATATCACTATTACCAAACAACGGCCGATTTAGAGCAGTTAAACAAGACAGAGAGCAATTGGCATAGTCCCGACTCTGGATTCGAGGAGCAATTGTTGGTGCCACAAATGGAAGTGTTTGCCGTAGAAGTGGAAACCTACAACATTATAACCGTGCAGCTAAAAAAGAATTGCAAACAGCCGCCAAAACTGAAGCGTAGTCGCATTCTTGTCTGCGAAGAGACGGAGTTTAAGCGCCAGAAGATGGACAGTAGCGATACTTAGAACTTGTAAATAAATTTAGATTTAGTTATTTCAATTAGCTTTTGAAAAGTTAAATTCAACACTATCTAGTGTTAAACAATGTTAAACATGAATCATTAATATTTTAGTTTAAATTTATCTTTTTTTGTTTAAAATAAATTTATATAGGTCTTATATATAAAAATATACTTAAACCTTAAGCAACTGTGGATTAAAAAAAATAAAAACACATTTTTGTTGTTTCGTTTTCCATGAGAAGGCTTTCGGTGTTGTTCTTTTAATATTGTTGTTTCTTTTCTTACTTTCTTTCGATTTTTTTTTCTGTTTTGTTTTGTTTTTCTCTTTTTAAGTTAACTTGTGTTTTTCTGTGTATTTTGATTTGTCGGCATAATTTTGTATTTTTTGCATTTTTAAAAATAATTTTTTGTTTTTGTTTTTTTGTTTTTGTAATACAATTGGACCGAAAATAGTTTTTTCATTTACAATTTTTAAAGCATTTACCAAAATCTGTGATTCTTATTGTTGGAAATTACCTTCTCAACCTCCTCTCTCTCTTCTCACTCTTCCATCCTTTCTCCAACATCCGTTTAATGTCCTGTCAACTTCTCCTAACTCAAAACAGTCAGTTTGTCCCCATTGTTTTGTTTTATATATATATATATATATATATATATATATATATATATATATATATATATATATATATATGTCTGTATACTGTCGGTTTGTTGTTGTTGTTGTTTTTTATCTGGGTTTTTTGTTGTTGTCGTTTTACTTAAGTTTGAAACAACTAAGTGCAAATTGAAATTTGCGGATTGATCATCAACAAGTTGGAATTTAGAATCTATATAATAATATTTTTACAACAATTAGTTAAGGTTTTTGGTTTGCGATATTGAGTTTTTGCAAAGGCTAACGTTTGTTATGTTATGTTACTATTAATAGTTCGGAATTCTGATATATATATACATTTATATATATATGTATATGTATATGGTACTTATTTAGTTTGGTTTTATAAAACTTTATCGCGTTACATTTGAAAATATTTTGTGTGCTTTTGTTATTCACATTACAGCATTCGATGGGAGTACAAAATAAGGTTGTTGTTGTTTTTTCGATTTTTTATAGCTTACACATATATATGTTTCTTCTTCTTAGTTACTATAGCTAAATTACAAATAAAAGTTTTATATATGCTTCTTCTTTGTGTTTGTTGTTAGATGTGGTTGTTGTTGTTTGTTGTTGGTAATTGTTATTAAACACTTTTAAGCTTACGTAACTAACTTAATTAGCTGATTTGTAATTTGTAATTGTATTGTATTGTGTATTATCAGTTTACCATTAATGTATATACTATATAATAATAGTTTGCTATTTTTTGTAGTTTGTTTTTGATGCTTAAAAAGTAGACATTTAATTTGGCATTTGTATTGCGCATACTTGGCTCAATTTCACTTAAAATCAAAACAATTTCAATTGAGTTCCATTCCATATACACAAAAACAATTATGCAATTTTACATTTATATACAAACATTTTCGGATGATGTGTTTTTTTTTTTTTTTGCAAAAATGAATGTTTTTTGTTAATAAAAAATAAAATTATTATGTTTACATAGGGGGAGGGGAGCAATAAGGTTTTTGGGATTTAAGAAATGCAGACAAAAATTTGGCAACTTAAGTGAGAGCTTCCGAAATTTAAACAAAATACAGATTTAAATGTAGTTCGGCACTATTATTCTAGGGCAGCTCTTGGTTTGATAATTAAACTGACAAAAGGAAACTATATAGTCTTAAACTTAATATAGATAGATATATATATATTATGTAGATGTATGTTTTGTATTGTATTTTTTGTATTGTATATGCGCCATAGAGATAAAAACTAAAATTGAGTTATATGAGAGACTTCTAACAGCTAGCTAGATTCACAGGAAACAGGACTTTGATGATCATCACATGTGTATGTTGTGTGTTTGGGTGTGTGTTTGTTCCCAGCTAGCATTTTATGAAAGTTCTGATCAGATTCGAGTCTTTTTCGAGTGTTTGAAATCGAAAGAGATTGAAATATGATTAGAAATTTCATTAAATGCTTGCTGGGTTTGATTATGCTTATTATTGTGTGTATGTTGTTGGTTTATTGGTGCTTTTCTTGTTGTTGATTGTTTGTCTGTGCTGTGTTGTTTTTGTTGTTGTTGTCGTTGTTTCAGTCCTTTGAGTGAATCGGTATCACATATTTATGTCCATATGGACTTTTGTACTTAATGCCACAATCACGATAAAATTTATCTGGTATACCTAAATTACATAAATACAGTTTGCCACATTTATTCGTTGATGCTGTTGTTGTATCCTCTGTTGCCGCAGCTGATGTGCTTGTATCTTGAATTAATGGCAATATGGGTAAAATTGAGTACTTGATAGCAACATCCTTAATGCCACACGGTGGCGGATCAATGGCAAGCACCGAAGCACTAAAAAAAACACAAGACAATTATTACAAAAAACTATCTATATTATGTATATAGTTTCCCAAACTAACCGATTAACGCTCAGCCATTTCTTAATTGCATCCGATAGCTTAGCGGTATTTGTCGATAGTATCACAAGATCCGGTGTCGGCATTGCTGCAATAAAATGAACAATCTTCATTATTTAAACCTTGTAAACTTTTGGTTTGACTTACCATCAACTGAATGTACTATAGTGTTGTCGGTAGCCTTGAATAAGGTCACCTCCAAGCTGCTGTTTTGTTCTATAAGCTGCACCTGCTCCACATACAGCAGCACAGTTAGACCATGGGAGGCCAACAGACGTCCTGTGGCAGCTCCAATATTAATGGTTCTGAAACAAGCAAACAAAAACAATTTATTAAACGTTATTTGATGAAGTAAGCAGTAGTATATTAGGCTAAAGCTTGACGAGTACCATGTCGAAACTCCTTTTGCTGCAGTGGTAAGTAGTGTTCCATATAAGAGTTTATATATAATAATTATTTGGCAAATGTCTGAAGCTAACCAATTTGTTGTCTAATTATAATAGTAGTACAATTCTTATCTACAATTTCAAATTAAAATATAATTTTAAGCTTTTAAATTATTTTTACATTGTAACTTTAATTTTAAATATGTCGACTGATCATAGTCTGATATTAAATAAATAAATAAATAAATTTCTTGTGAGTATAAGATATCGTATAGTAAGAACAAACTTTTCCATGCTAAACACCGAATTTCGAGCGATCATTTTTATTGTGCTCATAACATTTTCCTATTGTACATTAAATTTGTTAGAATACTAAACTATAAAATGTTGGGTATTATGCCAAAACATCAAAAACTCATATCAAAAAGAAATTTTTAGCTTAAATTACAGCAGCGGTAAGATATATTGTAGTTATTGGATTCTAACCAAATATTCCTAGGATACTGAAAAACTATTAGACTATTCGTATAATGTGTGAGTGCTGTTTGAGATAACTCAGAAGTTTCGGCAAGTTATGAGGCTTTAGAAAGAAAACCTAAGGAAACTCTGTGGTGCTTAGAGCATATGTAAATGAACCTACCTATTTGGATAGCTCTAGCTCCTAAAAGAATTAAGTGTTTAAGTAGATGGAAATTGCTAAATGGACTCAGCTCTGTTGCTGTTGAACAGAAATATGATTGCAGTATTTTTAAACCTACTTGCCAAGTCGGCTAGCTCTAGCTCTTAGATTATCAAATAACTAGCTGTTTAAAGAAATGGTGATGGCTATGTTGGCCTGATTGTTACTACTGATCAGAAATATATACTTTAAGAAGTCGTAAATGCCGAACTCAAACCTTTATATACAAATTTTACTGGCTAACTAATAGTACAAGTTGAAAAGCAAACAAAGCCCTCTTAAATTTATCTTAAATAACTTTGGCATACAACCAACCTCATGGTGTTGACGCCATCGCAAATGATGGCAATCTTGGGCCACTGATGATTGTTGGCCGGCGTCAAACGGCGTGCGCCGCCGAGCAGAGTGATGGCCAAATCGCTGGCACCACGTGCCAGCATATCAATTTGCCGTTGCAGCGATAGGCCAGCTTTATCGGCACTAAGTTCGATCTTATTGCGCACATAGGCCGGTATGGTGGGTATAATCAGGCCATCGTCGGTCACAAAATCCATGTTGCCATCGAACATGCTCTTGATCTGTCGCAATTGCAACGGTTTGCTGGCCAAAATGTTCTCATCGTGACGATAATTTTTCTCCTGCTGCGGCTGCTGCTGCTGCTGCTGGTGATGATGATGGTGATGGTGATGCTGCTTCTGCACATGGACGGCATGACGCACAACGTCTGGCTTCTGGTGTGTAGACTCAATGTCATCCCAAATGGCCTGCTTATCGAACAAAGCCAGATTGCCTTCAAAATCAAAATCCTCATGCAAAAGCGGATCATCGGCTTCGCCGCCAAAGGTTTGCTGCTGCTGCTGACGCATGCTACTCTCACGGCGTATGCGATTACGCTGCTTGCTATTCTTGCCATTGCCGCCATTACCATTTCCGTTAGTATTTCCATGACCATTTGCCGTAAAGGAATTCGAGTTGTAGCTACCATTACCGTTGCCATTATTATTGTTGTTGTTGTTGCCGTTGCCATTGCCATTCCGCTTGCCATTGCCCTGACTTACAGCTGCTGATTGTAGATAATAGCTGCCATTGCTATTGCCAATGATATCAATGGGTCGACTGCTGCTGCTGCCCGCTGCATCGCCACAACCGCTGCTGCCATCGGCACTGCTGCTGCAGTAACTCTCCAGATTGTTAACGCCAGCACCAAAGCTGCTGCCACTACCGCCTGCCTGATAGGCACTGCTGCCCAGCTTCACCTCCACCTTGGCTGGTATCATGTTCCCAAAAAAGGCAGCCACACTATTCGGCGTCGTCGCCAACTGCTGCTGCTGTTGTTGTTGCAGCTGCTGCTGCTGCTGCACACTCGGCGCACGTGAGCTCTGCGGTGTTCTGTGAAACATAAAATAGACGAGTATAAGAGCTGTATAAAATTATATTTAAGTATTTTAAAGCTGTTAGTGGAACAATCGGTTGGAAATCATTCTGATAAGACAATTGCTTGAAAACTTTTCTGTCTATTAAGCAATTTTAACCAAATTTACACAATTTGTGCTTCTAGCCTTTCCCATAAGCCAGCCATATATTATTCAGATCGGACTACTATATCATTTAGCTGTCAAGGAATACTCAATAGATAATACTTAGTATGAAAACTTGTAATCAAGGATATAAAATATTTGGCAAAGACGTTCTTTTTAAATTTTTAATTTAAATTTTATTATTTTTATTAAAATTTTCTATCAATTTCAACTCCATTATTAAAAGAATCCCATAAAATTTAGTTAAAATTTAGAAATAACTGAGAAAATCAGCTTTCAATTCAATTGTTAAACGTTGGGCTCAGAGTTGCATTGGAATTGTTAAGCCTAGGGCTCAGGGTTGCATTAAAATTACATTTCCAATTGAGAAAATTGACAAGCATAACATTTACAATTGGAATTTTGGACATAACTGACTAGAAGCTAATATAACTTGATATATGCTGAATGGGGATTTTTAACATAACCCAGATTAAGCTAATAAAACGTATATTTTACATATATTAATATTTTACCTTCGCATGCCATTAACGCCTTGGGGATTGTTCGCATTGAGCATTAGTTGTTGCATCTTATCGCTCAGAGCAGAGTTCATTATGACCCCACCACCACCACCATTTCTGTTGGCCTGGCCATAGCCGTTCACCTTGGCTCTGGGCGTACCCACAGACTGCTCCTGTTCCCTTTCCCGTTCCCTGTTCTCCTGTTGCTGCTGGTGCTGGGCCTGATATTGCTGCTGCTGTTGCTTGCCGAGAATGTTGGAGAAATGCGGTAATTTAACAGGCGTTGGCTTATTGATCACCGTTAGTGTTGGTATCGTTGTCGCCTCCACATCGTTGACGGGCTCAATAAGATTAATGCTTTTGATGTCGCTGCAGCGTAGGACAACCTCAGCGTTTTGTTTGCGCAGCGGCACACCGTTGCGAAAAGCGCGCACAATTGTTATCTCGTCGGCTGATATCTTTTTGATCAGTCCCTGGAATACGCCCAGCTCGTCGTCGCAGGTCAAGCTGACCGCACTGCCGATCCAATCTTGATCTGTTAAACCCATGTAAAAACTAATAAACTATGAACTGATCTCACACTAAACGCTTTACACTTTCTTTCTCTTCTTTCTTTTCTTTCAGTTTCTCAGTTTTCTTTTTGCCAGCGTTTGCAGTTTGTTTGCTGCTTGGCTGTTTTTATTGTTGTTGTTGTTGTTGGTGTTGCTTTTGTTGTTTAATACGCAATTACCACGCACCAACCAAAGTCACGTCGTTCAGATTTTTTTGGCAACGTAGTTCAATTATATATCTGTGTGTTTGTTATTGTTTTCAAATGCGTTATGATGTGTATTTGGTTTATCTATTTGCTGAACATGAAATGTACTTTTAAATTGTATTCTTCATTGAAATTTGCGTTTTTATATTTCGTTTCGTTTAAATTTTTTCCACTCTCCTTTCGCATTTACGTTTTCGTTAGAGACGTGCGTTTTTCGCGACATATGCAAATATCGTGGTACTTGCTTCAGTCACTGTGACTGTTAACCGTGACTGGCAGCACGCTGCTCTCACACATATTTGTCAATTAAAAACTAATGTCAGCACAATCGCATGGCATGTAATTTATATAAATTAAAATAAAAGCTATTTGTTATATTTGCCAGTTAAAAAGCAAACTTTTGCAACATTTTTAAGCTATCGATATCTAACGATATGTGCTCGCATATATTTTTTCATCTCTAGCAGACGAGTTGCGCTGTAAAAGTTATCGTGCAAATTATCGAATTTAGTTGATTGTCGGTTTTGCGTCGGGCGTGTTGTGTTGTGTTCTGCGAAAAGTGTTCGAGTGTTGTCTGTGTGTGTTTTACGTTTTATTGTGCAAAAATACGTTCAATTTATATATATATATATTTTTCTATACTATATATATAAATCAAAAGATGTAAACGGAATACAAAGTTGACACGCGACTTGAACGAATACAAAAAGCATTGTGTGCTTGACACCGTAACAAAAATGTACGTTACGCAGAATTTTCCTCCAGTAGCATTACACATACCTACATATATATGTGCACACATACATGCGCACATTTTATAGTAGAACAATTTAGTTAAAAATGCAGCATAAATCAAAATAAATTATTGTGTCAGTGCTGGTAGCAATGATTGTAGATTTTGTGTATATAATATATATATGTTTATGTGTGTGATTGAGTTAAGACACAGTTAAGCTGTAACAAAAGCCGGCGCAGGTCGGCATGACGTTGAACCTTTTGCGCTTGGTTAATTACTACTTCATTTAATACTTTGCTTGCTCAATTTATTCTATGCTCGCCCACACAAAGGTGCTCACACACATACTACAGTGTCTTATGATAGTCTGGAGCAATCAAGTGCTTAAATATTGGTAGCTTAATACAAAAGGAAAAAAAAAGGTGTGCGCATACGTTTTGCATGCACTGTGCATTTTACACTGCGAGCACAAGTACCGTACATTCTATGCCTTTGTTGTCTCGTAGGAGCATGGCCTTGTGTTGTTGCTCTCCCTGTTCTTGTTCTTGTTGTCCGCCAGCCATCTTGTATATCTTTGTTGTTATTGTGTTCTCTACGTGTTACTATTATTGAAGCACTTTTGAGAGTCTTTACAGTTAGTAGTTGATCCTCTCTTTTGCATTCTCTTCTATTCTTTGCAGCTGGTGAGAGACTGAGAGGATGTCAGCACGCAGCAGCAGCAACAACGGTAGCGCCGCTGTCGCATCCTCATCGGGCGATGTGCCACGCCCACCGCCACGTCGTCGTGCCGCCTCTGTTGCGGGGCAACAACAACCAGCGCAGCAACGCCTGGATTACAGTAACGGACACGCGCCACGTAGATCGTTGGCCGCTGTGGTGAGTGAATGCTTGGGTGGGTGGGGAGGTTGGGTGGGACAAGAGCTTATGCAGCAAGTGATTTAAGTTTTTTTTTGTGAACTTGCTGCACTGTGCTGTTATCAAAAAGTCTTGCTCACTTACGGTTTTTTTTATGATATTTTAACAGTCAATCTAATCAGAATACATAGCTGTGAAACCCAAAAAAGAAAAAATATAAAAATTCACTACAGTTGTTGGAATTTCAGACATTTTTTTTTTTGCTTTAAAAATAAAATGTGGAAATTTGTTTCTTAAATGCCCACAGTTCTAGATTATACAAGCATCACATAGGCAGCTGCATTTTTATTTATTTGCATTTTGTTTTCATTTTTTTCATTGTTTTTGTGTGCTTTGCGTTCATTTGACTGTTTTTTTTTTTTTTTGCCAGGGCTACAGAGATAACGTAAATTCGACTGATAAGCGGTCGCGTATCTAAAACGGCGATTATAAAATGCCAGATCTGTGCAAAGCACGTTCTATTCTATATGCTGCTGTGTATACTATATGGCATATATATATAGAGAGTGAAAATTGATTTTCACTGCTAAATAAACTACTTAATGCTTTAATAATAAACAAACGTAGACAGCATAGGAAACAAACAAGTCTATTAAAACTCGACCTAGTAGCAATGGGTATTTGCGGCTGGGTCTCAAGCAGTTGGGTTGAGGTTGAGCAATTAATTCAGCATGTTTGTAATTCAATTTATCAACAGCAATCGTCTTAGCTGCTTGAATTGTGCGTAATTTGATGAGCGCCCTCGAATAAATTGAGTGATTTCAAGTTATTTGCTTAACTTATTTAACGCTGCTTTTTATCTTCATTAGTGCGCTTGTGTTAATGTTGACGTTGTTAACTTGTTAAGCAAGTGGTGGGGAGGCGGGGAGTACCACCACCTACAACGCCGATTAAGCAGCGCCGCTTTTCCATGAATGAGCTTTTTAAGCCAAGTAGGAGTTTTTACACACCTTTACTGCTAGCCCATCCATTACAGGCGCCATAACAAACGACTGTTAATTATTGTCACTCACTTTAATAACCAAATTCATTTCATTCACATCAATCATTAAATTTAAACACTCACACCCCTTAAAAATATTACAAACATATGTATGCATACAAAAGTATTTACTGGAAAACATATGTTTTTGTTTTGTTTTGCTTTAGCCACTTGTTCGCTGCCAGTGCTGCCACCCAGGCATAAAGCTCGCATGCACAAAAGCTTAATACCAACAGTGTAAGAAAATACTGTCTTGAAAGTCTAAAGCCAGCTACGGTCACATCTGCTTTAACTGAATCATTACTCATTAAGCTTGGCATGCAGGCTTTAACATTATGTTAAAATTATATAATTTACACAAATTAATATGCCTTATCCATATATTTAATTCATTTATTACTACTGCCTATTTAAATGTTGTTCTGAGCACAGACAACACCCACCAAAACCTGCTGCTTGCGTTTCAGCTAAATTATGCGCATTTTTGCTGTATGTCACTACGGTCACACTGCTGTGTGTATGAAGCAACTCGTTTAGTTTAGCCAAGAACGCGAGAGCTTCCGTTACGTGTGGCAACGGCGGAGCGGCTGTTTCGTGTTGTTGTTGTTTGTACAAGCAAACAAAAAGAAGAGAGCAAAGCAAAGCAAAAAAATAAAGTGACGTAGAACATGTTTCTGCACTAGTGTTGGTTGCGTTTTTGTTGTTGCTGTTATTGTTGCTGCTTTTGCGCTTTGACTGTTAATGAGCGATAAATAAATGAATAATTGAATTATGTGCACATATAACAAAATATATATATACAAACAGATATAGGTATAAATACCGCGTGCGTCTAAAATTGTATATTGTGCCGAAGAATTGTGTGAAAATGTGTTAATTATATAAAAAAAAAAAAAAAACAACAAATATTCGTGCGTACACAGACCTATTGTATACGAGTGTGTATGTGTGTGTGTGCAGCAAAGCAACAGAGCAACAGCCTTTTGTTGTTGTTGTTGTTGTTGTGGTTGCTGTTGTGTTTTTGTTGCCGTTGTGGTTGTGGTTTTTGTCGTTGTCGTGAGCCAAGAATCAACGTCGCAATGTGAAAACAAGATTTTTGCCAGAGCGTATTAACTGAGGGTACCCCTCATTCCCTTTCCCATTCCCCCTATTCCCCTGCCACACCCCACTACGCCCCACCCCTTCTTTTTCCCATTCCTTTGCTTGGTATTCACATGGCTCTCATTAGTCATGCCAAAAAAAAATAAAATTTGAAATTCTTTTACCAAAAACTAAAAATTAGCCAGCTTCTCTCGATCAATGCAGTTGAAACCAATTCAAGTTCCCTTGTATATCGATTCATATAATTCGTATAACCCTCAAGATTTATAGCTTTTTATAGTATAGTTAAAAGGCGTGCAATAATTAACACACACCGGGTGTTATACAAATAAAGAAATAACATAACGTAAACAAAATACAGTGATCAAAATAATAATAAAAAATTAAAAAAAAAAACATGGCTGAATCAACAGCAGAAACATCCGCAGCAGCAGCAACAACTCCAACTGAAGATGGTCAAATTCATGGCTACAATAATAGTGATGTAAGTTATCGCAGAGCAACAACTAGCGCTCTCTTTTCTATCTCTGCCACCGCTCTCGATCAATTTCTGTCTCTCTATCTCACCGTTCGCGCCTTAACCGCTTTAACCGCTAATTTTGGTACATGGTATAAGGTGCCGCTCTCTCTCTCTATCGCTCTCTATCGGTTTCTAATAAACACTGAGAGAGCAAAAAGTTGTCGTCACAAAACTATAGCAATCCATTCAGTTAACAATTGGCCTAAATTCTCTGTTTAAATTAAGAAATATTTAGATAAAACTAAAGGTTTTAGAATCAAGAAATTACGGATAAATAAGTAGTCCAAGAATACGTTTCTCTTTTTAATCGGATGCTTATTTAAGAAGTTATAGGTAATTAAATTATTGGAAAAAAATCAGGGCAATATTGAAAAGAATTTAAACTTTTTGAAACAAAAAAAATCGACTACAGGTACTGATGGTGTCCAAAATATGTTCCTTTTGCCAATCGGAAATATTGAAAAAGAATTTTAATTTTTCAAAGCAATAAAAATCGACCAGAGATACTAAATTTAATATTTAGATTAGCTAGCTGATCTTAAAATTTTATGAATTTAGAAGTAATTTAGCTTACCTTTAGAATTTTTTTGCGTAAACATAATTTAAGTATTTGTTGATACAAATTTTTTGTTTTTTTTGTAAAACAATATATGCTTAACGCAAATTTTTCTTTTTTCTTCCGGAATTCGTTTACTGTATTATAGCTTATATGATTGAAACGTGCAATCATTTGTGTAATCAAGTAAACCTGTTCTAAACTGGTATTATGCTTTATAAATTTTCATTTAATTCGATTTTTAACAAATTTGGTCTGCATAAACACACAATGAAAGTACCTAGTAGCTAGATATTTCTACAAAAAAAACTATAATTTCTAGTTCAATAAACGCCCCAAAATAAAACTATGAAAACTATGACGCTAAAAACTTTAATCAACATTTTGTTTTTTCCGTATAAATTTATTGCTTAATCTACCTATTATAATTAGACTTTTTCGTCTCGCCCTCTTACCCACACACATACACACATATGTACCAACTGGGTTAGTATTATTTATAGATATTTACTCAACTGAAAATGGTTTTTTATTTATGATTTCACAATATTTAAAGCCCCGTATTTGAAATGAGTGACATGCAGTAGTGGCCAATATATATGTATTTGACTCAACAGCCTATTAAATTTTAAACATGCAGTTGGAAAAGCCAATGGCTAAATGTGTCAAACATGTGCGCGCTCTCTTTCGCTCTCTAAGAACGCTATCTCTGTCTTCCCGCTGGCAATCCATCAAATGCGGCAGCATTGACATTTGGATGAGCGTAAAAAATAGCAGAAAAATCAATTAAATCAATTTAGTTAATGGTGTGTAACAATGGTCATTTGGCTCATTATTACAATTATTATTATTATTCTTATCAATAAATGTCAAGTCTCTCATGTCTTATTTGCTATTTACGTGGTAAACATTTGGTTACAAACTCATCGCCTCTGATCTATAGATAAAAAAAACAGCTCACTTCCGTCGCGTCCGGCTCTTTGACTTTAATTTTCAAATTCGTATAGTCACTTATCAGCAGCACACGAGTTGATTATTCATATATATATTTTTGAATTTTTATTATTCAGCTATAAGAACAGCGAGTGAGCAAGCATTTAGCGAGTCAACTAGACTACTAGATGCCCTAATATATATTTTTTCTGGTATTTTGGGTTTGTAAAAAGTATGTAGTAGGCAAAAGGAGGCGTGGCAGACCCCGTAAAGTATATGTATTCTTGATCAGCATCAATAGCCTAACCGATTTAGCCATGTCCGTCTGTCCGTCCGTCTGTGTGTCTTTATGAACAAACAGAACTCAGAGATGGTAAGAGCTACAATCTCCGTTTTAGTCAGTATCGACCACATATTTAGTCAGGCAATTCCAAAAGTCAACTTTATCTATTTGAAATAGCAATTTATGGTCTAGTTCAACATTTTTATAGCCTCTGTCTAGTTTTTACGGATAAATGTACCAGATTTTATGCGTTTTTGCACAGATTCATAGCACCCGTTTGCTCTTGTTTTTGATTTCCAAGAACTCTGGGTTTAATGAAAGTCATAAGAGTGCAAACTCGTGTACAGACATATGTCACATGTTAAAAGTCAACTACTTTGAAATTGGAAACTATATTGGTCTATTGATAATAAAACTGTGCGATAATCGACATTGTTTTTTTGTTGTCTGACACTGTTTATTGCTATTAATGCTTAAATTGTTTTTGTTAACAAACTAAAGCTATGCTTTACGAGAACTATGTTTAGACTGATGTGTCTCTATTTTGTAACTTTCAGAAATATACAAAATATTAAAGACTAGGATGCATATAAATAAATAGAATGAAATAGAGATTTATTTGATCTTTACTAGATTTATTTTGAATTTTTCAACTGCTTACCATATGCCATAATTTTGAATAAAACTAAAATAAAAATGACTAATTAAAAGTAATAATGCTTTCTTGATAAGACTAGCTGCTTGACTTCTTTCCATTTTGATTTCCCGCTTTATTTTAGTTAATATATTAATGTACATGTGTTATACATGGCTTTATTTTAAAGCATTAGCATTGGTAATACGCATCTTAGTAGATAGGAACCCTTTGAAATTAGTATGGTAAAAGATGCTCCTGTTAGCTATATAAAATCAACAAATTTAGTAAATAAATTCAGTTAAATTTCAAAATAAATAAAAATCAAGTGTTGTGTCCATTTAAACGTTGTTCTAAACATTATTTATCTGTCTAGTAAACAGTTTTCTTTTATCATAAAAGTTGTAACTCAACTCAGTAAGAAATAAATTCCAAGCGATAAGCATTAAATAAAGGTAATCTTCAAAATTGAAAGAATACTGATTACAGTGCCTGCTAAAAAAAATCAATTTAGATTAGTTAATGCTTTCGGGGATTTTCTTAAGCCCACAAGGTTCAAAACACAAGAACCAACTATCTGCCAGGCATCAAGTTTGTTTATTGATTGACAGTTTCGAGACTTGGTTAAATCGGGTTTTGGCTCACTTAACAGCTGATGCATTGCGTTGTGCTGTGTGTGTTAACGTCATTTTGTGACATGTTAATTGACCAGACCGTAATTAAATGTACACATGTACACAACATACACTAAAATACATTCCGCCGTAGCAGCAGCGAGCGGGAAACCGAAAACTTCTCCAGCTAAAAATCAATACAAAACCCACAGTACTACAACAAGTTCATGGAAATTCTACAGTCGGGTTTTTTTTTTTGTTTTGTTTTGAAATTGTAGCACAAATGTGGAAAACGTGCAAATGTCGCACGTCTAGAAACTTTGGGGGTCAATATAAGTAAAGCTTATAATTTCATAGGTGACGAATTTTTAAAAATAGCTTTAAAAATTAATAGACTAAAGTTGAATATGAATTCTATACCTAAATGGTTATCAGTATTATTTGCAAATACTTTTGGTTCAGCCAAAACATGACCCAAAACAATCAAAGAAGTTAATTTATTAGCTTATTTTATTATGAAACATTTTAATAGTAGTTTATTGGGAGTAACTTGAAGCTATAGTTAGACTAGGAACTACAAAAAAGAAGTATAAATATTGACAGAGGCTGCTGTACTACGAGTATGTGTGACATCATCGCAGTATATAGAATAAAAGGAGAGCATAGGCAATAAGATGACAAAGAAACATAATAACTTGAGCCTAAAATCGATGGCGAATTCCTTCATTAACTGGCTAACTGGCGTCTAAGAGGCGCCACATAAAAGCGATGTCTTCAACAAATATAATGTTGTATATAGTTGAGACCAAAAATCTGCTATTCTTTTAGCATACAGTAGTAAAGTATTTAGCTTTATTGTAAGAAACTCTAAATTTGAAGTGTGTTTCACACTCGTGTGCTTATGCAAATGCCATTAAGTGAATAGACAAGACTTCTTAAGTTTTTCTTTACTTTTTCTCTTCTTTTCTTTACAAACGGGTCAAGGTCGTTAAATAATATACATTTACTGTATATACTAGTTGACGTACTGTGTGGTACACGTAGCTATGACCCACACGCATAGCAACTTTTATATTTCAGCATTAAAATGCATAAATTAGTCACACATAGCCAGCATCAACAACGGCAACGTGGCGTATGCGTAATCACAGACATTAAGTATACGCAGCTTATGTCCAACAGCAGTTGAAACGCCACGCTGGCTTATATAGAAATGTTTCCTTATATACACGTTTCGAAAGCTGTGTGGGGGAGAAGGGGGAGGAGGGGTGTCTCTGCAGATAATGCCTTAGTCTTGCTGCAGTTATAGGACTTGAGACTTAGTGAAAGTTATTATATATATACAAGCCGTGTGCCCCAAACAACTTTTTAAATGGGTCGAAAAGTTAAATACAGTCGAAATTCTTTATAGTAAATGTTAATACAATAAAAGTGATTTGTAATAAAGTTAATGATTCAAGAATATGTATTAATTAAGAGAGATTTAAGCTATATAAGCATTTAGTTAGAATATGTTGTTAATGATTTACTTGGAAACAATTTTTAATAAATTATAAAAACTGAACTGCAATAGACTCTGTTCGTTTGTAGACTCTTTTCATTGACACTTAATTATCGTAGCTGCCTTTGGGAGCATTAACCTGGTTTATACAATTCGCTGGACATTTGTTATCTTTGCTTTTTGTATTTTAAAATAGCAATTCTATTCTTTTTTCTTTTCCAGAACGATTCCAGCGACTCGTGTCATTTGCGTATTGTTGTGCTGGGCGGCAAATCCTTGGCCAAAAAGGACATATTTGGAGCCAGGTGAGTGGGGAAATCGCTAGTTAACCAATTGTAGGACCTTGAAATAATTCTGAATAATTAAACTATTTATTTTCTTTGTCAATTTGTAGTGATCCATATGTCCGAATCGATTTGAATACAATCAACGGTGATATAAATATTGACTCGGTTTTAACTAAAACTAAAAAGAAGGTAAATTCAAACAAAAAAGTACCAAAAAGTGCGTGGTACACATATACAGCAGAGATATATGTAGCTTATCTTATCAGTGGTAGTTTGATAGTAACGCCATGCACTTTCAACACATTGCTAAAAAATGAGTCGACGATGTCGTCATAGTCACAACAATGTTATCATTAAACAAACTCTATCAATTATAAATTATTTATATATATATATGTTTTAACTATAATCCACAGACACTAAATCCATCCTGGAACGAGGAGTTTATATTCAGAGTAAGTTTTAAAGTATGCTAAATCAATTTTTATACTAATTTTGATTTTGTTTTGTTTCAAATTTAGGTTAAACCATCTGAGCATAAGCTTGTGTTTCAAGTATTTGACGAAAATCGCCTGACACGCGATGACTTTCTGGGCATGGTGGAGTTAACACTGGTGAATCTGCCAACGGAACAGGAGGGACGTACAATTGGATCCCAGAGTTATACGCTGCGTCCGCGCAGGTCAGTAGGGTATGTTTATTTGTTTTGCTGTTTGATTTCTTTTTGTTTAATTTCAGTTCAGTTTATTCTAAAACCAAAAAAAAGTCTACAAAAAGAAATGTATAGTAAAAAAAGATTCCAACAGTTTGAAATAATAATAATCAAAAGTATACATTTGTAATTAGCAAAATCACCAGAAACTTAAGCTTATAACACAAATATTGATGTTATTAGAAGTATTATACATAACTATTTATTATTTCTATGTTTGTTGTCCAGCGTAATTATTTGTTATTTGTTTTCGCTATATAGATTTACTTAGTGCAATTGTTTATTATTATCATTATATGAATATTATCATTATTTGCTAAATTTGAGAATGTGTAAAAGTATGCGTGTGTATCTGTGTGTGTGTGTGTGTCTGAGTTGGTGTTGGTTTTTGGTGGTGTGTAATTGTCTGTTGTGTGTCGTGTCTGTATTTTTGTATATTGGCCTTCAACACTGTGCTTTCCACATTAACATTAACATTTATGCAATGATCTATTCTGACTTTTTTTTATATTTATATAGCGCCAAGTCACGCATTAAGGGTACTCTGGAGATATATCATGCCTTTATACGCGAAACACGCGAACCCAGCGAACCCTCGAGCAGCAACAGCGACAATGAATGGGAGCATGTCGAGGCTACAAACTCAAGTGAAGTGTCATCACAGCTGGTAAGCAATAGCAAACGAAATGAGTATCAAACTCATGCACAACTGATATTTAAACTTGACTAAACTGACTTTCAATTTCTTTTCTAGCATCCATTTGGCAGCGCTGGTAGTGATGCCTTGCCAGCGGGTTGGGAGGAACGACAGGATGCAAATGGACGCACATATTATGTGAATCATACGGCGCGTACAACGCAATGGGAGAGGCCAACCATGTAAATTACTATATAGATATGCAACTATATATACATAGAGCATGTACTTTTTAAAAGTATAGTGTTATATTAGATTTGTTAGAAGCAAATTGTGTGTAGCAAACTGTTGTAGGTTTCTTCCCAATTGTTTCCAATAGCCGAGTGGCTTTTGACTGCCCATCTGCCTGTTTGAAAACCTGAATTTCAAATACTTTAAGAGCTAGAGCTACCAAATTTGTTGTGTTCGTTCGTTAAGCCTTTAAGATATATCAACCAAACTTATGGAGAATGTGCATAATACAATTTTCTATATTCTGACCATCTTTGACTATAATCGTACAACTATTTTATATAGCTATTCAATGATAAATATTTTAAAAATCTGTTTCAAGAATGAACATCTTTTTTTTTATATACTTTACTATCACAAGCATTACTCTAATCTATTTTCACTAGGGTTATATATAATTTATATGATATTTAAACCAAGCTAACAGGGTATGCGAATAGTATTTCATTCTATATACAAAGCAAATTTGATAAGCATTAGACAGTAATATGATCCACTGAATTCCATCCAATCGATCGTTAAAAATTAGTTTTTAGTATAAAAAACTTATAGTTTTTTTTTAGATATCTCAATAAAAACTCATACATAACGTGTGTAGTATTATTTTCTATATATTTTAAACAAAATTTAATTGAATTCAGCCAAATATATCATATAATTTCCATATGAAAACATGTCATACATACTCTATAAGAAGTACATGCTCTTTTACAGCCGGCTCGTTCGACTGTAGATTTTCCTAATATTTTAACATACTTACTATATCTATATATTGTATTTATTTGATTAATTAAATGTCTTCAACTTATTCTGCAGCTTGACAAGCAACAATAGCCAAAATGTTGATCAACTGGCCTCAGATTTCCAAAGACGTTTTCACATTAGTGTGGATGAAACGGAACCGGGACGCGGAGCGGTAAGTGCACAAACGCTAAAACACTAAATTATTAATTAAGCATCACGAGAATTACTTTTAACAATTTTTATATTAATTATATACTTACTTATTATGCTGCATGTGTGATTAACAATTGTGTCGATTGTTTATGCATGAATTTTTTACATTTAAAAATGAATGTCAATACACATGCACTGAACGCACACACATTAACACACTCTCGCACACACATACTTACCTAAATCATCTGTGAGCATTGTCATACACTGAAAAAAAAAATAAAACAATACAAACAACAGCGTTTAAAGAGCGAGTTCTCTTTGGCAAGCGAAGCAAGTAGCGATGAATTGGAGAATTCTTCAGTTGACTTAGACGATGAGCAGGACAATTGTCAGCACTGTGGTGCAGTGCATCAAGAGGAAGAACAGGTGTTGGTGTTGCCAGAGGAGCAGCAGCAGGAAGTGGAGGAGCGAGAACAAGAACATGAATCAAACATTAACTGTGATATACTCGATGGCAACTTGTATCTGCGTCGCATGTTTGTAATGCACAAAAAAACGATATTTCTCAATGATTTTATACTCGCTAGTTTTGTTTTTTCATTCGCACTGGAAAATAGCTAGTTATAGCTAGCTATATATGTAATCGGCTGATAAATGCTTAGAACTATATATAGAATTCATTGCCATTGCTAAAATTCGACTCATATTAGTTTATGATTTTGTTATTATTTGACCAACTACAAAAACTGTCCATATACTTAGGATGTAGAGGCCAATAACAATTCAACGACTGCAACAGCAACAATCTCACATGAATCAGTTAACAATGCGAATAACAACAACAACAACAACAATGATGATGGTGGTGGTGGAGATTATGATGGTTATGTTGATAATGCCCAAACTGAGGTTGACCCAAATCAAACGGTGGATCATGCCAGGTTAATATGCGTCTACAAATAGCACCCACTTCCCCGTCCCCTCCCTTAAAGTACAGTGTTTTCGTTCCTTCCCCAAATTCCATGAGAGTTATGTTTATCGTCTCTCTGCGTGTCCCTCTCCCTCTCCGAAACGCTTCCAGCATTTAAAATATTCTTCTTTTTTTTGTTTTGTTTTCTGTTTGGAATTCAGTTTTGTTTACAATTCACTGCGAAACCCCAATGCGCGTAGGGATGTACAAATCTCAGTCACCAGTTTGCAAAATGATTTGCGACCGGTGCTTCCTGTACCATCTCCCAATACGGCCAACAGAAATCTCTTGACCCGCAGTGCAGTTGGGGACCACAGTTTGGGCCGCCCTCAGTTGGACAACAGGCAGCAGCGACCACGACTTCTATGGCAATGGCAGCATTTGGTTAGCATACACAACAAAAAAACCAACTACAAGAACAACATAACAAGACATTTATACTACACTCATTAGAAACACATTAGTTACATTTTCATATGCCTCGATTCGCCCGTGTGTTTGTTTTTGTCGCAACCGTCATTTGTAGTCGTTACTTACTGTACTATAGTGTGTCTTATGTTTCATTTATGCTCCAGCTTACATTATAATGTAAGCTACAGTGTTGCCAGATCAGCAAATCTTTTGAAATGTTGTTGACTTTTCCGCTTTTTACGCTTTTAAATCAAAATATGCACTGTAGTTGGTTTTTGAATTAAATTTGAGTCTTATTTTTATAAGAAATTTAGGCAAAAGAGTTGCCAGATCTCTTTTCAAAATTCTTTTTAACATTTCATATTTACCAGTACATACATATATGATTTAAACTTGCTTAACAATTTTGCCAGATCTTATACTTCGCTTTTACAAAGTATTTTCCACATAGGCAAACAGTTGTTTTGCTGCATTTTTCATCTTTTGTTCCAGAAATAACGTCATTTAAGCACAGCGATCACTTATTTTCAATTTCTTGGTTTTATTTCGACTTGATTTAATGCTTTAAAATATGCTCAGCTGATTTTAAAGATTCAGCGTTGCCACCTACTTTAAATATGCATTGTTAAGTTGGTTGCGCCTCATAATTTCATGTAACTAGAGTGATTTTAACGCTTATTGCTTTTTGAGATCACAAATGCTTTTAAAGACTTGATAAATATCCATATATAGTAGTTTTTATCCCATGTCCTTGGGCTTAGTGTCAAAAAATATTAATAGCTCGTATTGTATATTTGCTTTTGCTGTCGATTTATTAAATTTACTGCATATTTTAATGCTAATTGGTAAATCATCTTATCAGATTTAAGCTAATTTACATTTAGCGCATCTCAAAATGAAACACACATACAAATTCGTAGCATTGTTATTGTCTTAGATCCAAAATTCATGTAAATTAGTGAAACATTTAAAAAGTAAAATATTAAAGTAACATCAATTTTGTGGATGGGCTTGAGATGGTCGCGTGTAGCGGAAGGGGTAAGCTATAATCTCTCAGCTACACTTGCAACTGGGCAGCTGTAAAGTATAATGTTTTGTATATATTATATCAAATTCTTGTGGTTTATTGTACAAACGCATACTCACAAAACTCACATATAACACAACATATATTTAGTTAAATTCTAAAAGTATTTGTTTAGTTTGTATTTGTGTTTTTTTTATGTTGCTTTGCACTAAACACTTTTATGTTCTGCTTTAAGTTATATTCTATACTTTAACAATTGAGCTTTCGTATTATACAAAATTGCTTATAATTTTCGGAATTCAATTCTTTTCTGTTTCTTCCAACTGCAAATGAAAAACCAACCAAACAACAACAACAACAACATACCATAATGCAACCAAACATACCAAACATATACCAAAATTAGAGTGAAGACAACGATCACACAGACAGCCACAATCCCTCAGAGATCTCAGCTCCGTCCACACGACGCAATTCCGAGGAAGACAACGCGGCTGTACCCACAGATCAAGTAATGTTTCATTCCAAAACTTCATATACACAAATGGCACACACAAAAATATAAAACTATATAATATATATTATGATGTACTTGTATCATGCATGTGCTTCTTAAATATGTATAAGTTTTACACACAGTTTCCATTTAATAATAAATGTCATACGTTAATTTAATGATTGTTAATTTTTTTGGTTTCAGACCGCAGCTAATGAGGAGGAAGCTTTACCACCGCGTTGGTCCATGCAGGTGGCGCCAAATGGACGTACATTCTTTATAGATCATGAGGCACGTCGCACCACTTGGATTGATCCACGTAATGGTCGCGCCAGTCCAATGCCAAATCAAACGCGACGCGTCGAGGATGATCTGGGACCTTTACCCGAGGGTTGGGAGGAACGCGTTCATACCGATGGACGCGTCTTCTACATAGATCACAGTAAGCATTACCATACAAATACTAATTAGTTTTACAAAATGTATTAATCGTGTGATAATTTTTTAGATACGCGCACCACACAGTGGGAGGATCCACGCCTATCAAATCCCAATATTGCCGGACAGGCGGTTCCATATTCGCGAGATTACAAACAGAAATACGAGTATTTCAAGAGTCATATTAGAAAACCTGTAAGCTTATATCATCAGTTCAACCTAATCCATAAAAACATAACTAAACTATTTGATGTTTTGCAGACAAATGTACCAAATAAATTTGAGATACGCATTCGCCGCACATCGATATTGGAGGATTCGTATAGAATTATTAGTTCGGTAACAAAAACCGATTTACTAAAGACTAAATTATGGGTAGAATTTGAAGGAGAAACGGGCTTGGGTAAGTCTAACACTTAAATCTGTTTACCCACTCACTGTGCTATAGTAAAATATATTATTAAAAACATTTCTATTTGCAGATTATGGTGGCCTTGCCAGAGAATGGTTCTATTTGCTATCCAAAGAAATGTTCAATCCATATTATGGACTCTTTGAGTACTCGGCTATGGATAACTACACCTTGCAAATCAACAATGGCAGCGGCTTGTGCAACGAGGAGCATTTAAGTTATTTCAAGTGAGTGATAAATTGTATTATCTACTTATATATGCAGATTATAACTCTCATTTTGTTTGGTTTATAGATTTATTGGACGCATTGCGGGCATGGCTGTCTATCACGGCAAACTGTTGGATGCGTTCTTTATACGGCCCTTCTACAAGATGATGCTGCAAAAGCCCATCGATCTGAAGGATATGGAATCTGTGGACACAGAGTACTATAATTCACTAATGTGGATTAAAGAGAATGATCCACGCATATTGGAGTTGACATTCTGTCTCGATGAGGATGTGTTTGGCCAGAAGAGTCAGCATGAACTTAAGCCAGGTGGCGCCAACATTGATGTGACCAACGAAAACAAAGATGAATACATCAAGTAAGCAAAGCATAACTTAAGACTTTAAAATGTTCAACTAAAATAAACTTATTTTCTTTTTTAGACTTGTCATCGAATGGCG
Organism: Drosophila tripunctata; assembly: GCA_035047385.1. Classification (NCBI taxonomy): domain Eukaryota; kingdom Metazoa; phylum Arthropoda; class Insecta; order Diptera; family Drosophilidae; genus Drosophila; species Drosophila tripunctata. The sequence goes on from JAWNPS010000273.1 coordinate 710,646, forward strand.
GTTTGTTGCACGTGTTAAGGATCAAATGACGGCATTTTTGGATGGCTTTGGTTCGATAATACCGCTGAATTTAATCAAAATCTTTGACGAGCATGAACTGGAGCTGCTGATGTGCGGCATACAGAATATCGATGTCAGGGATTGGCGTGAGAATACATTGTACAAGGGTGATTATCATATGAATCACATTATCATACAATGGTTCTGGCGTGCCGTCCTATCCTTCTCAAACGAGATGCGTTCTCGCCTACTGCAATTCGTGACGGGAACATCACGTGTGCCCATGAATGGTTTCAAGGAGCTGTACGGCTCGAATGGTCCGCAAATGTTTACCATCGAAAAGTGGGGAACTCCCAACAATTTTCCACGTGCACACACCTGGTAAGCATTCCAACAAATACTTGCTTAAATTGCGACCAATATTAATTAGCTATGATTTGTTTTTAGTTTTAATCGCTTGGATTTGCCACCCTATGAGGGCTATCTGCAGCTGAAGGACAAATTGATCAAGGCCATTGAGGGCAGTCAAGGATTTGCTGGCGTGGATTAATAACACTGGTCCTGTGTGCGACGGCGTTGGCAATGTGGGTGACAGTACTTGGCTGTGGCAAACAGTTCAGCAGTTATATCAGGAGCAGCAACAACGACGACACACAACATCACATCAACATCAACACCAGCGACAAGATAGAGTTCAACAATTGCAATTACATCTACAACTGCTGCAGCAACACAACCGCGACCGCAATCGCAATCGTAATCGCGTTGCAAACACTTGGAACACCACCACCGCCACCCACTCGTGTACTTATTTGTTCGTTTGCTTTTGTATTATAATCATTTTTGCTAGTTTCGTACTGTTTCGTATGTATTTTTAATATCCCCAACACATATAGCAGCAGCAGCAGAAGTCCGTTTAGAGTTTAAACATATGAATGGGATCGAAAACCAATTGTAAAAAGTAGTAGAGAAAAACCACAACTAATATATAACAAATTGATATGCACTCATTGCCTGCGTTCACATGGTCTAAATTATAAACAAACAAAAAATAAGCAAAAACAAAATATACAAAACAAAAAACACGTCTTATGTGCAAGTTTTTTATAATTGTTATTTTTATGCAATATTTGTCTATGCCTAAAAAAAAAATAGAGTTAGTCAACTGCCTAACTGACTCTCTGATAAAGACCATTGATTGAATTGTAACTTTTTTATTCTGTATAACTGAAAAAAAAACAACAAGGAAAACAAATGATGAATGTTAAATGTGCATAAGTATTTCCAATTTTAATTGATAAAGTTAATAACTAACTAAAACAAACAAACAAATACAAAATAAACAAGAATACTACTGAATCGCAAAATCAAATTTATATATACGTATATTGTTAAATTTAAATTATATAATGCATTCCAAATGTTTATTAAAAAATACAACAACAACAAAAAAGAAACTAATATAATAACTGATGATGATATATCTAAAAAAAAAAAACGAGAAACCAAGTAAAGCCTATATAAAAATAAAAAAGAACTAAACTTTAAAGTCAAATTATGATATAATTATATAAACTACAACTGTTTCAAAATGAGACAATTGCAAAGAACAAAAAAACAAAAATCATAAAAATTAAAAAAAAAAATTATTAAAAAAATAAACGAATAATGTGTTTTACCGTACATATTGCAATGGGTAAGTATTACAAGAAAAGGCTGGCATGTTATTATAGTCAAGTTAATATGTTAATTATATGCTCTAAAAGTTTATAATATTATTCTAGTCTAGCTAATGAACTTTATAATATTTGCAGGAATATTTAAACAATTTTTAAATGTTTCGAAAATAAATGTAAAATGTACCCTTAGCTTGACACGATTGTTATCCAGGCGGCTAAGACTGACTGATCTGGAAAATAAATGAACACTATATTTATAGAAAACCTGATAACTTTAAAACTAAAATGAAGTATATTTTAAGAGTTACAATATTAATTTTTCATTTATTTTAGTCCGAGTTTTGGTAACATTTTATTAAGTACAGGGAGCCCCAAAAGTATTGGCACACCAAAATTATTGAAGTTTATAACACTATAACTTGACTTGTATGAGGGCTACATAAAAGAATCTCACAAGACTAAGTTTGTTTATAAAACATAAAAAACTTTAACCTTTCAGTTTTCGTATTATTAATGGAAAATCATAAAAAAAGCATTAAATTATTGGCTTAATATTAATATTTTGTTGGTCCTTTGGCCATAATAACAGCTTGAAGATGTCTATTCATAACTTTTTCAGGAATTCTTAAGTGCATCCAGAATCTTTAAACAATAATTCTCAAACGTATTCAATGCTATAAAGATCGGGTGATATTTTTGGTCTGGCAATGCGTTTTTGTTTTACGGCATGTACATATGTCTGTATATATATTTTCTTATAACTTGAGATCTTATAATGTTGAAGTTTTATAAATAATGTCTGGTTTATTGATTTTGTAGAACTTTGGATATCGCTAGCTTTGTTGATGATACATTTCCAAAGGTTTATAAAAATTCAGAAAAAAATAAGTTTTTTCCGAATTTCTTGTCTTGAATACCGCCTCGGGAAATATTAACAAATATTGTAGTCTCTGAATCTTTAAACAGCTATAACTTTCTCTATAATGAGTAGAACTCTATGTGTTTATAGGTATTTTATAAGAATATACTATATAAATGACTTTCTCACTAATCACTTAACGTATTTAGTAGTTATATATAAAATCATATTAATAATTAAATGCTTTTATTGTATGAAATATCATTTGCATAAATGCTATGCAACATATATATTTAGATGCCAGTGTGTTCCTCGATCCAGTCGAGATAGCTGGTTACACGGGTGAAGGCAGCTGGAAATTCCTTCTGGCAACCGGCAGAGGAACCGAAGGAGGTCAAACCGACTTGGACCTTGTTGTGCGCGAGAACCAATGGGCCGCCAGAGTCACCATTGCAGGTTGAGACAGCTGCTGGGGTGGAGACACAGATGTTGGAGTCACGGATGATTGTGGCATAGGTTAGCCTGCACTTGGCGTTCGTGATGATCTCCATCTCGGCATACTGCAGACGGGATGCAACAGCGTTGGAGGTGTCGGAGGTGCGGCCCCAGCCGGAAGCGATGGCCTTCTCGCCGGCATAGTTGGAGTAGTGGGACTCCCTACGGGGCAGCTCGACGGGACGAATATCGCTGGTGTAGTCCACATGTGGGATGCGGATGAGCGAGATGTCGTTCAACAGAGTCCTTGAATTCCAGCCAGGGTGAATGATAATGTGATCCTTGTTGACGGTGTGCTTAACCTTGGGGCTGGCGCGTACAGTGCCTCCCAACTGAACGGTAACCTTGTCAACACTGCGTATAATTTATAAAGTTAACAATGCTGCTGAGGTTCTCAAGAGATTGGGGACTTACCCATCGGTACAGTGAGCAGCGGTCAAAACCCATTCGTTTCCGATCAGAGAGCCACCGCACCAGGCAGAGCCGGATCCAATGTGCAGGGATAGTCCAACCTGATAGGGGAACTGGCCCTCCTTGGCGTCATGTCCATTGGTAATGCGACCATCGGGTCCTTCCACAGCGGGCACAAACACATTACGTGCTTGAATGTCTTCCACGGGAGCACGCAGAGCGGATCCTGAGGCGTAGGCCAAGGCCAAAGCAAATACAATCAGTACCTTCATGTTACAATCTTCTGAAGACTATGGCCTTAAACAAAATATCCATCGGCTTTTATAGCCAAAAAATTCTGGCTAATCAACTGTGATTGACAATGACGTCTGCAAAATTATTCGACTTTCTTATCGCTTAAATTAAAAAAATTAATCTTATTTTATTTTTTGTGGTTTTGAATGAGTTTTGATTGATAAGTTTGAAGAGCGCTTCTATCTTATTTATTATCTTAATATATACTTAATAAGTCTGCTCACAATGCCACGCCTTAAAAAAGGTTTCAAGAATAATATGTATACGTATTTCTTATCAATGTGCAATGGTTATGGGTTAACCCAAACTCTCAAGATCTTCTTGGTTATTCCAACACGCCCATTTGAGTTTTCTAACATCAAATTGATTTCCAAGAACTTAAGGTTCAAGTGGAGACGTGTGGCTAGTTACACATATAAGTACATACATAAATAATCTTTACACGTTTCATTATAAATAAACAATTAAAATTATATACATATATTACTAGCAAAATAAGATTCTTCAAGTACGCAAGTACTCGAACATGTGATTATAATGTGTAAGGCAAAAAAAACATAAGATATTGTAATGGGGTACTTATTTATTTATTTATTTTTCGTAAATATTTAAGTTTGTTAAAAATAAAGTATAAAAACTGTGAAATCCAATAACTTTCTGTTTTGCTATAAATTGAAAATAAATTTATTTAGTATAATTTTATTTCTTTAAAAATCTCCAACTAATTTTAATAATCTCTTTAAAATTTAAGCTTATCGAACTATCATCCAAAACTTAGACCCTTTAGTTAACTTTAAAACATTTCTTTGAATATTTCAATATTTTTTTTAATTATATTTTCTTGCATTGAAGCAATTAGATATGTATGTTATTCATCGTCTTGTAATCATCCTTCTTTAAGCAGTAATTAAGCAGTAAAATTTTAAGGTTTTGTTGCAGTCTTTAATTTTAATTTTTATTTATTTATTAATTATTTTACAAAAAATAATATAATAATTAACGGGTAAAGAGGGCTAGCTACTAAGGTCATCGACTCGGTAGTATTAATTTATTTTATTAAAATATTCCAGAACTGTTTGTGTTTTTATTGTGAATTTACCCAATTATAGTTATTCTTTTTATACCCTCTGAAGGGTATATTATGTTTGTTAAACATATGTAACAAACAGTCCCCGTAGAGTGGACATTTTTTCTTGATCAGCATCAGAAGCCGAGTCAATATAGGTCTGTCCGTTTAACCGTCTGTCTGCTTGTCCGTATGAACGAAAGGATTTCGGAGATCGTAAGAGCTGCAAGACTTTTCTCTTGCTACATTTACATGGTACACGACAAGAAATATACTATACTTTTTCTTATTGTTGAAATGTTAATCTTATTGCTAAATTTATGTTATTTTCCCTTCGAACTGACGCCTATAAAACCAACATTGAGTTTTAGTTGTTGGCGAAACTATTCGAAAGGCAGACATAACTGAGTATCCGGGTGTTTACATTTTGACTACGTTTACAGTGACGTTTGTTTGTAGCTCTGGTTCTTATCTTTGAAAGTTTTCCTTTCATTAAAATATTCAAAGTATACAACAACTAATTCATTAATTTGATTCAATATTAGTAGCCACAATTAATTTGCAAGTCTTATCATTCTTAAAACTTGAAGTTTTTTACGCTATCATAAACTTTTATACAATTTCTTATAAGCTCACTAATCTCTATGTTTTCAACATATTCGAATCTTTAGCTACTATCTTTAGCTACAGTTGAAATCTTTTTAAAATTTCCATTGATTGAAATACTAAAAAATATTAATTAGTTCTTAAATGATATAATTTTTCTAATTTCTGCTGAAATCATATGATTTAATCAATTTGCCAATGAAAAGAGGTAACAAAGACTTTATTATTATAAACAGCTCAAACGTCTGTTATCAGTTCATTCAGAGTAGTATTTTGATAAGATAATTGACCAGAGAGGTTCAACGTTATTGAAAATCATTGAGGAACGTATAAATTGGATGTTTTGTGGAGTGTCAATTCACAATTTGCTGTAGAAACGCATCATGAAGTTGTTTGTTGCATTGGCTGCCATCTTGGCTACTGCTGTGGCTGCCCCCATGGACGGTCGCATCACCCATGGCGATAAGGCCCATGAGGGTCAGTTTCCCTATCAGGTGGGTCTGAGCCTGCATATTGGTGACTCGGGTGCTTGGTGCGGTGGTACCTTGATCTCGGATCGTTGGATTGTCACTGCTGCCCATTGCACGGACAGTGCTGATGCCGCCACCGTTTATGTGGGAGCCATTAACATTAAGGAGGAGGAGCCAGGACAGAAGCGCATCCATGTGGATAAGGATGGCATCATTGTACATGCCGATTGGGATGCCGCTCGTCTGGTGAATGATATCTCTCTGATTAGACTGCCCGAAGCACTCGAGTTTAACGATCGTGTTCGCCCAGCTACACTGCCCAGAAAGGACGGTCGCTACTCCACCTATGAGGGTGATAAGGCCATTGCCTCCGGTTGGGGTCGCGATAGCGATGCCTCCAATTCCGTTTCCCCTGTGCTCCTCTACGTCGAGATGCCCATCATGGCAACCAGCTCCTGTAACAAATACTGGGGCGGTATGATCACCGACAAGCTAATCTGCATGAGCACCAAGGGCGGTATGTCCACCTGCAATGGTGACTCTGGTGGCCCATTGGTTCACAAGGAGGGTGATATCAACTATCTGATTGGTGCCACATCTTTCGGTCTGTCCTTCGGTTGCGAACTGGGTTATCCAGCTGTCTTCACCAGAATCACCGCGTACCTCGACTGGATCGAGGACCACAGCGGAGTTGTCAACAAATAAAGTGTTTCGAAAAATATAGTATACCCGATGAAAACTCGACAAAACTTTAGTTAATTATTTATAAATCTAACTATAACTTTTTTCTAATTTTTAAAATATAAATAGTTCACGTTAGGTACGAAAGCTGCATATGATTACAAATACGTTTTCAGCATTTTGCACACATTTTCTATACTAAAGTTTTCCAGTCTGCTTTGAATTCTTGTGATGAAATCAGCATTAGTTAGCAACTGTTTTTAAGCTAAACTATTCTATATACTACAGTTTTAAATATAGTATTAATTTTCTTGCTTCGCAATAGAAAGTGCCTCGAAATGTAGTTTATCTAGTTGCAATCAAATTCTGCTCAATGATGTTTTCTGTAACTTACTATAAAGTTTCTATCTGATCAGCTGCGATAAGATAATATACAATGAATCAACAGACTTATTGCGACGTGTCTGTTTTTTGCTAAACAAGTAGTTTATATAATCATAGTAGTACTATTCCCATTGATATTGTTAGTTAAAGTGCCTTCGCTAATAATTAGCTTTTTATAGTTTTGATTAAGTCAGTCCAATACTGGCTATAATCTGAGCTACTGAAAGCTCTGTTTACTTGGTATTTCAGCTTGCATATAGTATAGTATAAAATGATCATTTAAATTATTGAGCATATAGTTACAAATGATGATTAGAGCTTCACCAATTCTGTTCAAAGATCCATACAAATATTTGAAGTGAAAATATATTTTATATCTTAAGGTCTTTTGAGATGGGCTGATTTTAAATTGGTTCGCTTAATAATGTGAGAGCTATGAGTATTGCGTAAAAATACTAGAACCCTATCGCTTTACGTTTGAGCTGAGCAATGATCAGTCATAAAGAGCAAGTATTATAATAATTCTGATCAGACAGGGCTGAGATAAAGGCTTTAGTGGCCTTATTAATACTCTTTTACCCTTAGATCGTATATTCACTTTCTATTTCTACAGATCTGAAAGAGTTTTATGGGATTTTCCACAATCCTTGCAAGATATGTTGCATTCAATTTCTATATATTTTTCATTCCTCAAACATTTCAGCATGCTATATTTTTTTTATCAATTCAGTAATTATTTTGAACCACTATTTTAAATTTTTAATTTAATTTTAGTTAAAAAAATATATAATATAAATATACATACATAAATACATAATTCTAAGGAGAATAACAACTTCCCAGTGGCAAATGAAAGCTTAAAATGTGTCTAGATATCAGTAGCCTAAATTGCAAATCTGCCCGACTCTTTTTTTTAGCACTTTTATAGAAAATTCCGAAACCCGTACTTAAAACGAAAAGTTTTCCTTGAAACCAAGACAATTTAGGGCTCTGAATACAATACTGCAAAGTCAGGCTACAATGAACTGTTTCCAGACGCTACACCAGGTGCTAAATCCTGAAAAATTTCTGAAATATAAAATAAAATAAAAACACATTTGTTGATTTGTATTTTAAGTTTTTTTCGAATTTTTTTTATTGTTCTTTTGTTTTGGGCTTTGAAATTTTTTTATTCGGTTTATCGAATAACGCACGAAAAACGAGTGCCGTGAAGTGTTCACTTTCGGATCAAGCGTTCCCAGTGAAACTTACAACTCTCACTCTATCTCTCTCTCTTCATCTTGTCTCGCTCGCACTCCTCGAATGCCATTTTTGCATTATTTTATTTTACTTTTTTTTGTTTTTTGTTGTTTTTCTATGTACAAAACTTAAAATTTAAGAAGTGGGAAAATAATAAAGATATTTTAAATATATAATGTTACTTTTGTTTTTCGTTGTGGTTTTTTGTTTTTCTGATGGGGAGTTGAAAATTTGTTTTGTTGCAACTTAAATAAAATTTTGTTTTCTAAATATGAATATGTATTTGTATGTGTGTGTGTGGATAGTATATAGCTTTTGCTAGAGCTTAATGCAATTATTAGAAATTGAATAGTGTTTTGGTTTTGTTTTGTTTTTGTTTCGTTTAAATCGCGCAACATTTGATTAAATTTTTTGTGTGAACTAGTCCAAAAATGACATAAGTTATTCCCATTTGATATAGGTATATTTTTGCTTAATTTCAATATATATATATGTGTGTTTGTATATATATTTTGTTAATAGTTTTGTAGTATTTACTTGATTTGTCGTCGTTCAATTTAGGAAACGCCGATCCGTGTGTGTATTTGTTTGTTTGTTTGTTTGTTGCACAACAATTTATTAATTTATTAATGTTATTCATTATTCAGTTTAATGCTATATATATATACTATATATATGTATAGTTTTAAAATTAAAAACAACTGAAAGCTAACGTTTACTCATGTGTTACATTAACTTTCATTTTAACACAACGAATTTGTTGTTTTCCATAAAAACTATAAGTTTTATATATATATATATTACGAATTCATTAATTGTAATAATTATATATTAATAATAATAATAATAAAGATAATTGTAATAAAAAAGCATACAGTTAAATGAAAAAAACGTTTTGCTAACTAAAAATTAAATTCCGACAGTTTTTTTATATTTTTATATTTTCTCTTTAATGTTTCTTGTCCACTATTTTGTTTTTATTTAGTTCAAATAATTTATGTGTAGTTTTTTTTTATATAATTTTTTATTTGTTGTGTATGTGTGTGTGTGTCGCTGTTCAACACTTTAATTTAGAATCAAAGTGCCGCTGCAGCGGTTTCTCTTCTTCACTACAATTCTTCTTCAGTATTTTTTGAATATTTTGTTTCAAAATTTCGTTTTGCATTAGTTTGGGGCCGTAGTTTTTTAAATCAGGTTTTAAGTTTATGTTTTTTAGCTAAGCGGAAGTTGTTTTTTTTTTTTTGTGGCTATATACAACACAAATTAGTTGTGTGTGTGTGTTTGTGTGTGATTGGGTAATTGATTTACTAGCTTATATTCTAGACGGCCGTGCTGCGCAGTTATCGTTCAGTTATATTAACTGTATTTAATTTAATCGCACAAATCTTGCAAACAGATTTTGCAGTTACAATAATTCGTTTACAATTATTCCGTGTATATATGTATGTGTGTGTGTGTGTATTATAATTACAAATTAATTAATGCTGTACAGAAGTTTGTTTCTTAATTCATTTTTTTGTGAGTTTCTTTTGTCGAGTTTTTGGTAAAAAAAAACACTCGATTGGTTTTTTTGCTGTTGTGTGGATCATATGTGGATTGTATGTGTGGATCATCATCTGTTTTGTTTTCTTTTGTGCTTAACGTAAAGTAAATCAATAATAATAATCATAATAATAACTTAGACAACTAATGCATCTCACCGAACAATCATCAATCAATTAATCAATCAATTACAACTAGCATAGGATTATTATGGTTAAAGTTTTCTCATCGTTTTTGTTGTTAAAACCAGTGGGTATGTAGGAGCAGGGGGGATGGGGTGGTGGAGCTGTAGGGAGGTGAACGTCTATGTCTACGACTATTTCTTGTTGTAGATGGGCAGCGCAGAGGGTGGCGGCGGTATGCCAGCACTGAGATTTGCTGGCGTCATCAGCGCCCCTGACGACGATGCGCTCGTCATCGTTGTCGTTGGCAATCCCAGCAGACTGGCCTGCGACATGGCTGCAGCAGCGGTGCCAGCACCGCCCAAGGGTGCATAGACACCGCCACCACTAATGCCACCAGCAGCAATGCCAACTGCTCCATTGTACTTGGCATAGTCTTGGGATTTGCTGCTCTTCTTGCTCTCCTTTTCGCGATCTCGATCGCTGTGCTTCTTCTTGCTGCTGCCACTGGAGCTACTACTCGATGTTGTTGCTGTTGTTGTTGCTGCTGTGGTGGAGTTGTAACTGCCATAGGGCGGCAACACCGCTGCACTTGCTCCCACACCACCACCTGGCAGCATCGCTGGCGCTTGCAACGCTCCCGTTGGCAGTCCATAGCCAGGTATGCCCATAGCTGGCATGCCCGCCGCCGCTGCTGCTCCACCGCCTCCGCCTCCCGCAGCCGAATAGTTATTGGGCTCCACCTTGTTCTTGCTGATCTTGAGCTTGAGCGGTGCTGCTGCACCCACTTGAAGGCTGCCATTGGGATTCGCTGCTGCTGTATTGGTTTTAATGACCAACTTTAAGGAATCCATGGATGTGTTGTCCTTGTTGCTACTGCTGCGATCCTTTTGCTTGTCCTTTTTGTGCTTCTTGCGCTCCTCCTTATCGGACTTCTCCTTGGACTTGTCCTTCTCCTTGTGTTTATGCTTGTCCTTCTTCTTCTTCTTCTCCGACTTGATGCTGCCATCCTCCATCTTGCAGTCAGCCAATTTGGTCAGCTGATCCAATTCCATGGCTGTGCTGCCCACAGCAGCCGTTGCTGCTGCTGTTGTCAACAGATTTGTGGGCTCCTTTTTAATGTGAATTTGTGTGTTTGGATTTGTGGTGTTGCTGTTGTTGTTGCTGTTGGCTGGTGGCATGGGCTCCAGCAGCTCTGCCGGTGGCTTCAGACCGGGCATGGTAAGCGCATCGGGTTTCAGCAGCGAGGCACTCGTGGTACACATACTCTCCTTGAGCAGACTACGCACCAAATCCGGCGTAGTCTCAATGCCATTGGACATGGACAGCGGTGGTGGTGGTGCCGGCGGCGGTGCATGCTTCTCCTCATATCCTCCACTATAACTCACAACACCACCACTGTTGTCCAACTTGCGCATCTTATCACGTGGCATGCTGCCATCGTGCTCGTCCAGCTTATTGAGTCCATATTGACTGCCCGAGATTTCATTGGCGCGCTTCAGACCACCAGCAGTGGCTGCCAGTTCATTTGGATTCACAGCTTGCAGCTCATTGTGTGGCTTCTTGTGTGGCGGTTGCATGGACTTTGTGGCAGTGCTACCACCACTACTACTGCTGCTGCTGCTGCTGCTGTGGCTGCTTAGCGTGCTGCGATGCTTGTCCTTTTTGGTGGGCGTCAGACGCTCCTTCTTGGGACTGTCGCGATCACGCGCATGATTGTTTAGCTTGTAGCCCAAACTCTCGTGTGCTGTGGCCGCCGTTTGCGGTGGCGGTGCTGGCGGTGGCAGCAGCCCATTAAAGTGCGGCTCCTTTTTAATGTCACTCCATTCGGGACTGAAGAGTGAATTGTTCTTGACCAGCTGCGCTGGCGGAGCCTCTAAAGTGGGCAGCTGCTGTTGCTGCTGTTGCTGCTGGAGATGATTGTAGCTGGACACGCTTGGGTTTTGGCCATAGGGCAGCTGCTGCTGCTGCTGCTGCTGTTGCTCATAAGGCGGCATATTGTGGACGGATGACGATGAGCTAGAGCTGGCTGATGTGACGGATTTATTGCGATGCGAACTATGACTGCCATAGCCAGCAGCGGCTGCATTCGGTGCTGCACCATTGCTGCCACCAGTTAGAGGTACACTGCCAGCTGGAGCAGCATAGCCACCGCGTGACAAGAGCGCATTGGGTGCATTAACGCCACCAACACTGTTGCTATAACCAGGCGGTGCATTAGGATACATTTTGTTGCTGCTGCCGCTGCCGCTGCTGCTGCTGCTACTCGATTTGCTGAGCTCTTTGGCAGAGACGCCTGTGGGGGCTGCATTTAGCTGTGACGGCGGTTTGCTGCTGCTGCTGCTGGACAGCTTGTGTGGCATACCCACAGGTGGCATGCCACGCGACGATGACGACTTGTGATAGTCCATGGGCATCTGCGGACGTCCAGAGGAGGAGGTTTGGCTGCCACGCTGCTGTTGTTGCTGCTGCTGACTGCTGGATGAGGAGGAAGAGCCGCCGCTGTTGCTGCTGCCACGTTGCGCTGATGAGGAGGAGGAGGAGCTCGAAGGCGCACGACTGCTGTAGCCAGGCTGCTTTGATTTGTGATCTGTAAAGATTTAGTTTAAGTTACTACTGATACCAAGCTAAACTCTAGTTGCAAAATACTCACCTCCATGTGCCTCTGCTGGCATGGAGCCAGCATAATTTGGCAACTTGTGATTGGACGCTGATGATGATGACGATGATGAAGACGACGAGGCGGAGGAGGAGCTGTTGTTATTATTGGACGTTGCTGCTGCACCCACAGACTGTGATGATGAGGATGATGAACGCTGATGGCTGCCATCGCTGCGTCGCTGCTGTGGCGGCACCATCGCTGGCGGTGGCAACAATGCTGCCTGTGCCGATGCTGATTGCTCCCTGCTATCGATGCCATTCATTAGCTCTGGCGGTGCGGTAATGTTGGAGTGATAACCCTTCATCATTTCACTCATTTTCCAGTCTTCTTTCGGCTTGTTATCCTTGCTATTCGACTGTGTACGATTGCTGCCCTGTGCAATTGCCTTTATCGAATTCAGCTTGGACTTGAGACGCGCCGGACTCTTCTCGTAAATGGCAATGAACTCATCGGTCAGCTGCTTTAGCAATTCCAGTGACACGCTCTTGTCCACATAGTAGAACCAATGCTTTCCCTCCGTCGACTGTGGTATCTCCCAGCGGGACCATTTGCAGGCCAAATAAATGCAGAAGCAGGCAACGACAGTGGGTCGATATTGCAGGCACATCGAGGTTAGATGCAAGCTAAATACACACAACAAAAACAAAATGTTATTTATGTTATATAATGTTATTAAACAATCAAAATATACACAAATCTAGAGCAATCCACGTGTGAATGTGTGTGCATTTCTTTTTAAAGATCCTTTGATCTGCTGGTCATCGTGCAGTCTAAACCATAAGAGAAGCAGCTCTAAAGTATTAGCTAAATGTTGTACGAACTTTTAAAAGGCCTTCTAAAGAACTGTTTAACCGATTGAATTGCTAATCAATGTAACGCATAATCGAAAAGAGATGCGAGTCTAAAATATATGCCAGATAGCGTCAGGAATCATTTTATATATCTGCCAAGGAACTTTTCAAATGCAGTCTAAACGAGTCAAAAGAGATATGAGTATTAAATATGTGCTAAATGGTGTCCAGACGCATTTGGAAAGCGTTTCCAAAGAACAGTTTAACAGATTGACTTACTGATTCATTTGGAGAGCTAGGATTCTAAGAATTGTTTCTCAAAGGATAAATATTATATAATATATATATTTCCAAACATTACTTCGATGAACTCTTCAACTTAAAGTTTAATATTTAATAAAACTACCTAACATTTAACTTAAGTTCACCGTTCTAATAGATACTAGACACGGAACAGTCTGTACCTTAGGGAAATTTTCATCTTTAAGGACTAACATCATAATTACAGTCCAATTTCTAGCACCATTTATTCCAGGACAGTCTAATTTCTTAACTTAATAGATCTTTCTAAAAAATCGGGCAGCAGAGAAACAAAGTGTATTATTTAGCACAGGATCTTAACTGATTAATCTACTATTTTATAAGAAGCAACTAGACTTCATTTAAAATATTAGAAATTTCTTCAAAACTCAATTCGTAATTAACTTTAAAACTCAAAACATGTTCAACTATTATTTAAACTATAGACCAACTGCATTTTTATCCGGAATTCCTATACGCTCCTTTCAAGCATATGTTGGCTTTATGACTTTCCAAAGATCTTAAGCTAAAGCACCCCCCAAAGACAAAAAAGATATATGACAAATTTAAAGTAGATTATATTTTCTTGGTCTTTATTTGCTCACTTTTTTCAGGTAATTTTTGCTAATGATATTACGAGAGTTATGGAAAATGACATATGGACATGACATGATGATTATGATATTCAAGTGAAGAGGTGTCATAAAGTGCTCAACAATTTTTTGTTTTTTCCCGAATTACAGGGGATTTATTACCTAGATTTAAGGTGTACGTATGTAGGGTCGCTTGGGTCAGGTAGGCTGACCTGCAGCAATTGATTAGGTATAAATTGGCTAAAAGAGGCTGTAAACAGCAGCTGTTGTCACTTAACTTCCGCGTATTGTTAACCCACACACACACACAGATACTCACAAACACACATATACACAAACTTGTAGATTGCTCTTAAATCGCGTATAGCTGAGGATTAAGCCAATGGATTGGATTATCACATTTAGCATATGTTTCTGTTAGCCATACCTGTTTGAGGCCAAAAAGTAGGAGGTCTGCGCCAGATCCTTGCATGCTAAAATAGAACATATATATGAATTTTAGTATAATTTCATATATAATTCAAAAGTCAGTCAGCATTTTAGGGAATTTCTAAACATATTTGAGTATTTTAAGAGTAATAAAGAGTACATATGACTTGAATATACTTGGATTATGATCGTATTTGAATCTAATATGATCACATGTATAAGATTTATATGATCGAATAAGTAATCACGTTAGGTATTACATATTTGAGTATTATGTCTATTTTAATGCTCGAAAAAGATTTCAATATCTGATTATGATATGTTCATTGTTTTACTTGAAAAATATTTGAATATGATCAGAAATTCGAGTCTTGTATGATCTTATATAAGTTTTACATTAAATACTCGTTAAAGTCTGGAATATGTGATCTTATTATGCTCTTTTTCTTAAACAAAACAAAATTGAACATGATCACAAATTAGTGGCCTGTATGATCACATATTTAAGCTCAATATGATCACAAATTTGAGTATAATTTTCATTTAATCGAAATATTTTTATTTTAATGCTTGAAGATGTCTTTAATATGTGAGCAAGTTATATTCATTATATTACTCGATAAAGGACTCGAATATGATCACTAATTTGAGTGTTATATGATGACTTATTTGAGTCGAATATGATCACATTTAAAAGTTATATATAAAATACTCGATAAGAACTCGAATATGTGATCAAGTAAGTTTGCTTTCTTCGAACACAAATTCGCATCTTATACGATCACATATGCTTGTCCAATTCGATCACATATCCAAGTCTTTTGTACTTTCTAATACTCGTAAAGGACTCGCATATGATCTTCATTTAAAATGCTGTCTGTTGATTTGTATGCTGGACTTTTGATCCAACTATATGGTATGCATATAGTAGCTTGTAGCATGTTGTTGTTGTTGTTGTTGATGTTGATGATGTGTTATGGTGGTGATGGTGGTGCCTACCTTTGACCAGCTGACAGGTGCGCACCACATGCGTATGGGGATGATCGATGGCGACATCAAAGCCGAGCGTTTGCAGCAGTACATTCTCGTTAAAGACCAATTCCTGGGCGAGATCTGCATAGCTCTGATCTGTGGTTTGTGGCAAACACTTGTTGGCCGCCCTTATCACATGCTCCAGCTTACGGGGTTGCTCCTCCACTTTGGCGGCAAGAAACAGACTTGCCGATGCCATGGAATTGCGATGGAAATGTGTAAACGAATGGAACGCATAGAAGCGATGCATATAAACAATAGCGGTATTTATGCACAACTGTGACACTTGCAACCGCTGACCCATCTCCTGTATCAGATATGCGGTCATTTGGCGATAGTGCAACTCATCATCACTTTTGATGCCACAACGGCGACTCGGTGAGTTGCCCAATTGCTCATTGCTAAAGTACCAGATTTTATCCTTTTCAAAGGGCAGATTGTTGTTGCTGTTGCCAGTGTTGCCAGTGCTGCCACTGCCAGTGCTGCCAGTGCCACTGCTGCTGCTTGATTGTGTGCTCAATGCTGCTGCTGCTGCGGCGGCGGCGGAGGCAGCGGGTGCTCCCGTTAGACTCATGGCTTACAGAAACACACACACACGCACATACAATCGCACACACTCACACACACGCACTCGCGTTTGTTTCGTTTGTTGTGTTTATGTTTGTTGTTGTTGTTTAGTTTCACATGCAAAGCGCGCTTTTGTTATTATTATTATTATAATAATGCTAATAATATTTTTGTGGTTCTGTTTGATTTCTCTCTTTAGATTTTTGTTGGCTTGGCAGCTAAGTCAAATGTTGTTGTTCTTGTTGTTGTTGTTGTTACTGTACGGACTGTACGAACAAGAAGAAAAAGAAGAAGCAGCAGCAGAGTGTTTGCTGCTTTTTTCTTTGTCGGCTGCGTTTGGTACTGGTATTAGTAACGCTTGTAATTGTTGTTGTAATTGTAATTGTTGTTTTTGTCTGAGCTTGTGCTTTTGGTGCTTGCGCTGGCGTGGGCTGAAGACGACTGTAATGACAACTGCGACGTCGGTAGGAGGAAAGTAAGGTCGCTGCTGCTGCTGCTGCTTCGGTCGCTGTCGCTGCTTCTGTCTCTGCCTGCTCTGCTACTGCTGCTGCTGCGCGTCGGCTGTCACAACAACACATTTGCTAGGTAAAAATCAACATACCCAACAACGGTTCGCGATTTGGGTTTTCTTTACACGCACACACACACACAAAAATTTAACACTTTTTCTGCGTTTTTTTCTGTGTTTTGATGGCCTGCCTGCTGTGTGTGTGTGTGTGCTTTTCTGGAAATTGCGACTGCTCAGCAACGACGACGACGACGACGACGACGTACACACACACTGTGTGAGTGAGCGAGCGAGCGAGTGAGACGAGAGCCCCGACGACGTTTGTTATGCAACTTGTGCATCAATTCATTGTTATCATTGCTCGTTTGCCAATTTCTCCACACAAAAACATAACATTTTGTATCTATAATTTGCCATGCAAATGCATCGCAAAAAAAAATGTGATTTTGGTTTTGGAACGCACAATGACACAAAAAGAAAAAATGTATGTATGTATGTATATGTATTTACAGTATGGCCGTCGCTGTCGTTGTCTGTCTATCGATAGTGTGCGCATTTGACATGTCAAAATATCGGCTAAAAATACCAAATACCAGCAGGACGTGCTAACAGTGTTACCCATCGACGACACAAGCTACGTTTTATTAATTTAAATTAAACAAATAATTACTCAAAATATGCTTAATATCTATTATTGCAAATACTAGCAGGCCGTGCTAACAGTGTTACCCATCGACGTCACGAGCTGCGTTTAATTAATTTAATTTTAACAAATGATTACTCAAAATATGCTTTAAAAACTGTGAAAATATTTAGGCTGAGAATAGCTGTGTTTTTTTTTTTTAAACTAACTCTCTATTATTGCAAATACTAGAGTGTTGTGTTGACAGTGCTACCCATAGGTGAAACGAGCAAAGTCTAATTATGTTTTATAATAATATAAACGCAGCTAATGATTATGTAAAATTTGCACTAAAAACCTGGTTAAATAGGCTGACAGTAGCTGACTTCTTTAAATTCCCTTTTATTATTATATTGTCTTTTTTTTTAAATAAATTTAAAGCATTAGAACGGTCACACTGTATTTGTGCTTGATTTAACTAAATGCTCTTGAAAAACTATTAAATTAATATACTGCCCTAGTATTAAGTATTATTATAAAAAAATGTATCGTTTTGATAGACAACATTGCCGTTATTATCTATAATTATAATTGTTTTTTTTTTTTTATATATATTAAGTTGGCGCAAAAAATAGGCCACACTGCATTTATAGTTGAGATTGAAAAGTAATTAATTATTGTTTAAGAATTATGGATTAACTGTAGTTGTTTTTCTATATAAAACTGTGACTTTAATTAAAATCATTGCTTAACTCTCTATTATAATTGAATTGTATTTTATTGAGACAAAGTTAACGCACTAGAAGGTAAGTGAATAATATGGTGGATGAAATTAAGAAAAAAAAGAGAAGAAATAAGGGGGAAAGGTTGTTTTTTATAAAAATTTGTATTTTAATTTTTTAAATGATTCTTTATTTGAGTTGTGGTAGCTGAAATTGACTGGCGCAGCACATGTATCAGCAAGCAGTATGCGCTGCTCTGCTTTGCTTTAGGCAAGCAGTGCGCAGTCAGACTGCCGCCATCTAGCGTTTATTTGCTGCACTGCGCTACATGTAGAGTTTATCGTAACCAATAACTTACCAGTTAACACTCTTAATCCGGTAATGAATAAAACTATATTTGTTTTTAGTCTCATTTATTGATGTTATTTATAAAACAGATAATATACAAGTATGTGACATACATATACTTTTATTATTGTAGTATGCATATTAAATACTCTGTTGTTATCTGTTGATTAAAATATACAAAATTTAGCTAAAAATCTTAAAATACTAACGTTGCCATAACAGTAAATAATTATGCTAGTTTTTTTGTTGTTATTATTATATTCATATAATATATGCACATTTCAAAAATTAAACCATTAGTTTCCTTATGCTTTTCCATAACCGTTTCCGTTAACCATTACCGTTTCCATTTGCTATCCAATCCTTTGCTATAAAGTGTCTAATTGCTAATTTGTGGCTCGCATTTGCTGATTTTTAAAAGCAGACTTTTGTTAGCTGCATATATAATAATACATAACTAAAAGTTGAAACTTAAATTATAGATACATATACATATATATAATAAATAGGGTTCTATACCATTTATAAACTACACTTTAACCGTTTCAACGTATTTGCTATAAAAACCATGACCAAACCTTTTCCATTTCTGCTAGCTATATGTTAATGTAGATCATTCCCAAAACCGTTCTTAAAACTAGTTTCATTTAACTCATTTCGGTTGAGTACCAATAAAGTAAAATTGGGTTTATCGCTTAATTTAATTTCTTTAGATAATATAATTATTAATTTAGTTGGTCTTATCCAGCATGTGTGTGATTTAATTTAACAAATAACACACTTTTTTTCAAATGTTGTATACATAGAGTTTATATATGAAAATCCCTTAGACTATATAGACTTATGTAAAACTATGTCTAATAAGTGAAACATGAGGTCCAGAAGTTGTTATATATATATTTATAATATAATTATAGTGCATATATATAATATTCGAGCTATTGGCGGTACCAAAATCTGTTTCTATATTCTGATTGTTTTTTTGTTAGAAAAAGATCAAAACTAAAGTTTGGCTGAGAAAACTTTAGCTATAAAGCTGTGGGTTAAAGATAACTGTAGGTATTTCGATTTCTGTTTCTATTTTTCAAAACTTTCGTTGTTTGGTAACTTAAATGCTACTTTAAGTATTATATACTATTATATATATATTTTATTTATATTTTTCTTTAAAGATAGACATATAAACGCACTTGCTGCTCCCGTTACACTGCTCCTATTTTTTACCTTCGTTCTCACTTTCGAAACCTCAAAAACTGAGTCCTCTCAACATGGAGAATACACAACATGGCTATATAGACAGACATGGTTATTGTTATTTGTTTTTACCTTAAACTACAAAATGCATCTGCTAAATTTATCTAAAATATGTTGTCGAATAAATATTGTATACTATAACTATATATATACTATGTATGTTTTGTAACTTATGTTTTATGTACTTGTTAATGGGAGGTATATGTAGATTTCAAATTTGTAGCGGGTTGCAAATATTTGTATTCGATTTATTTATAGTATATCTAAATGTTTTAATATTTTTGAAATAAAACTCATGCATATTGAAATAATAATTTTATTTTAATCATAAAAAATAATCATTAATAAAAAAAGAGTGTTTTACAATCGAACAGAGAGAGTTGAACTCAAAACTCACTTTTGTTTGTTGGTTTTTATTGAAAAACATAAACGAAAATCGAAAAATCGAAATTATATATGTATATTATAATAATAATAGATCATGATCAAGTTTTAAAAGGTACTTAGAGAACGCAACTATATAGTTTACATATGTATGTATAAAAGAAATATCGTATATAGAACTAGGAGTAGTTTTTTGTGGGTTCACATTATTATTTTCTTAACTTTTCTTTACTTTTTCAGTTTTTACTTTAGTTTAAAGAGATTTTTTTTGTTGGGCAGTGTTTTTGGAAATTGTTGGTGTGTACTGTAACTATTGATGTAAACATATTGTTATTTTTTGGCAGTGTAGTGTAACAAAAGTTTGCAGGTAGAAAAAGCGTGTTGTCAGACATAAACTTTAGACCAAAAGTACTAAAAGCAAGTTAAAGTCGAAAATGAACATTTTTCGGATGAATGATTTTCGAAGCTGCACTGTAGCTGCACAGTGGTGCATTAGCTGCACAGTGGTACAGTACAGTGCAGCTGCAGTATAATGTTTTCGTTCTGTTTCTGTTCTTTAAATGTACAAAACTTACAAGTTAATAATTACAAGAAAGTTTAGATCAGCAGTGACACCCGATATACATATTATATAGTAGTGTGATTCATGTCTCTGTGTGTCTACTGTAGGGGCAGGGTTATTTTTTTTCTCTCAAGAAACACTTAAATAAATAAACTATATAATAATAAACTATAACTAATTAAAACTATGAAATATTTCTCATCTTTATAAAATAAGCAACAAAAACAATGAGCCCAACAGTGCAGCTATATATTGTAATAGTAAGGGTATTACCAAAAGCATTACTGTTGGGCTGTTGATAGGAAAGGCAGTAGGGGAAAGTAGGAAAGTGGGATAGTGGGGTAGTGTGGGAAGTTTAGCTCTTATAGAGTGGGTTTATGTGGATTATATTAGGCTAGGTTTACAGTATAATTCGTAGCTAAAAGTTTTTCACATACACATATCAAATATCATCATCATCATAATAATAATTAATAATCAATAATAATAACAATATGCATTGTAATAATAATTAATTCATTAAATGTTATACATATATATTAAATGTTACAATTAAAACACTAAAGCCAATGAATAGATTATTAATTACTAACGAATTCTGCACTTTTGTTTTTTTTTTTGTCACTTTTTTTTCATTCCATTTTTTTTTTGTTTGTAGTGTGTAAATTTACTTAGTTTAGTTTTTATATATAATTTATATACATACATATTTAGTATATATGCATATATATGCCTAGCAACTATGTAATTTATACTCTTCCTTTCCACTCTTTTGGATGCTACAATCCTTAGCTTAGACCTAGAAAAACTCAACATGTACAAAAAAACCATATATCTTCTGCGTAGCTTAGCATTATTATATATCATATATATAGGTATGTATGCTATATATATATATATGTATGTTTTGTATATATAGATTTGTATTGTAGTTTGGATGCTTCACATATATATTTCTACTATTGCCGCTAGCCGGTTCAGCTCCCAAAATTCTATTGCCACCGTTTCCATAAGGTTACACGTCTATTTACATGCTCTACTCTACTCCGTCTCCGTCTCCCTCTCTCTTTCTAAACGCCATTGCAATCAATCTCTACTATATCCTTGGGCACATCCACGAATTGATAGACCAAGCGCTGACCATCCACCTTGGCCAAGATGCCACGTTGGTAATAGTAACGCAATGCTCTGCCCATTGTCTCGTAGTTCATGTCCGGCTTATTCTTGTGCATGCCCCAGAGTCGGGATACCGCCTTGGAGTCGACCAGCTTGAATACACCCTTTTCCCGATTCGTCCATTTGATGAAACGCGGACAGTATTCACGATCTTGCAGTAGTTTGAGCAGAAACTCCCACAGATATGTGGTGGATCCTTCGCGGCTGCGTCGCTTAACGCCCATTTCCAGTTTGGGTTTGCGCGGCTTTTTCGCCTTGCGCTGCTGAAAGCCGCCCAGTTCCAGCATATAGGAGAGATCATAGTTGACGCTCGACGTCGCCGGCTGCTGTATGACGCTCTGCGTAACGCCGCTGCCGCCAAGCATTGCGGCTGCTGCGACGGCGCTGCTGCTGCTCACCACCGATGCTGCGACGGCGGCCGCTGCAGCAGCATTGGTTAATGTGGAATGCGTGTGCTGCTGTGCTGCTGCTGCGCTGTGCAGCTGATGTGGATGCGTTGACGTCAGCTGCGACTGCGGGTGTTGTTGTTGTTGTTGTTGCTGTTGTTGCTGTTGTTGCTGGTGATGCAATTGTTGTTGGTGATGCGACAGTTGCTGTTGCTGCTGCTGCTGTTGTTGTTGTTGCTGCTGTTGCTGCTGCTGCTGATGTTGCAGGGAATGATGCTGATGTGTGGCAAATGCATTGCCATTTGTATTGCTGCGCTGTGACGCCGCTGCCGCTGCTGTTGGCGCATTGAAGTAGGACGTTGTCAAATAGTTGGGCGCCACCGTTGTGCCAGCATTGACGCCGCTGCCGTTGGATCCACTGCTGCCATAATAATTGTCGGGCACTGTAATGAAAACAATATACAAAAAAATTGATTAGTTTAAACAATTAAAAAACATTTAAAATTTTGTACATGAATGATTGGCCCATGCGACCCACTGTGCAGGTACACTCACACACAATCGTATGTTTGTAATATTGTACGCTATTTAGTAAGTTTTGTTTTACATCCGGCGTCAACGGCGGCGCTGCCGTTGCCCAATTCAACTGCCAGTTGGTTAGTGGCTGGCTGGGGTGGCAGTGAAGGTGGCGGTGGTGGTGGTGGTGTGGGGATCAAAGCAAAAGAGTGAGCGCCGTTGAATAAAATCAAAAGTAGTCGCTTACAAATACCAGCACAACAACAACACTAATCGCAGTGAGCAGACGACGAAAACACGAAGAGAGCGCGAGAGAGCGTGAGAGTGCACAAGCGCTGCTCGTGCGAGAGAGCGCAATGCACGAACGTGTGTTCGTTATGCATTCGTGTCTGGCAATAGCAGTTGCTCTCCGAGAGAGTCGGGAGCCAGCATTGCCACATTGACGCTGTCGCTGTCGTTGCTGTTTTGTCGTTGTCGTTGTGACCTTCACAATTTGCGCAAAGGCAATGTGTCGATGACCACAGATTTTACACACACATACAGGCATGCATGAGAGCGAGGCAAAAGCATAAAAGCTGCGAGTGCAACACATTCTTATTGCAATTGATTGTGCTGTGTGCTTGTGTGTGTGTGTGAGTGAACATATCGCTGTTCGCTTTTTGTTTGCTTTTCTGTCATTTTTCGTTTGCTGAACTTTTGTTTTTAGATGTCCGTCTGTCTGCATGTACAAATGTACATACGTCTGTCTGCCCACATAGTAGATGAAATGGTTTGTGTGTACGTATGCGTATACTTGATATACTCACCCCCAACACTGCGATTCCATATGTTCCGCAATGAATTCGCCGCATTGTTGCTTTGATATAAATTCGGATGCAGAAATGTGCCCGTATGCAGGTGCGCTGCTGCGGCTGCTGCCGCCGCCGCTGCGGCCGCTGCTGCTGCTGAGTGGGTGACCGCCGCTGCCGCTGCAGCTGCTTGCTGCGATGCTGCCGATGCCGACGACGCTGCTGATGTTGCTGACACTGATGCTGCTGATGCTGACGTTGCTGTTGTTGTGGGCATACCAAGGCGCGCCTTCAATTCATCAGCGCATGGCTGGCCGCCGGAACTAGAGCTGTCCACGTCGGACACACCGCTATCCGCCGGACTGGGCGGAAATGAACCTGTTTCAAAGCAAAGCAGAAGAAGAAGAAGAAGAGACAAGGTTAATCCTGGTTGATAGTGGTTTTTTGGAAATGCCAGTCAAAAAGGGCGTGTACAGTGGTTCACCTTCAACTGACACACACTCTCTCTCAGCTGCTAAGTTTTACTATAGCTATAGCTTTAGGTATAGCTATATGATATAGTTATACGATTCCAACAAAAGTTGGATAGGGTATAGAAATTACTATCATACGAATTTTGTTCACATTTCTTAAGAAACATGGAAGTGTATATAAAAGATACATTTTGAAATTTTTTTTTAAATTTTTACCGTGTACGAAGTTTATGTTATAGTTGTCTGATTCCAACAAAATTCGGCTAAGATACATATAATACTATTATATATAAACTGTGTGTTCGGAATTTTGATATCTTTAAAAACTGGGAAGTACAAACTTTATGATTATGTACAAACTTTATGATATAGTAGTCTGATTCCCACGAAATTCGGTTAAGATACATATCATACTATTATACAAAAACTTTGGAATTTCAGTTTGGAATTTTAATAACTTTAAAAAGTAGGAAGTATTTATGAAAGATATAACACGGCAGCTATATAGTTTTCCAATTCCAAGGAATATTGGTCTAATCATAGAAAATACAACCATACAGATACTGTGTAAATTTGCTACAAATAACTTTAATAACAAAGAAGATAATATTAATCGTAAGGGAACTTTATAAAATAGTGGTGCAATAGCAACTAAAGTTGGTCAAAATATATAGAAGACTACCATACACATATTGTGTGAGTTTGGTTTCGATATCTCAAATGCTTCTAGAGTTATAGGATTTGGGAAATTGAGTTTGCCACAGGTATAACTAAGTATGTACTTATATCTGCCTGTTCGTTCCACTCACCTGTTGTGGCCGACGTGTAATTTCTGTGATGTGGATTGTGTATTGCACCGCCGCTGAGTAAATTATGCAGCAATGGCCGATGTGGTATGGCCAAAGGTTGCTGTTGTTGCTGCTGCTGTGGCTGGTGTCCATTGTTGTTGTTGTTGTTGCTCTGTAAGCTGTGTTGCTGCTGCAGCGGTGTCAGAAGCGCATTCTGTTCGGTCTTGATGTGCAGCAATGTTGTTGCACCGCCAAATGCTTGTTGCTGCTGTTGTTGTTGTTGTTGATTCTGCTGCAGGTGTTGCTGTTGCTGATGTTGTTGATGTTGATGTTGTTGCTGCTGCTGGTGTGCTTGCTGTTGTTGATGAGGTGACGGACTGGTTGATTGTTTGACAATAGGAATTTCAGTATCTACAATAGACAATAAATAAGAAATCATAAGTTAATTATATGCTATATAATATGATTATTAAGTTTTAAGTTTTGTAAACAATTTAATTTAATTAAACTTAACGCTTCACTTGGCATTTACCAGACATGTGATTCAAAACCACTCGAAAACGTCTGGCAACTGTAGCGACCCAATTAAAAGCACAACTTTATCTCATCATCCTCGACCACAAACAGACAAACAGACAACAACAACAACACACAACTTCAAATATAACGATATATTGTACGATATAAACCGTAATTTTTGTTTTATACGCGCACCGCCCTCAATGTGAGAAACTGAAACCTGTCAAAATGTCATCTAAAAATCTCACATGAAATTTTAAAGCTAATAATATTTAAGTAATTCACAACATACATAATTACATAGAGTTATTGTTATGCTCATTGCTGTCGCTGTTGTTGTTGCAGTTGTTGTCGCTATTGTTGTTGCTGTTGTTGTTGCTGTTGGCATGTTGAGCGACATGCAAAAGTCAACGAGAGTGAAAAAATATCACACAAATAAGAAAGTTGTGATTGAGTATGCTCGACTAAGAGCTACTCAGTTAAACTTTAAGAGATTGAAATTGTGTAATAAAAAAAAAATCGTGTTAATCAGCAAAGAAGGACCAATTCTCAAGCAATGAAAGCTATGCACTATGAGTATTACTATAAGGAATATATGTTTAAGAATATATACTAAGATATATCTAACAAGCAGTTAACCTTACACTGATATTAAGTGCTTGATCTGAGTGCACACTAAAAACGTAGACTGTAATATCAACTTTTGTTACCTCTAGTTCTTTCTAAAACAAAAATCTAGACAAATATAACTAGCTATATATATTAAATCAATTGATTAATGCTAGAACAATAATACACTGCTCGTCAATAGGTAAGACGCACTCGTACTTGCATTCAAATTCGAATTATAACTTTTTATTTTAAAAGAATTAAAAAAAAATTTATATGCAAAAAACTTGATTAGTTAATGATACTTTAAGTATGCTTTTTGAAGAATTGTAAAAATATGCAAAAATAATGTTTTTGAACAGTTTCTTGAGGCTGTCTTAAATTAGGTCTAAATTTTCCATTGGTCACTAGAATAGACGCACTAAAACTTAATTAATTATTTAAAGAAAAGTTACTAATATTAAAATTTTATTGTATAATATCATTATAGACTTTTAGTGCCCTTAAGATTAACTACCGATCTAAGTAACTGACTCTAAACAGAAAAAATTGATCTGCGTGCACACTAGACCAGTAAAAATGTTAAATTTACTGCTTCTAGCTCCTAAACACTCTGAGATCTAGACAGACATGGCTAAACAAGAATGTATATATATATATATATAAATATATATATATATATATATATATATATGTTTTATGGTTTTGCAGTTGCATTTTTAAGGCTTAGATTACAAGTTTATAAAAAGCTTGATCTGCGTACATAATAAACAAGTGTAAGTTATGGGTTTGTAGTTGCATTTATAAGGTTTAGTTTACAAGTTTATAAAAAGCTTGATCTGTGTATACACTAAATAAGTGTAAGTTGTGGATTTTTAGTTGCATTTCTTGTGGTTAACAGACCTTATATACCCCCGCACAGTGTAACAAAATGTGAACAAAATACTGACACACACACACATTTATAAATGCCCCAATTTGGCGAGCCATGAACTCAATGCAACAAAAACAAAAGCGAAAAAAAAAATAAAAATAACAACACCAACATCAACCGTTAAAATCAATGACAAAAGAAATGCAAAGTGAGAGAAATAGGCAGAAGAAGAAGACGAAGAAGAGAAAGAAGAAGCAAGAGCTACGAACAACTACAACTGCAAAAAAAGTGAAACAAAAAAAATTGCATCTCACTTTCTTTGGCTGTTGTTGCTGCTGTTACTGTAGTTGTTGCTGCTGCTGCTGTTGTTGTTGTTGCTTTTAATGCTGCCACAACTGACGATGCATTGAGGCGCAACGCAAGAAATATGCACAACTTGTGTACTTGTTGTTATTGTTGTTTTTGTTGTTGTTGAAAAGTAAAAGTGCATTTTCACTTATTTTATGCGAAACGCTGCGACGGCGGCTGCTGCATATGGTGGAAGCAGAAGAAGAGGCAAAAAGAAAAAAAGCACAAAAACAAAATTGCATTGAATGTCAAGCTGTTCACACACACATTGAGATGCCGCTGCGTTTGTGTCATACAGTTGTCTCGCTCTCGCAGCTGCATTGTGTGCAGGCCAACTAAAAAAAAGCAACAACAGCAATAAAGCTTGCATGCAAAGGCACAAACACAAACACACACACTGAGTATCACATACAATTGGCAGCAAGAGAGGAAGAGAAATCAGGTCAAGGCTTGTCGGCGTGGTTGTTGTTGTTGCTGTTTTAGTTATTGTTGTTGCTGTAGCCGACGAGTTTACAATTTATGCTTTGCTGGCTGCATTATTGCATGTTGTACGTTGTTGTTGTTGTACGTTGTTGAGTTTGTGTGTGCACATTTTACAGCTTTTTAAATACAGACAATTCCGCTGCCCTCTCGCCTCTTCTCTGCGTCTCCCGCTCGTTTTGATTGCCGCTCATTTCATTTCATTTCATTTCGTTTCATTTCGTTCATTCGTTTTGTTGTGGGTGAATGAGAAGCATGTAAAAAAAAAATATTGTATATATATGCAAATATATTTATACAGTAATATTCATATCTACACACATGTGTGTACATACAAAATATTCGAAAAAAACTGCTGTAAAAATATGACAGACATACAAACATATTTACCCGAAAAAAAAAACCAGGCATTCAATCGACCTGTGTTCCAAGTCGTGACGGAAATTGCGGACAGGCAACAGCAACAGCAACAACAACAGAATCAGCTGTGGCCTGCAAGTCTCAACCTGTTCTCAACGTACCCACCCCCCTACACCGCTACACCGCTGCCTCTTGCTCTGCCGCTCCCACTCATCTGTGCAATTTGCAGCGTTGCGTCGCCTGTTCGACATAAGCCACTTTATAGACCCTGTACTTGAATAAACTAGTAGTTTCCATACTAAGTTCATTATAGGCAGCTTCTACTCCATATGTATCTGTATGAATAACTAGTACCTAAAGATTACAAGAGCTAGAGCTACCAAATTGAGAGGCATGTTTTAATAAATATATCAACAGATCAAATATTAAAGGTATAACTTATATCTTAAATAAACAATCTGGTACTTTCTATGCATTGTATCATATGCTATATCCTAAGCTTGATTTGATTAGAGACATCTTCGATTCTAGAATGAATTGTTCGATATAAAAACGTCCATCTGCTAGAAAGTTCTCCAATATTGCAAGAGCTAGAGCTATTAAAAAGCGCATCAACAGAAGTTATACATATTTAAAATACATTTCTTAAAGAAACTGTCGCTTTATGCTGTATCCTAATTTGCTTATAATTCCTAACATTGATTTTCTTGATCCGCACTTCACGCTAGTGACGAAAGTGGAAGACAAAAACACTTATCATATTATTTATCTGCCAAAAATGGCCCAAAATCGTTGTTTAATACAAAAAAGTTTGTTATTAATATAACTTTTAAGCTCTCTACTAAACACCCTTATGCTGTCTGCTTCAGCATAAATAGCTACAGGGTCTCTAGCAGTCTAATAGCTCAACGCTTGCCTTTGCTAGAAAACAACTTTTATGTCTTTGGCGGAAACTGTAAACATTACACGTAGACGAAACATGAACTTTTTTGTTTTTTTTGTTTTAAGAATTTATTTGGATTTCGTGAGTATTTTTTTTGTTATATACGATTAGTTGCTTAAAATTTCAAATTGCTTTGGCGGAAATGCCAGTCAATTGATTTTGCCCAGTTTCTATGAATTTTTGGTACTTATTTTTTCAGTAGTTTGTTGCACGTGAATGTATTTTGTGCTAGCTAACGCGGCGTATGTGTGACGTGGTTTAATTATTTTGTTGAATACGTGGCGTATGCGCAATGAAATTAGAACAAAAAATATTAAGGAAATAAAACTGACGTGTTTAGGTGAAAACTATCAATAAACGACATTTTCTAACGATTTTTTCATTTTAAACTAAATTTTTTTGAAAAATTTGGCTTTAATTTTAGTTAAAAGTTGGTCATATTTGTATTAAAAGTTCATGTATTTTCCATGGCAAAAACGCCATACTTGTGCTTACTAGGCGTATGTGTAATCTGCTCAACCGCATTACGCATACGCCAAGTGTAACTCAAAATTACAAAAAAAGCCACAATAAAAACTTGAAGACACATTTTACAATCATTTTATAAACATCTTACACCCATTTACCGCATTTCGCATTGCAATGCTGCGCCAAATGTGCGTTGACCTCTAAAAAATGTGGTCTAATCAAAATCAAAATAAAAAACAAAATAAAAATAATAAAAAAAAAGCAGCAACAATTTAGTATATGTTGTGAGAAAACAAAATTGGCCAACAAGCCCAGAGGGCTAATACATATGTATGTATGTACATACGTGTGTCTATTTGTGCAATTAACGGTAAAGTCATGTACGTATTTCTTTTGCCTATTTATATATATATATACCATATTATATTATGTATTTCCCTGCCCGAATTTGGACTTGAACTGCCTCGTTGATATGTGTGGCGGTGTTTTGGGACAGTTACATCACAATTCACAATAACACACAGTCAGTCAGTCAGTCAGTCACAATGGAGCCGCAGCATTTGCGAATAGTAGGTCAATGTAGGTTGTTGTTGTTGTTGTCACTGTTGTTGTGGTTTGTGTTGTTGTTGTTGTTGTTGTTACTATGATTAGTTGTCTTTTAGTGCTAAATATATCAAGTGTTGGGTTGCATGTGCCACAAAACTTAACTTGGCTAGCAATGCAGGATATGTCATAGTTGAGCAGACAACAACACCTGCTTTTTACATATATATATTTATACATGTTGTTTTTGTTTTTGTTGCTCTTGCTGCGCCATTTGCTTACTGGCCTATTTAACGTTTTTATTTTTTTTTTTGTATTTTTGTTGTGGGCGTTCAGCGTTTAATAAATCAAATAATTTCTTTAGAGCTACAATTTTGCAATCGATTTAAAAGATTAAAAAAAAATCTCCATTATTTATGAATGGCGCAAAAAAAGAGACGTCAGTGTTTGTTTGTTTTTTTTTTCATTTCTTTGTTTAAATCTGATAAGAAAGCTTAAAAATAATTTGATTTAATAATCAATTAGGTAAGCAAAAGTAAGATAATTATTTAGTATAAACATTTATGTGCTGACAAAGGTGTGCTTTAGACTTATGTATTTGAAACTAAGCAACAAGTAAGAGAGTACTGTCGAGTTCACTCTATCTATCTTTGTTCTTT
Organism: Drosophila tripunctata; assembly: GCA_035047385.1. NCBI lineage: Eukaryota > Metazoa > Arthropoda > Insecta > Diptera > Drosophilidae > Drosophila > Drosophila tripunctata. Next base: position 741,198 of record JAWNPS010000273.1, read on the forward strand.
ATTCCTTATGCTCATCAAATTATAAACGTTTCTTTTCATGCAAATTATTACAGTATACAGTTAAGTTTATAGTCAAATATTGTTTATAAACATTATGTATGCAAAGTCGATATATATACATTTGAGCGAGAGACATCATGCGATCGAGAAGCATTAGTATGCTCTATACTGCTCACATGAACTGTTGCCAATTCGATCTTGCAGTGAATGTAATTTCTTTTATAAATTGCTGCTTTGTTTTCCAACCCTTCTTGATGAAATTTTTAAGATAGATTAATATTGATATTATGTTGGTCTATGTCAAGTTTGAGCTGCATAGGTTTGCTTGTCTGTATTGCAATGTATAGGAAATTTGATATCAAAAATTTAAAGGAAATTTCTACTGCGTGCAGACTGTATGCGAACAAATTCTATCTCTTCCCAACTCGAAGATCTGTTCGTTTATACGAAGGTATAAAGCTGATCAGCAATTAAAATATTTAATGGGATCGGAAGGGCTTGCCTGCTGCCTGTTACATATTGTTATTAAACTTATTATACCCTTGATGAGCTATAAAATTTCCTAACAATCTAAGAAATAATAATTTAAGAATCGTTTTTTTCGAATTTCTCTGAACAAATATGTTAATTAAATTATTTTTAAATTAAAGAAAAAAACATTTAATATAGGAATTCCAAAAAAATTTATTTTTCAAGTAAATTAAATTAAAATGAGTTTCAGAATAATTTGCGATTGATTTGAAAATGTTCTTACTACCAACTAATATATTAATAATTAAATTTGTAAACAAAAAAATAAACACACTTCATAATATTTTGAAATATTTAAAATAAATAAATTATTTCTTTTTAAAGTAAATTAAATTCATTAAAAGATAAAAGCATTTGAACATATTTTTTAATTTTCTTTCCAAGTAAATAATTAATTTTTAAAGTAAATGAAATTAAAATAGATTTTTGACTTAATATGAGATTGATTTAAAAATGTTCTTGCTTTTAATGCTGTTAATTTAATGTTATAATTAATACAATTTTTCGAAAAACTATTGAAAATGTATTTTTTTCCCAAAAGTATTATTAATGCAAATAAATGTACATACGACATTTTATTAACTTTTTACATATGAAAAAAAGTTTGTTTATTTTGTATGTAAATCTATACATATGTATGTACATATGCACATACTTTATCGCATTGCCAAAAACAGAGCTAACGATAATAACAGCCGAAAAAAAAAACAAATGAATTTATGTGCATTCCTATGTGTGTGACAGCGAGGCATGTGCATATGTGTGTGTGTGTGTGAAAGCAATTTCAATTTGACTGTAACAACAACAACAACTACATATGTTATGTATATAACAATAAGAGTAACAGCAGTACAACAACTGCGACACTGACGACCGATTAACCAAAAGTAATATACAACAACTACAACAACAATGAATAACAGCAGCAGAAACACAGACAAAAGAAAGCAACAGCAACAAACAGCGACAACAACTCAAAAGTTCTATATTTAAATATTATAATTTATGTGTTTGTTTGGCTATTGTACATGCATGTATGTATGTCTATATATTGTTGTCCTCTTCCTTTTGCTCACTTCAGCCATTCCCGCATTCCCATCTCCATGGACTGCTTCCGTCAGCGAACTCAGTTCCCAGTTCATTCCCACTTTACGTACCCAGTTTTGGCTGGCGCTCTCCTCACATGCGCCTCTCTACTACCCCACTCTCTGCCTACCTCCCGCACTCCCTACCTCACTCTCTTTCTTATTTCGTCTTTCGCTTAAATTCCTGTTCTGTGTGCATTGTTGTTGTTGCTGGCTGGATTATTTTGGCTTTCATGCCTCTGCTTTTGCTGCTGTCGCTGTCGCTGCCTTTGCCTCTGCTGCTGTCACTGCCTCTGCTGCTGCCCTGTGTGTGTGAGAGAGTAGGGGTGCAGAGCAAAGAATAAAAAAAAGCCGCAGTCGGCTATCATGTGCTTTGTTGCTTCTTTTGTTCTTGTATTTGTGAGTTGCTGTCGCTGTCGCTGCTGCTTTCGTCGACGTCGTCGTCGTCGCTGGGCACATTTGTTTGCCTGATTGTGAGTGCGAGTGCGAGTGAGTGAGTGAGTGAGAGTATGTGAGAGTTGTATGTCTGTATTGTTGTTGCTTGTGCGCTTTTTGGAAATTCAGTCTCAAGTTCAAGGTCTCGCGGATAACGACGCACACAGACACACATGCAAACAAGTGCGAGACGCATACAGACCGATTCTTATTGCTTGCTCACTCGCTCTCACACACAACGCGAATTCTCATTAGCTGCATCTGTATTATTATTTACTTTTTGTCGCTGTTTTTTATTTCTTGTATAAAAAAAATATACAAACATATGTACACGAGATATATGCACAAATCGAATAAACAGAAATTATAAATAAATACATTATATTATAGTATAATAAAAAAATTAAAAAACCAAAAAAAAAAAAAAAAACGCAGCGACTACAAAATTATTCGTCAATATTTCCGCATTAAGAAACGATACGAATTTCGTATACAAAATTCATTAAACTTGCTATTGCCATTTCTTTTCGATATAGAAATGTATAATATCAAATATATATGTAGAGAAAAAGTATATATACCATTATAACGACAACTGTTAATTTTATTATATTTTATATATATCTTTTTTGTTCTTATTTATTATTTATATGCAGATTGACTCATTTCTTTTGAAACGCAATTTCGTTAGCTAACTTAATGAATTTTGTAACAATTTCAAGCTTGTTATACGGGTTTACTTGAATCTGATCTTAGTATATATACTTATATACAATATATGCAACTGTACATACTTATATACCCTGTATATGTACAAGGAACAACAGTATTTCACCAAATCGAAAAAGATAAAGTCTTGAGAAAGATGTTTTACATCATTTTCTACATTAAAATGACAAATTTGATATGAGGGAACAGAGTCAAGCGTTGATTGCTTTTCAAAATGTAATAGATCTACTCCTGAAACGATTACAGATTAATTTTAGATTTGTTCTCGATTTCACCCATACAAAATATCTAGTGTTTTTATAGAACTTGTTCAAATTAAGACAAAATAAGAAAAATAGGACCGTTGGAAATTTTGTTAGGAGAAAACAATAGTTAATCCAAAACTAATCGGATTTAATCCCGAAATGGAATCGGATTTATCTAAATACCACCAAAAATGAGAGCTTCAACTACTAAATTTCAATAAAATAAGATATGCGAAATAAGATACATATGTATGTACATATATTGTCCGAATTTTGTTCAAATTTAAATAAATTTTATGGGCACACAATATATTTTGCATGGGAGAAATGAAGAACTGATCTAAAACTTATATGTACTTGTTTCATTAATTGGATTGTCGTTTTTCTGAATTTCTTAACCTATTCTTTGTACAAAAATCTGTAAATTTATATATGCTTCTTTGTCAATAATATAGTAATTAATATTATTTATCTTATATCATAATATCTTATCATAGTCGTCAGATTGCTAAAACTAATGCAGAATATTTTTAAATTTTATCCTAATGTTTCCTAAAAATTTGGCTGAGTGTTATGGGCACACTTGACAATTTGTATGCATTAAATCCAAAACAAATCTGAAACCAAGCTGAATTCTGTACCTAAATTAGGCTAGTTCTTAAATTTAACTATTTGAAGAGGCTACAGGATTATTTTAATGCAAAATATATGGCTTTTATGCATCTGGAAATCAATTTTTTCTTAAAGTAGTGAAAAGTAGTTATTTCCAGCGGAAATTACATAAGTTTTAGTTCATTCTGGGAATTTGCTTATCTAATAATTCTCACATTTGTCACAATTAGCACTTTCTCTGTAGAACTATAATTTGCATGCACAGGGGAAAACATTTCTTGCCAAAATTGAAGCTACGAATGCTGCAGCTTTAAATAAAATAGATATTTTTAATTAAATGTAACATTTGTATATTTCTGCCGTATAAACAATTCTTAAGTCTAGTTGTTCATAAGTTTTTAAGAAAAACAACAGATTTTTAAACCATTACAAAGTTTTGAGTTTTTTCTCGCTGTGTAGTTGTGAGTTCAAATATTGTTTCTACCACGTGCCTATATACTTTTTTATTACAAGTGCTAATTGATCTTTTGTGTTAAACATTTTGATATTTCAGTGTTGTAGATTTCAAGAAATTTTAGCCAAGAACAGTTTTACCGATAGTTAAGCTAGGTATGTAAGCTGTGCCCCCACTTGACCCCAGCACTTTGACCCCTTTTGCTTAGCATATGTTATTTCTACAGTTCTACAGATATATATACGTACTATACTATACTATCTATAGAATCGTCAGCTTATAAAGCAAACAGCAAAACGTTATCTCTGATTAGCTAATTTTTCCAATCAGATTTTGTAATTGCAATATTGCAACAGTGTGCGTGAGTGTGTGTGTGCACAGTGTGTCTAGTATTTGTTGATATGTGACATAATCTCAGTTTTCCAACTCCCTCTCTCTCTCGCTCTCTCTTTCTGGCTATTATCAATTATCGTGCTGCAATCAATGGACAGATAAGGAGACCTCTACCAATACTGTTACAAATGAGAACTGCCGTTGGCCACAATTAAATGTGATTACAAAACTAACAAACACACACACACATATACACTTACATATAGACAGATATCGAGACATGGCGCTTACATAATTCTAAGCAGAAAAAGCAAAAAAACCAAAAAAAAAAAAAAACTCAACTGTATTTGGGTTAAGCTAAAGAAAATGATTTGCTAATTTCTTGAACGCTGAAACGAGAAATTTAAGTTTTCCGCGCGTACCTCTCACTTGCACTCGCGCTCTTGCTCTGCTGCTCTGTCTCTGTCTCTGTCTTGCTCTCTATGAGCAAGTATGTGTGTGTATGTATTTGTGTTGTTGCCAATCTATTCCCAACCTACCTCAAAATGTTTTGCGTTAGGCCTCAAAGCAACAGACCTCGTTGTGTGCCGCTTGTGGGTAGGAGGGGGCTTTAGGGGGTTGAGGAAAATGACAAGCAACGCTCTTTTCCACTATTTCCCACAGCAACAACACACAGACACAGCCACAGCCACACAACGAGAGACCTACAATTTTACACTTACACGCACGTTAACAGCAGCAGCTGAAGCTGAGCTGTTTTCGTCATGTAAGCAGAGCATAAAACAAACTACACACAGAGAGAGAGAGAGAGCGACACGAGAGAGCGCAAGAGAGCGTAAGCGCATTTGTAGCTTGTAAGCTCGTTGCGCTCTTCGTCGCTCATGTCGCAATTGAAAGTTGCTTCGCAGTCTGCGTGCGTTTGTGTAGTTGTGGGCGGTGGAACTGGAGACTGGGAATGGGAATGGGCTGCGCTCTAGCCTAGCAGTGTAAAAGAGAGCAGGGGTGTGGTGGGTAAGCGATGTTATGCTTAAAACCCCAAAAGGTTGAAGGTAAAACAAAACAAAACAAAGCAAAACAAAAATGAAATGCAAAATATAAAGTCGTGTAGGCAAAAAGGTTAAAATAAAACACACAAAAAATTATTGCATGTTGTAAAAAGAAAATGTAAGAAACATATATACATATATGTATGTATACCAGACTAAAGTTTTTTGCCTTAAGAGTTTCGTAAACGAAATATTTTCGGAACAGACAGGGGGTAAAAGTTTCCCAAGAATTTGCCTCATTATGACAATGATGATGAAGTTAATAATGTCATGAGCTTTGACGTGAAAATCTGTATAGCCAAACATTATATAGTATATAGTAGCTACTTTGATTTGCTGCTGATTTCAACGCATTGGCATTTGATATATTTGACTTGATTCGAGGAACCAGCAGCATTTCCAATTCGCTCTCTCATTTCTGCGGGCCATTTCAAAGTGGAAACCATTAAATAAAAAAAGAATTAAACAAAAAACATATTGGTATTTAGGAAACAATAACAATAAGACGGGCATTATCCGACAGAGTTCGATAAATCCCACATTACTTGGGCAAGCAATGAGAGTTAAAACTGCAATTGGATCAATGCATAGGAAGTAACTAACATATAATAAGGGTTAATCCGGAATTTAAATACATTAAGAAGTACATATGTAGTACATAGTACATGTACTTATACTAATAAACTATAAAAATAAATATTTGTATAACTCTATTATTCATATGTACAAATATATACCAAATTTAAAGCATAAATAATATGAAGTAAAAAGAAGTTTGGGATTTACCTATTCAAATTGATATAAGTTGTATTATTTATAGTTACGTTTGTATCTTGCGTTCTATAAGTATAATCAATAACCATACTATACATCGGATAACTGTGATATTGTACTGAAAAGACTTCCTTAACATAATTTAGATACTTTATCTGAAAATATCTTGTCGCTTCTTAAAGAACTAAGAAAACTTCAGGGTTGTATTACAAGCATACTACCATGTTTTCAATATTTTGAAAATAGTATCGATTTGTTTTTGAAGTTTTCAAGAAAAAATAAGTTGGACATATAGTTTAAAGGGCTCAACTAAATAATACTTCGAACTGTGGTTTTGAAATATCATTTTCTGGCATTTTTAACTATTACAAAACTATAGTAATAAATCGGTATGTCCAATTTGTGGGCTAATGGGGCATAACACCCAAAATTGTAAACATATTTGAATCACTTGCAACAGCAATGAACCATATGATAACAGATTGCTGTTTATACCTGTTTAGACGGAAAGTCTTAACAATTTTAAGCAATATAAACTTTGAATCCTAAAAAAATATAGAGTTATAGCACTAACCATACAATACGATATGGACCATCTATGTATTGTATGGTTAGTGGTTATAGCTTAACATAGCATTTGGGTCAATATTTTCTGAATTTCAACAAATGTTACAATAAAAAATCTAATTCGTTCTAGAAATCGTTCCAGAATCTTGTTCGAAAGGTTGAGTTTGTAAAAACTATCATAATTAAATGGATTTGGTTATGTTTAATAAATAGTTTTACATATAGATGCATAGCATTTTATATATTTAATATTTAAACAATTTCTTGCGAAACTGTGTTTTCAATATTGCTGTTTTTCATAGCTTTTCTTAGTTCCTGTTATAGTTAATAAATCTGTCATTGCCATATGCCGAATTCACAAACCACAACAGCTACAAACCATATACAATCCATACAATCCTTGATCCCTTGTTTCTGGTACCATCGAACCATACTTATCCCTTATCCCCCCACAATTTCGAATTCCTCGTTTTGTGAACGTGACGCCCACTTTTATAAAGCTACAAGCGACGCGCATTTCCGCTAATAAAATAGCAACAACAACAAAATTCAAGTACCTGACGCCCTTTTGCCAACTTACGAATGTACATACGAATAACATATACATATATACAAAGGGTACACACTTGGATTGTGCTCTTAAGACTTTTGTATTTGTATCTTGTGAGATTCCCCTATAGCCAAATCGGAGCAAAAGGCAACAATGTGCAAAATATAAGAAGTCAAAAGAGACAGACGCCCGTGTCAAAGTAGAGGAAACAAGTTGCTGCCTGTTTAGTATATCGAAGGGTTACATAGATATATGCACATACATACATTTGTATGTAACAAGTGCCAACACAGTCCCCCAGTTGGCAGTTTGCAGTTGGCGCCTTGGCACTTTGCAGCAGCGTCAACGTCAGCAGCAGCAGCAGCAGCGTTCAACTGAGAAACTATTTCACACACATATACGCTCTCTCAATTACAATTTACATTACACTCACTCACTCATTCTCTTACACATACACTATTGTGAATGCAGCGCGAATGGCAGCAAAGCAAAAACAGTAATAACAAAGCAGAGAGCACAGCACATTTGATAGTTGAGCATCGTGTCGGCATTGTCGCTCACTAGAAAGCTCTTCGCATGCTCTCTCGCTCTCACGTGGCTCTGTGTTTTGCCGTGGCGTTTTGTAGTCGTAGTTGTTGCTATTGCTGTTGCTGTGCGTTTGCCGCCTAAAGTAATCAATAAAATTGTTGAGGTGGGTTAGGAAACTGTTACGAAGCTGCCGCTGTTGCCGCCACCAACAACACCGTCACCGTCATCGTCGTCGTTGCCGTCGCTGTCGCTCTTTTGCTCAGACAACGTTGGCAGCGACGTTAGCAGCGTCAACCTCGTCGCCGTCGTCGCCGTCGTCTTCGTCAGCGGAAATTGCGCTATTTTAAATAATGTTTATTTTGCGTTTTGGACGTCTTTTGTTTTTGTTTTTTGTTTGGAAGCAAATTTTTATTTTGTTTGTTATAAATTCAGCAGCATGTTGTTATTGCTGTTATTGTTGTTGTTGCTATTGCTATTGCTGTTGCTATTGCCAAATTGGAATTTCACAACTTTTTTTTTTCTCTAGTGAAAGATGCAAAAGCAAAGAGCGAAAAGTCAAAATATTTAGTTAAATGCGATGAATACCCTGTAGCAGTTACAAATGGGGTTGTTTAAGGTGGAAGTATTAATTTAGTATTTCCTGAAGAGTTAAAAAAGAGCAAGTGGCAAGCAATATTGCTTATTTAGCTAAAGAGATTTGAAATGTTCAAAGTTTTCCATTTGTTTAAATATGAAATGGAAAACTTTTAAAATTTACTTATAGCTTTGAGTATTAAAATCCGCACTATAGTTAGGAAGTGCGTGAAATTTGCGTTTTTTTTAATAGACTTAAGATACAGACTACTTAACGAAAAGAAAAAATATTCATATAAAAGAACAAGACGGCAAATTTCCAAGCAATTTGTTAAAATTCCGATAGGTTTCTTCTGCAAATTATATTTTCTATAAAAATTGCATTTGTGGCCCTATTTAAAAATAGGGTTTGAAGATAGATGTAAAGCAGAAAAAAAGCTGCTTGCAGCTCAATATAAAAATGTAGTTTTTACATGAACCTGTATACCTATTAAGTAATTTAGTATTGCCAATATTGCCATATCAGCCTATTTCCGGAAAAATTATTTGTTTTTATTTTCTTCCCAACCGCAAAATATCTTAAACACATTCTACCGAACATCTGTTCTATTTTAGAAACTGATAATAAAAATGATAATAAAGAAATTGCAGGTAATGCTTTTAAAGACTTGGACATAGAATACACAAAATTAATTATCAATTTATGTAATATAACACATATTAATGTGGGTTAAAAAATATATATAAGTCTTATTCTGTTTTTGGGCCGTTTATTTTAATACTTAGCCCTTAGCCCTTTTATTTGTACCCTATTTATTCTGTTTTTGTAGTAAGAAGCTGTCAACAGTAATTTATAAGCTGTTAAGACAGCTGTTTTTAAAAAGGACTTTCGATATAGCTATTAAAAATATTTGTATTGCTTATAGGGTACTAAATTTTTAGAGACAATAAAAACAACTCTTAATTTGGTCCATTCATATTATGTTATATTTAAGTTGACAGGGTATTTATCAGTGTACCCGTTAAAGGACACTTGTTTGCTTTGCTTTCGGTTTGTTCTCACTTACAGTAGCGCTTCATCAAGCTCTTCTTGTAGGCTGCGGACCGTTCAGCTGGCTTCAGACGCATTCTCGCTCTCTCGCAGTGCATTGTTGCTGTTGATGCTGCTGCTTCATCGTCCGATTCTGTGCCGTCGGAGTAAGTGCGTCCGCGTCGTCTGCTGTTGCTGCTGCTGACATTCGATGCGGCTGCTCCAACTGCTGCTGCTGTTGTTGCTTGTGCTGCAGCATTTGCTGCTGTTGCACTGCTGCTGCTGAGCGAGAGATCCAGTGGGGAATCATAGCCATCTTGGTATTGTAATTCTAAGAGCTCCTCATCATCTGGATCAGCTTCGATATCCGCATCGGCATCCTCCTCCAGTGTCTCCTCATCCTCAATGTCGCTCATTTGTTGCTGTTGCTGCTGGTGTTGGTGCTGGTGTTGGTGTTGCTGCTGCACTTGCAACTCGTTGCTGCTGGTGATGACACTGCTGCGTTGCAGCTGCTGCTTGCGTTCCCAAAGTATTTTCGAGACATCGTCGAGAGTGCTACGCGTTTTATCTGGCTCGGATTGTTGGTGTTGTAGCTGTTGTTGCTGTTGTGGCTGGTGGTGTTGCTGCTGATGCTGTTGCTGTTGCCTCAGGTGATTGTAGAGCACTTTGAACTCGCGACAATCTGTTGGCTCTGCTTCCTCCGCTGGCGACTGCTCCGCAGCAACTGTTGCAGCTGTTGCAAGCTGCTTTTCAGCAAATGCTGCTGCTGCTGCTGCTGCTGTTGGTGTCTCCACTGTTGCTGTTGCAACTGGACTTGTTGCAGTTATGGAACTCTGCCGTGTCTCTGACTTGATTTCATCTATGGCACCTTCGTTTGCTGCTTCAGCCGCAGCTCCTCCAGCTGCTGTTGCTGCTTCTTCTTCTACAACTGCTATTGCTGCTGCAGTTTTTGTAGCAGTTGTTGCTGCTACTGTTGCTGTTGCTGCTTCTGTATCGCTTTCCTTGTTGCTGCTGCTGCTGCTGTCAGCTGGTGATGTGGGCGCATTGGGCGCCAGCGGCGAGGCAACTGGCGTCGGTACGGGTGTGGGCGTGGCACAGGCAGCCGCTGTGGGCGATGCCGCTGGCGAGGCAGATGCCGACACTGAGGATGTGGAGCAGGCGGATGACAGTGACAATGACAGCGATGAACTGGAACTGGAACTTGAGCTGGAACTGGAACTGGAGCTGGATGATGATGAGGAGGAGACGTTTGATGAGAGTGCCGCCGTTGCAAAATTATGCGCCGTGGCGGCCACCAAATGTTGCACCATTATCATTGTAGCAAGTTTCTATATAGATTTTCACGCGATTTCGAAACACTTGAAACGCACACACGCACGCACACACACACGCACACACACGTTTACACGCTGCTTACGTTCTTTCGGTTTACACGATGCACATGATACGTTTTGTTACGTTACGTTGCAGCATTGAGGTAACTGTATTAACTATTCTTCACAAATTTTATATAATTCTTTGCCGGCTTTGCCTGCACTTAAACACATTGTTGTGGCAAGCCATTAACATGCAACGTTCCTAACGTGCAACGTGCAATGTACGCGGAAACGTTACGCTTTTCTTTTTTTTGTTTTTTAGAAAAACGTAAAGGCAACGAAATTTCTTGTTGTATTTTGTATTTTGCTTTTTAGCTTCTACTACGTATGTTTTGCTTTGTTGCTTTGCTTTGCTGTTGCTGCTTTTGCTGTCAGCCGCGGCACGTCATTTATCTCTTACGGTATCAGCAAAACTAAAATCTAAAGTCAGCACAAAAAGCACTGCCGAGTGTTTATTAGGCGCAAACAAACGTTGCAGGCGGCGACTGCGACGCGACTGCAACGCGGTTGTATTCGTTTGTTGACGTTGACGTCGACGTTTCTGGCAAAGCGCGCGCGCGCCCCACTCACAGACACATTGGCTATTCACACATACAAACAAACACCCGCGAGAGCGAGAAAGAGAGAGAGACTAAGCTAGCGAGAGAGACAGGTGGGAAGGCAAAGGCGAACCAACAACGAATAACGAAGCAAAAAAAAAATGAGCAAGCGACTGCGACGGTGACTGAATGGGGCTCGCTTGCTCGGCTCGCGCCAACTGGAAGAGCGCGAGCCATAAAATGTTGTTGGGGCTCTGCTATTGCGAAAACGATGTCGGCGTCGCAGTCGCTGCCGTACGTCGTCGTCGTTGTTTTGGTGAGCGCGCCAAAATGGCAAAGCAAACGTAACAGTTTTGCGTTCCGAGAGTAAAAATGTTTGTCGCTCTCTGTCGCTGCTGTTGCTGCTTATGTATGTTTGTAGGTATGTATTTGCTGCTGCTGCTGCAGCTAAAGCTACTTATCAATGTGTGTGTGTGTGTGTATGTGTGTACTGAGGGGGGTTCCGTGTGCCACATTGCATTTCTCCTCTAGGGACATTGAGTAGCATAGACAAGCAGCAGTAACCAGCAATCAGGACAGTGCACTATGGGGCAATTTGTCACTTTTGGTGGCTTACGAATTTACAAATTTCAAATAAGAGAATTAAAAAATTTTTTAATTTAAATTAAAAAGTTGTACAACCAAAAGTTGTTATACATTTATTGCCTTTTAACAGCTTCCAGAAGTGTCGATTTTTAATTATTCCCTTAAAAATTGCATGCCGCTATTGCTGTCAAATCACCCATAGTGCACTTGTGGAATACCAATGCTAAAGATATTACTGCGATATCTAATAGAAAAATTTTATACATAGTTAATTTCTATAGCTAAAGAATATTGCAAGTCTTTTAAATTGAGTAAATTGCATGAAAAGACTATAAATATTTAGTTTATAATTGGCTTAAGAGCTGTAATAAACTACAATAACAATAAATTCGCAGCTTAATATTTCCTTGTCATGCAGATCGCCAAACAAGATCTCCCCATACAACACAGGGCATGTAGTATGTAAGTGTGTAACTAGAAATACTGGCTCTCTTCTAATAGTTGCTGCGACCCAGACCCAGTGCGTTCACTTCAGTGGAGCAAGTGGCGAGCAATTGCAGCTATCTGGTCTCCCAAATGGGTCAGGCCAAGTCAAAAGGGCTGCGCGATCATGGGGGAACAGCAGCAACAGAAGCAGCAGCAGCAGCAACAGTGAGTATAAATTCAGTCTGTGTGTGTGTTCGTGAGAGAGCACGACAAGTGAGTAGCAGGCGATGGTGGTGTAGCCGACGTCGCTGGTGCTGCTGCTGCAATCGTCGTGCAATCGGCACGATTATGACTCAATGCAAGTGTGTGTGAGCAAAGGGGGGACGGCGGCAGAGCAAACGCAAGCAAAAAACGAGAGAGTGACATAGAGTGCGCGAGAGTAAAATTTGCGCTCTCTGTCGCCGACACCGTTTGACGATGGCAGTAGAGCAAATTTTCACTTTCCGTTTGCTTAGTTGTTGTTGGGGGCCTTTCCATTTACTTGGCAATTGCATGTACATATACGTGAGCGCTCTCAGAGAGCATGTGTGTGTGTGAGAGTGTGTCTGAATATTGCAAATAAAGGAAGCAGAACAAGAGCAGTAGAAGAAGATGAAATTGAAGGAAGAGTTTGGCGGTTTTGGCGTTTTTGGGGCGCAGAGAGAGTGGGTGAAGGTGGAAAGCCATCTGGGGGGGAGAACTTTAATGAGGCGACGGCGACGACGACGACGACGACGACGACGGAGAAGGCGACACAGACATACTTTTGTGCAAGCTAGTGTGAGTGCAAAATGAGTCCAATGTACCGACAACGAAGCAAAGCAGGAAGATGGCAGGGGAACGCAGACAGCTCCTTTGGCTTCAATACAAACACAAACAGCAAGAGCGAGAACGAGAGTGTGAGTGCGAATGAGAAGAGAAGAAAGGCATGGAGAATAGAGGGGACACACAGACATAGGAGCTGTAAAAGAATTTTGAAGAGGAAGCGCATTAGGTGGCACTGCTTTGGTATTGGAACTGGAACTAGAACTGAGACAGCACTGAAACAAGGTTCGAGTGAGTGTTTTGAGACTGAGGATTTGCTTTGGGGATTGCATTGGTAAGAGTTGCTGGTTGTTCGGGGAGGTTAGGCTTGTGTAGTCGATTCATGTTTCATGTTTTAACAAAAGTCATTGAACAGACGACGGCGACTACGACTGCGACTGTAGAAATCTACTTGCCCCTATTGCTGTTCTCTGTTTTGCAGCTCAGACAAACGGACGATGGTTAGGAAGTGTCGGAAATGTATCGCTTTACTGCTTGGGTTTCGGCTATTGCCTTGCAGTCCCTAAAAAAACACACCCCCCCTAAAACTCTAACCAACCTGCTTCTACGCCCCTTTCCAGCTTGCCAATCGAGAAAATGATGCGAAGCGCCGCGTCATCGGCAGCAGCAGCAACGACAACGACGACGACGACGTTGGCGACGGCGAGACAACATTTTCAGAGTAAACAGCAGTGAATGACCTCATATCATCTAATACACGCGCCATGCACTCAAACCCCTGCCCTGCCCTGCCATGCCCCTACGCTGGTCTCTACCCCACTCCCTTCCCTTAACTGAGTAACCTGCAGACTTGCTGCGAAGCTTGAATCTCTTACACTCCCTCTCTCTCTCTCTTTCTCTCCTCTGTCTCTGTTTCTCGCTCGCACTCACACTCTTTATCTCTTTGTCGCTATGTCGATTACGATGGCAACGACGTTTGTCAAACTTATTTTCGTGCTCCTCATTCGCACAAAATCATCAGACTTGTAATTGTTACGGTTTCGACTGTCAGCGAGATGGAGGGTCGTACTAGAGGGGTTTGGCTGATTTGAAGGCGGGTCCTGAATAGTAGGGCTGGCTGGCTGAAAAGGGTAGCAATGGGAAAAGACTAGAAGGATCTCTTTGTTTAGCGGTCGGTAATCTGGTCAATGCTTGTTGGCTGTTGGCTGTTGGCTCTTTGTCTGCGCTGCAGGCATTCGCAACGAGGGGGTAGGAAGGAGTTGGGGCTAGGGGTTCGGGTCACTTGTAGGTTAAACGGACGTCCATTTATGATGGCTGCTGCTGATTTGGATTCTAATGCTATCAGATAAGACAGATAATGTAGCTTGACAGATATAGGATTTCAACAATTGGCCTCCGGACATAAATTGAGCATACACATAGGAGCTTAGTTCTGAATAGTATGCAGAACAATTCATTTAAAAGGTAAGGGAAATTATCAAAAACCATCTAAGAAATCAAATTATCTAGACAATTGAGCATAAAGTTAATTGTAGAGACAAAAAATCCATACAATAACACTAAAAAGTTATTTAAGAGAACTTTTCTACTTATATTATAATGCTACTCTCTTAAAATTTCATTTGTATCTGTGAAAATCTTCAGGAAATTTCCAAAATGTTACCTACTGCAATGCGATTGTTATTATTTCGTGGTAGTTTTATTAGTTTTGGTAGTTGTTGTTGGTTTTGGCATTCACCTTTTCATTCAAAACGCTAACTAGCTCAGCAGTTTTGATTGCCTCATTGCAAAAGCAACCTTGAAAACAACTGTTTCCCCATTTCTTAACGGCAAAAGCGAAAAAAAGAAACAACAAAGAAATGGTTACACACGGTGTCGAGTCAAGAAGTTCAGTTACTTAAAAACACTTTTGCTTTTACTACACAATACACAATACTGCACTTGACCGTCAGAGCGAAAGATATATATGTATATGTACATAATAAACATTGTTATAATTAACATTGGTAGCCCTGCAAATAAAACAACAAGTTGACAAAAAATGATTAGGCAGCAAGAGCAACAAGTTAATAAACATTGTCAACTCTTTGCCGGCCCATGGTGCGTATGAGTAATAAGCGTATGTGTAGCTACAATAGCGCTTACTAGCTAAAAAAGCTTTGTATAGCCATGGCTCTTTGTAACCAAATCTGCCAAATTTGCATACATATTTCAGTATTATGCAGGTTAGCTACAAGATATTCTATATGTGGGAAGCTGATAGCTAATAGCTAGACTCTTGTTCTTTCCTAGACAATTCTGGTATAATGGCCAGCGTCTGAGTAGCGACTTTTATGCGTTTTAATTAAATCTCAACGAAATCGAAAGCCATCAGACAGATGACAAACCAACGACAGCAGACAGCATTAAATGTTGTTCAAAGGAAATATAGCTGATGCTGCAGCTGATTTGCTGCTGTTGTTGCTCTGCTCATTTGACCAGCGCTTTTCCACTTGCACTTGACAACGAAAATGCCACAACAACAGATAAAGAAAAAAAAAAACACAAATTGCTGGCAAAAAAATAAAATGAAGAAAATGAAGAAAAACTCGTCAGCAAAACCACAAACAATGGCATCCTACTTTTGGCCACAACAAGTCGCTCATACGCCCCGTTGGCCCGCTAGCCCGTTGGCATTGTTTCTGGCATCTTCTGCGTCGCCGTCGCAGTTGCTGTTGCCGTTGCCGTCTGTGTCTGTCTCTCCAGCTCCAAACATTTTGATTTTCCTTTCTTTGGCCGCATGTTGCACTTGCACTTTCTTTTTGCATTATGGCGTGTGGAAAAACTTTCGATTTTCTCGCATTTAAAAGAAAAATAATGCAGCAGCAGCAGCAACTACAGCAACTACAACAACAACATGCGAAAAGCAAATTATTTTTACTTTTGCAGCAAAGAAAATGAAAGCGAGAAGTGCAACAACACAGCGACCGAGAGATATAGACAACTCACTCCTAACTTAGTTAGTATATATTTAGTGTATGTGTGACTCACTGTGTGTGTGTGTAAAGTGCTGTGTACAGCGAAAACTGCAATCGGGTTTTCTTTCTTTTGCTGTGAGCAGCGTCCTAAATTGAAAACTTGTCTCAAGGGAGCGCTGTGACGCCAGGGAGAAGTTATTATGATTGCCAACTTGATTTTATTACAACCACTTGAGGGTCTTAAGCAGAACGCATAACGAATGTGCTGCATTAAATCTATGAATTCGTATACAAATCCCAAACGATGACATTTAGAACTCCACTGACAGACAGTGAATACAAGCGATTTAAGCATTTTGGCGCCCAACGTGGGTCACTTAACTTATTTATTGCTTGCATTTTAATGATAAAAACCCTTTAAAATAGATTTTCTTGTGTCAAAAAGCACGATTATGTTTTAAGAATTTTGAAAAGCTTGTTAAGTTCTGAGATTAAGTAAACTCAGTGTATTATATTTATATGGTTAGTAGACTTTTAATATTTATAATACTATATATATAGCTAAAAGCAATATAATTCTATAATCTAAAGAACAGTATTTTGGTATACCATTTCTCATATATTATACTTCTTTACTCTAACAACTAAGCTAAACACCCATGGCGCCCAACGTGTACCACAAAACATCTCTTTTGCGTTGAAATTAGTCTTTTTAAGTGGTTTTCTCCTTCACCACTTTCTTTTTGTGTAATTTAAATAACATATTGAAAAATATATACATATTAAACTATATTATAGTAATTTAAATGGTATTAATATCTAATTGGGCTATCTAGAATAAATCAAATAATAATTTAATGTCCCAATGCCCTTAAGAAACGTTTTTGCTTCATCTACTCCAAACTATTTCATTTAAGTACTTCAACAACTGACATTGACCATAATGGCGCCCAACGCGGCTGCCAAAAGCGTTAGTTTTACAAAATTTTACCCACATTTTCTTTAAGTTTGTTAGTTATTGTAACTTTTACTTAATTATTCAATTACATTTGTGCTTTAGTTTTGCATAAACGCTCCAATTGTTTGCTAAATTATATGTTTTTTATTTTGCCTAGCTGATTGTTGGCACTTAATGGCAACGTTAACGTTAATGGTAACGGTAACTGTGCAACTGTGGTCACGTGCAACCTGCAATGTGAAAATCATGATATTTCTAACCGACTTTACCAGGGTTGGATGACTTCGTTGCGTCCGCTGCATTTGTATGCATCGTCGGTCATTCATAATGAAAGTGAATTTCGCATAGTTTGGAGTTTTTCTTCTTCTTTCTTTCCTTGGACAACAACAACAACAGCAATAACATTTATCCGTATGTTCGAGTCTATGCATAAGGCTAATTTCTAATGGCTGTCTCTCGACATTTCTACATCTCTGTCTCAGTCGCTTCATCTCTTTCTCTTTCACCGCTTGACTGTGAAACCAGTTGAACTAACTTGTTGGCCAACTCGCTGGTTTATCGCACTGTCCGTTCGTCCGCCTGTCTGCCGCTTTTGGCATCGTCATCATTTGGCCCTGGTAACACTGACTGACTAACTGACTGACTTCTTGGCCAAGCGGCGAAAACGTAAATAGCGAAAAAAAAGTGCAAAGGAAATCACTGGCAAAAAAAAAGAAAAGAAAAGAAAAAGCTAAGAAAACTTTAGCTCGTAGCCCCATCCGACTGTCGGTCCGTCTGTCTGTCCGTCTGTCTGTCCGTCTATCTGCCTGTTCATGCCACATGTGGCGAGTGCAGCGGACGGTTTCACATTCGCCTGCTGCTATCGATATTTAGAGTTTTCCCAACATTTTCGGCCAGTTTCTTGGCCAAGCCGGAAAGTATTTATTTTAATTAACGAATGTGACGCTGAAGTGTTGATTGTTGCATCTGCACACACACTGACACACACACTCACTTCTACACACTCTAAAACTCTATTTGATTGTTGTTTCTAAGATTTCCGAAAGCTTTTCATTCGATTTCTGCCGTCTTCAAACTTTCGCTCATAGTTCAAAAAGGATGTGTTTTCGTTTTATGTGCTATAAAGCACTTTAACTGCTTATATATCACATGTTGTTAACATATATCTTTAATCGGTTAACACCAGTTATAACCTTGCATCGAGGGTCGTATTAGTTAAACCAAAAATCTTTTGATTAACTCGATTATATTTTATAGAAAATGCAAGTTTTACACATAATTAAGCAATAGCATAAAATGTTTGTTTTTTGCTATCTAAACATTTAATTTATTTAATAATAATTGAGCTGTTGTTACATCCCCACAGCAACTATTATAATTGTTAGTATGAGTATTGTTGTTGTTGCCATTCCATATGGAAATGCAACGGCGAAACGGCTTCTCGAAGTCTCCGAACCAAAAGTTGATTAAACTGCACAATAACAAACGACAATAACAACAATTTTCAAGTTCAAACACAATGAATATCAATTTGTAAGAGCAGTTTTTGTTGGAAATTTTCCAAAAATACATATACATACATATACATATCTGATGCAGCTAAACAAAACAATATGAAGAGCATTAATTAACATAATTCTCACACATTATGATGTCTCTGATTAGTACCTACTATAAAGTGACTATATACAAACACACAAAATAAACTGAGAAACTATTCACTAAAAAGTTCAAATCAAATGCAATCCAAATGCAAAATCTATATATATGTACATATATATAGATATGTACATATTTGTAGTATGTAGCGTTGTACATACCTATGTATCGCACTATATTGTTGCGTGCATTTCAGTTTCATTACATACCCTGTATAAACAATAGCTGAAAGCGGTTGCGTACCAAAGCACTGTTTAAGCCAGCCTTTTAGGGCTGTTTAATTTTCTATGTATTGCTTTTAATTAGACTTCTAAGAACTCAGAAGCTTAAGTCTCAGTCGTTTTTTATGTAATTTTTATATCATAATGCATAAACTTTAAAAATTTCAAAAATCGAAGTAAAAGTCGTATATTGAAATTTAGTCGCAAAACTTGAAATTTTTTAATTAAACTTTTTTTGAAAATATATTTGCTATTTAAAAGCAAGTAAAATCAGTTCATTTTTAGTCTAGTTTTTTAAGCAAATCTTGAGCTAAATTTGGTGTCCACGCGGATAAAGCTCAGAGTTATGTCGAAAACTTGAGTATTTTAAGACCAATTATAATGAATTATGAGAAGTTATGCTGAAAATTTCAATAAATTCGCTTAATATGCTGCTTATTTTAGATTTATGCTTTTGATAGAGTCACTTTACCTTTGGCAATGCCCTGACAGGGATGCCACCTCTTCTGTAAATGTTATAAATACATATAAATCTACTTCCAAATTTCACTCACTTTGTAGTAACATATGCTCAGTGAATTTAAATTTATATTTTATATACCATTAAATTATTTAAATTTTTTTTTTAGATTCTAAATAATTAGACTTTAACATTTAGACAAATAAATAAATCTTTTTGCTTTAAAAACGCAAAATTCGGCATATTCAGTTGCTTTTTATTATTAACATAAATTTAATAAATTTAAAAATTGTTTTATTTACAATTTTATTAACTAATTTGTGTATAAAATTCTATATAAGTTAGCTTTAAACATTAATTAATTGTATGAAAATTAAATAATTAATTTTTTAAGCTTTAATAAAAACGCTAAAATGTTAAGAAAGGTTTCTAAGCAAAGTCATTTTTGGATCATATCTAATGTGGCTTACAGCTTACTTTAACTATTTATGTAAATGTATGCATATGTAACTACCATTAACAGGGTATCTGGCTAGTCACAACACTGGCGATTAGTGTTGCCTTACTTGTTTTGGTTTTGGTTTTTGTTGTTTGTTTACGTGTTTTATTGAAAAAGATTTTCAATGCCATTATTGTGCATGTCTGTCTATCTGTGTGTAAGTTGTAAATGCAAGCAAAGCAAACGTCCGTCTAACTGTACGACCGTCAACCGCAGACATTGGGACAGAGAAGACAGAGACGACAGGCATTAGAGGCGTCGACGGCAGACGGCGGAGCAGTGACGCTGACGTTGGCGCTAACGTTAACGCTAACGCTAACGCTGACGCTGACAGCAACAGCAACAGCATAAGCGACTGCAACAGAAGCGGCAGCAACAACAACAATAACAATTGCATAGCTATAGCTATAGCTCTGACTGCGACAGCTCATCCGCTTGAGGTAGTGCCTTTAATTTTAATATTTAGTAACTGTTACCAAGTTTAGATGCATATAAATTTGGTATGTTATATGTAACTATCGGTAACATATTTAAACTATTAACTTCTATTGATTAATGATTCGTTTATTACATTTTTGTATATCTGTAAGTTTTGTTAATATTTTATAATTTTGAACTGATATCTGATCTAACTTAAATAAATTGTTTTAACTAAAATTGAATTCTATGTAAACCTAACTCTTCTCTATGTTGTTATTATAATTTATGTTTGATTTTTCCAATTATTGAAATTCTTGCTAACGCATAATTCTACATTTATTTATAATTTTGGATTAAAATCCTTGGAAAATATCAATAGATATTTTCTGTTTTAATACAGTACAATCAATTTTTTGTATGAGCTATTAGTATACCATATTATTGCAGATATTTTTACTAAAATATTTACATTTTCTAAATTTTTTTAAACTAAATAACAATTAATAACAGGCCAATTATATAAGTTAGGTATTACTATACGTTTAAAAGATATATTTCCTATTTTCTCAAAATATATATCCGATAAATATTGTTTGAGATGATAGATTAAAACAAATTTTTCTTTGAATATACATATGAAACTTCTAAGCATAAGTTATTTATCTATCTCATAAAAAACCCCTAAGCAATTAAATTTTTTTTTAAGATATATATTTTCATTGCATGCAAATAAGAAACCTCTAAGCGACTATGTCAGTTTAGGAAATTTAAAGCCCAAAGTTTCTGATATAAATAATATATCGAAATATTTTACTATTTTTAATTGAAGTAAATTAAAGTAATTTTATGTAACAAAAATAATAATATTTTTATAGTTTTTTGTGGTTTTTATATATTATTTTAAACAATTCGGTTATAACTTCAAACATATGTTCGGAATTATAAGAACTTTATTATTTTCTGAATCTTTCTGTGCCTATTCTAATGTTACATATATGGAGCTGTCCTCGTTTTGTTATCTTTTAAGCGTTTCAGTATTATTATAAAAAGTATCTTGTATATAGTGCCTGAAGAAAGTTTTGCCAACGACATGGATGACCGGCAGCCGGCAAATTGATCGTGCAATAATTACTGCATAGCTGCAAGCTGCAAGTTGCAATGTTGCACAGTTGCACAGTTGTTGTTGCAAGTTTTGCTGTGCTTTGCTGCCACATACAAAATGCCTTGAAATGATGATGAAGTTGCTGCTGCTGTTGCTGTTGCTGCAAATGGAAAGCAATGAGAGGGAAAGTGTTTTTTGCCACTATTGGCAGTTTTCATTTTCCATGGCATGCTGCTAATAATACCAATCGTAATGCCGCATAATACACACACACACACACACACACATACAGTGGCAAATTGACAGAGAAATACACACAGATACACACATAGAAACACTCACATTCATTCATTGGCATTGAAACTAGACGGTGTTTAGAGAGAGGCACAATTGGCAAGGGGACAAGTAATGACAACGACGGCAATACGGTAGCCTAAGTGAGATCGATCTACAACAACAACAGCAACTGCAACAACAGCAACTGCAAACAAAAACGTCAAGCGTCAAATTTGCACAAACTGCGAACTGCAAACGGCAAACGGCAAACTGCACAAACGGCGAAACGGCAAAACGGCAAACGACATTCAACCAATAGAAGTCAAAGTTCTGAGAGAAGGCGACAGATAACACGTCACTTGACTCGAATGGGGACATGGACAACATGCGTGTTTTGCCCCTCCCAGCTCTCCCACCGCACTCGCTACTCGATACTCGACACTCGCCACTCGATGTTCGGCGCTCAAATCGACGTGAATCGGAATCGAAATCGTCGTTAGTGCAAAGTCGTCGTCGTCGTCGCTGTCGTTGTCGTGGTAGCATAGAACAACCGTAGAGTGCATTGCAGTGCAGCAACACCCCCTCCTGCCCTCTACTGCTACCTTCTAACAGCCTAAAACATTCCCAGGCCTATAGCAAAAGCGTTTTACAATGTTGCGTTCAATTTATCATTCATTTTATTTTTGTTTTTTTTTTTTTTTGGCTCATTTTCAGTTGGTTTCTCTTTCATTTATTTGTTATTGCATTTTGTGCCCTGTATTAAAAGTATTTAAATGTTTGCCTAGGCTGTTTAATATGAAACGTGGCAGTTGCTAAACAGTACGAACTTATACAGGTGTAGCTTAAATAGTTGCCTTATTTTTAGAAACGTTAAATTAAGAAAAGTAACGTATACGCCACATGAACTGACCTTTAATATTCAAATAGTTTAGCTGATAAATTTGTAGTAAGTATATGAAACATTATAAATAAATTTCTTTAAGTTTCTCGTGAATATATTATAAAAGGTATGAGTTTCTATGTACTACTGCCCAAACTTTCAAATATCGACGTGTTTTGTGGGTAACTTAACATTATTAGTAGATCAAGTAGTCTAAAAATACTACAAATACCCATTGATAGCCTATAATATTGTATGGCTTAACAACTTCTACGACTATTCTGAAAATTTCAACACAATTATATAGTAAACTTAAGAAATATTTAAGAAACAAATATGAGACTTTTCAACATAAAGCTACATGATTCTTTTCTAGATCGAACTTAAAACTTTTTTCGCATATAATTTTCTATCAGTTTTATATGTCTTTTTTGTAAAATTTTTCGAATAATTTAAAATAAATACTTTGTTCAATAGGTAAATTAAGTTTTAGCCATGACTATAACGTACAAAATCAGCTTAAACTTTACCCACTACATAGTAACAGGGTCACTAAAAGTTGAGTTGCCTCAACTGCAGCATTTCCTATTAGTTCTATATATTTTGCTAAACTAATTTATATACGATATTCTACTAATTTATATTGTTGTTGTTGCAGTTGCATGTTGCAACGGGTTGGCCCAAACAGGGGGCACATTTTGTTGGCGTTTATGGTTGTAGTTTGCTGCCAATCGGTAGCCAAAACAAAAAGATAAACAATTTTCAAATTAAATTTGTTGCCTGCCCCAATGTTGCTTTAACTTGTTGTTGCAGCAATTGTTGCTGCTGCTGCTGTTGTTTGTTATTATTGTTGTTGTTGCTGTTTGTTTGTTTATTTGCCATTCGTAAAACATTGTTGCCGTTGATTAATGGCAAACGGGTGTTTTGAGCAGCTTTATGAAAGATCAAATTTCACTAGAAAGTGATAAAAACAAGCAGAATTCTGCGAGTGTTTTTATTAATAAACGTATATATTGTATAGTGCTTAAGTTATCGAACTGAAGTTTTTAAAATATGTTTTTTAAACAATTTTAGGCATTTTAGGCATAAATTTTCATAAGAATTGAATTATAATTTACAGCTTTGTAGATCAAAATAAAAAACTTAAATTAAAGCATTTTGCTGTAAAAATTATGGAAATAATCTATTCGTTACTTAACTCTATACTATTACTCGATTTTCCATTGCTGCTATACTAAGTCTTTAAAATTGTTGCCAAATTTTGTCTAATAACTAGTGACAATAGCGATTTCACTACAAAATTCTCCAGCAAAGGATATAATCATCAATATGTATTGAAATCGATTACTAGCTTTTTAACATTTCGCAAATAATAATAGCTAACAATTTAACTAATAGTTCAATTTAATAATAAAACACCCAGTAACTGCAAATAACGCACATTTACCCATTGAAGCATAGATACACGCAGTCGAGCATACACAGATGCAGATACAAATGTATGTATATAAATGCATTCTATTTGCTTAGGCATATTTTTAATTTGCGAGGAAGGAGAACAAATAATGAGAACTGCACACAAACTGCGCTCACACAAGCAACAACAACTCATACAACAGCAAGAGCTATAGAAACTGCAAGTCAAAGAAGAAGAAGAAACAAAACTCACTCACGCTGTGAGAGAACGAAACGAAACGAAGCGAACGCGATGCACAATGAACGGAACGAAACGAAACGAAGCGAACGAACGAGTAAGTGAGTGAGTGAGCGAGTGAGCGACCGAGTATAAATAATAATAGCAACAAAATTTCCTTTTCTAGGTCTAGGCCAGATGCACAATTACATTCTAAAATATGCACATAGTACAATATGTATGTATGACTGTGTGTATGCATGTACGTAATACACAAACATATCTATTAGTCGCGAGTCGAGAATCGCGATTCTCGAGTCTCCCGATTCTATAAACTTGACAGTCGGTCGAGTGGTGCTTGCACTTGATTATACAAGTATGCAACATGGTTATAGGGCTGCGTATCTGAACAACAACAACAAGAACAGAAAAGTATGGTATATACAGTTAGTAGAGTAAGTTATTAAACAGCTTAAAGGTTTTATAAAAATGTAAAAAATAACTAGGTAACGACATAAGAGGTATAGTCGAGTTACTCGTTGGTTTTCTCTAGGCCTTAAGCCAATCGCTATCAATGAAAATCTTCTAAAACTTTGATAAGCCATAAAATTCTAAAAAAAAATCTAATCTGCGTGTACTTACTGAGCAGTTTTTTTTTCCCCAAATTTGCTAAGTCTAGACCTTATAGTCTCTGAGCTCCATTTGTCTAACTTGCTACAAAATTATATCTTTAGAAACATTCATATTTATATTTAATTGAAATTAAGCATACGTTTCTATATCATTGTTCTAGTATCTAGAGTTATTTAACTAACTGTATGTACTCGCTAGATTTCTATATATATATTTGCATACTTTTTGCTTTTTTTTATGCTATCACAACAATTACTTGACCAACTGTATCTACTCGCTAGTTTACCATGTTCTTTGGCTTCCATGTGCCATTAATTGCTGCATTTATAATTTATTGTTTGTGTCTTCCTCGGCCATGCCCCCTCTTTGTCAGCTGGCTTTGGTCTCATTTTGTCCGCCCATCCAAGTTTATAAATATTAAAATATTCTATATTTACACAAATAAACACACACACACATATACACATTCTTAGCCGGATTATAGATGTACGTAGTCATCATCAGACATCCGCCTAACATTTTCTGCAGTTTTTCTTGTTCTTTGTGTTTTTTTCTGTTTTCATCTTACGCATATGCAATTTTCGCTTTCAGTTTTCTGTCTGTTTGTCTGTATGTACGTATACGTTATTCATTTTGAAGGACAGACAGTCTATATCTATCTCTATGTGTCTATGCGTCGATGTGCCTGGGTGTCGATCTGAATACCGACCAACGCCTGGCGATGCCGATGGCGATGGTGTGTCGCCCCAGTCTGTACGTGCGTTTAAACACATGCATGTACGTACATTTGTCTTTCGGTACAGATACATACATAGATTTCACATTCTCTACGCATTTATCCGTAATATGCGTTGGAATTGCAATCGTAATCTTAATCAAAATAATTGTCAATATGTTATGTATCTATGTATCTGCTCTAATGCAAGCTCTCGACATGTTATGCAAATTAAATGATTCTGAAGTTGGCCATGAATTCTAAATGGATTAAGTAATTACAGTTCGCCGCGAGTTCAAGTCCATTAAAAGTAACGAGTAAGCAATTCATTTAGAAATTATTTAAGGATTTTTATTAAATTAAGTTATTACAACTACAACCGTTTCAAGCTAACGAGTAATCTATATTTCCTGCACTCAACTCGTTGTTTCTGACACTTGCGATACTTTTCTACGTTTTTAAAACAACTATCGAGAGTTCAAGTAAATATAAGTAAAGAGTAAGCTATTAACTTTTAAATAAGTTAAAGATTTGTCTTAGAAAAAGAAGAAATAGTACATCTTACTACTCGTTACAAAGCTTTGTGTATCTGGCGCATACAACTCGTTGTCTCTAAAATAACGAGTAACGGGTAAGCCCTTAATTTTGTTAAATTATTCAAAAATTTTTCTAATAAATCGTTTAAGTGCATGTTATAACTTGTTACAAATAGTTCTATATCTGTTAAATACAACTCGTTGTTTCAATTGTTCCCAATTTCCCAACTAGTCAAGCACTACTCTAAGAAAACGATTAAATAGTACATCTTATTACTCATTACATATCGTTCTATATTTGGATCAGTCAACTCGATGTCTCTATGGTAACGAGTAAGCAGTTCTCGCTACTCACAAGTTGTTCCATTTCTGCTTTCCCACAACGTGTTGATTTTCAAGTAGCGAGTAAACAGCACACAGTAAATTTGTATCTTATACTACTTTTATTCGCTCCTTAAATACAGAATAATTGTATCTAAATTAATTTGGTCCCCTCTTATAGTACAGTGCGTAACGGTAACGCACAAATTGTTCCAATTCCGCTATATATACTTATGTATGTATGTTTGTATACATCCAATTAGCTGTTTGTATACGACACAGATACGTTTACGATACTTTTCCGCTCATTTTTCCTCATTTGCTAAACGCAGTTTTTCTTCATTTTGTTTTTGTTCACACAAATGTGTACGTCTTTCTGTCTGTCTGTTTGTCTGTATGTACGTATGTACATATATCTATGCTATATAGTAAATGTCTATCATGCATATCCGTTTTCCCAGATACTTTGCGACGGATTTTGATTGTATTCGTGAGACGCGGCACGATCAGAAGACTAGAAGATCATCATAAACCCAGACAAAGATATATGTATCTGTTAGATATGACTGATGACTGGATGGCGAAGATGCTGCAACGCATTTTAATGTGTGTGTGTGTGTGGGAGGTGGAAGTGAATATGGAGGTGAGTGGCAAGTGGAGCAGCTGACAGGAGGTGCTAATTAGGGGCACACGCTATTTACATCTGTGATCGATGCATATTTTTATTGAATGTTTGCCAATGGGTCATATATGAACATATGTATGTGTGTCTGTAGAAACAACTGGAACCCAAAGAACTGCCCTCAAAATGTTTGCTCAAAGACGGAAAATGGATATGCAAACAAGAAGCGAAAAACAACAACAACAACAACTACAACAGCAACAAATCAAAAACAGTTTTTTTCTTTTATTTTTGTTTTTGTATAATGAAGCGCCGCGCACCAATGAAAGTAAAGCGACTGCGACGCCAGCAGAGACAGAGACTGTCGGCAGCGACAGCGTTGACGATGCGCATCTAAGTTTTTTATACGCGGAGGGGGGAGTGGGGGCAAAGGAGAGCTTTCGCAGACTCTCGCAATGCGGTGAGTGAGTGAATGTGTGTGTTTGCCTTGCGTTTGCTTTTGCTGCTGCTACAAGTACATACACACACACATAGATAAAATACATCGTCACGCGAGTGCAGCGAACTAATTCAAGGCTGCATACCACACGCTACAAGCAAAGCAAAAATAAAGCTATCAATGTATTAGTGCTGTGCTGCTCTCCGCTTCGTTGACGCGGCAGAGTGTAAGAAAGAGAGAGTATGTATGTGCGTTTGAGTGCAAAGCGCTTTGCTCTCAGTTTGCACACAAATTGTGTGCGAGTCGGTTTCATGCATGCCCGTGTGTGAGTGAGTGTGCAAGACAAGTTCAGCGCTAAACATTCAAAGCTCTGAACAGTGCTGTCAACTTTGCGGGTCAGAAAAGAGCTAAGCCAGTCATTGAAAAATGCTAGAAATAGCCAACACTTTTAGCTGATAAACACTGCTAAAAAGAAGCGGTAGAGCAGTGAAAAGTTTTTTTTTATTAATTTAAACTAGTATTTTCAAAATCTTCTTAATCTTATTAAACATATCGTATGCGGAGCACTATAAGATCGACTTTTGAGTATTGAAACAGAATCTCTTTAATATTAATTAATACCACCTTAAAGTGTTAGAGAATGTTTACAATTTTTGCCTTTTTGGCACAGAATAGATTGTTTGAAAAAATAGCTATAATTACTACTACTAGCTATTTCACAAACGCAAGTCGCTAGCTCTAACGGGGGAAATAGCTAAGTTTGGCAGCACTGGCTCTGACCAAAGCTAAGCGGCAAAGACGCAGACTGCGACTGAGACTCACTGACTGCGACTGAGAATTTTGTAAGGTTGTATCACCATCATCATCATGATGATCATGAACATGATCATCGTCATCATTATCATCATTATGAACGTCGCTTGCCTTTTGTTTTCATTTCTGCTTTTATAACGAGATGCGAAGTCGTCGGCACACGCTCTAATGCAATCAAAAGCAAACGAACGTCGCACAAACTGTGAAACTGCAAAACTGGAACTGGAACTGAAATGGAAACATACAAACACAGAGAGAGAGAGAGATACACAAACAAACATACGTACACATTCACTGACACATAAACAACTGCAAAACCCGCTGTTCCCCCACCAGCAGCAGCATTATTCAGTATTCCAGTTCATTTGCTCAATTCTTTTTGCTATGCGTTGTTGTTGTTTTTGTTGTTCACAGAGTGGGTGGCTGTGCGGCAGCGAGGAACAGTAAGAGCGAGAGAGAAACGAAAGGTATTGGGACTGTGGCTCTAATGGGAACAGCGAAATGTAGACATTGTGTATGGACGTCGCCACATTTCATTTTCATTGGCGCACATTTGAGAGAAAATGCATTTCTAGCGGCGTTCCCACTTCCACTCACTCCTCTCTCTCTCTCTGTCTCTCTTTGCCTCTTTGCTCCTCCATCTACTTTTACTATTGATATGCTCTATTATTATTTGTGTTTGCACCTTCGCTTTGTTGTTGTTTGTTTGCCGTTTGCTATTTGCTGTTTGGGGTGAAGGTGAAAACTTTTACACCAAAAGAGAGAGAGAGAGCAAGAGCGTAAGAGAGACAGACTTAACCGACACTGAATGACGATCGGTTTTTATTGCTATCTTTTTGTTATTGTTGTTGTTGTTGCTGTTATTGTTGTGTGTTTGGTGTGTTAATGGGTTACATTGCAATTAGGACAGTGTGTGTGCTTATCGCAAGTCTCTTTATTCAATTTCAATTGTTTTTTTTGTTTTGTTTTCGCTTTTTAACAAACGCTTAGAAGTAGACTTTGCTTTGGATAACTCGAGGCTATATGCCATATAAGGCATAGATCTGTCTCTTATAAAGCAAATCCATTAAAAATGATTAACTGTATAGTACAGAACATATAGATATTAAACTGATCAAATTAAATAGATAAGAAAAGCTAAATTTAATTTGATTTCAGTTAAAAATACTCTAACTTAAGGTATACGAAATCTATCGTATATACAAGCTTTCTAAACTTTTGTGATAGATTTAACTGAACCAAATCCAAAATTTAATAAAGTTAGAAAATAAAGAAAAGATAAAGGTTCTATATCAAATTTCAGCAAAATACATAGCTTTTAAACTGAGACGGACCGACGGACATGGCTATATCGACTCGACTATTGAAGCTATTCATGAATATATAAACTTTATGGGGTCTCTCACGCCTTCTTCACGAAAACCCACAATTTACACATTTTATTTATCTAATACTTACAATCCTTACTTTTTAACCGAAAACATAGGAAATTCCTTAATAAATTTAAAAAGTAATCCTTTCTTTCCATATTTTAAGCAAGAAAATCAAGTAAAGCATCTCTATTCAGTTTTTGGATCATCTGCTGTGTAGTATTCTTAAACTTCATCAATAGATTTTATCCTTCATCTATAATATTCATAGAAATATTGTCACAGCCCATTAAATTTGCTAGTTTTTCTCATCTACTCAATTTACAATCTTTATAATGCTGTAACTCAAGTCTTAGATCCCGTAGTAATTGGCACACCCCATTCATCTTTTCCCATAGCCAATAAACCTTGTACAATTGTCTGGCGATGGCTTAACAAATCAAAACTAATTAAACATTTTCATCAAAACTCGCTCTCTGACTGATGGAGGCGTCATTAATCAATCCTGACAAAATGGCGTCCGAAATGACATCATTGCCAAGACACACAACACAAAAGGCACAAGACAAGGTTCCAATCTAACATACATAGCAGACAACTAAAGTATAAGTAAGTATTTATAACGAGGTGAGGCTCCTGCGAGTTTCTGAGTATTGAGAACCAAAATAATGACAACTTAGCACCTAGATACCCTGTAGAATTTATATTTCTAAATAACAGTCTATGTGTTTTAAGTTTTATGCTCAACTAAAAGCTGATGGGAATTTAAAATATAAATTACATAGTAAAAGTTTTAATTAACAGTTGAATTAAATGAAATTTGGGATGTCAGAAAGAAACTGAAACGAAGCTAAAAATTATTAAATCTGTCTACATAGCTGATATCTCTCTGTCTATATCTATTAAACTATCAGTACATTTATTGTTGTCTAATTTATTACACACCAAATATATCTGTCTAAATGTCTGTATAA
Organism: Drosophila tripunctata; assembly: GCA_035047385.1. Classification (NCBI taxonomy): domain Eukaryota; kingdom Metazoa; phylum Arthropoda; class Insecta; order Diptera; family Drosophilidae; genus Drosophila; species Drosophila tripunctata. Next base: position 771,908 of record JAWNPS010000273.1, read on the forward strand.
TTTTGTATCTACTTTAATGTCCACCTGTTAATATTTTTTATATATTTACATACCAAATATCCATGTATCTATGTAAGCTTTTATTTGGTTAAATGTCCATTTATTAGTATCTTTCCATTAATTTATTTTTCACCATTTATACTATTTACCTAAAGATATTTTCTGAGCCCAAAATTTATTTATCTGTGTATTTAATTTATTATTTTGTTATTTATTTTTCACTTTTCTTATTATTTATTCCAATTTAATTTTTTATATTATAGTTTTATTTTAACTGTGTATTTAATTATTTTTGTACATTTTATTTATCTTTATTTCTATTTATCTTTCATTTTATTGTCTTCTATTATTTTGTGTATCTATTAGCACATTTTTTATCTATGGATCGTTTTAATAATATTTATACATTTATTTATCTTCATATCTATTTATCTTTCATTTTATTATATTCTATTATTTTGTGTATCTATTAGCACATTTTTTTATCTATAAATTACTTTAATAATATTTATTTGTTTAATATTTTTATTTTAAATATCTGTCTATTAATTAGATTAGTTATTTATCTGTCCATCTTTCTAATTATCTTTGATAATCTTTACATTCATTTATATATATTCATTCATTTACAAATTGATTTTTCTAATTATTCATTTATCTATATTTTTATTTATCTTTAATTTCAATGCCTTCCAATTAAGTAGTCTATCTAACCATTTATTTATATATTTATCTATCCTTTCACTTATCTGTATCCTTTTTTAACTCTCATATAAATATCTTTCTATTCATCTATTGATGTATCTATCAAACTTTTAACTTACACTTCATTTAGTTATCTTTGTATTTATCTATGTATCAATTCACCTCTATGCTTTTACGTATCAGCATTTTTAATAATCTTTCGTTTAATAATTTAATTATTTATTTTTATTTGATTATCTTTCTATTCATTTATATATGTACATATAATTATTTATATTTATATGTATTATTATAGTTTTTTATTCTATTTATTTGTTTATCTTAATTTATATTGATAAATCTTTTAATTATATTTATATTTATTTGTGTATCTTTTGATTTATCATTCACGTTATTTATCTATCAAAATTCTTCTAATTTTTGTAATTTCTTCTTAACATCTTTGCTTTGTTTATTTAACAACTCATATACCCTTTAAGCTAACCCCTATGCTGGGTATTCGTTTGATATCCGTTAAAACTTGAACCCAGCGGTCACCTGCGTCTTGTTGTCTTGCGTGCAACAAACAACAACAGCAACAACAATAAACAACAATAAACAACAAAAACAACAGCAAATCGAACATACGTACAATTTTTCGATAAGTCGCCAAAAACAAAACAACAAATGCATGCATGAAAAATAAAACAAGATAAATAAATGAGAGAAAAAGTACATAGAAATACATAAATACAACTAAACACATATGTATCTATGTGTATGTATGTATCTATGTGTGTGTATTTCTATATGTTTGTATCTGTAAACAACAATTGGCAATCCACCAATCAACAAAATTGTAAAGTGCATTTTGCAGTGGCAACGTTTTGCACTTGAGGCAAACGCAGGAGGGCGTCGGTTTTAGAAGGGGGAGTGCTGAGAGATGGGTGGGGGCACAGGTGTGTGTGTGGGAGCGAGAAGGGGCGGTGGGTTGACGCTTAGACGGCTGTGGTGGTGGTGACAGTGACGTGCTCGGCCCGGTTCGCTGGCTGGCAATGGACAAATGAACGCCCCTGACATCGTTGCTGTTGCTGTTGTTGCAGTTGTTGTTTGTTTCAGTTGTGATTGCTGTTGTTGTTTGTGTTGCTGCCGCTGTTGCTGCTGCTGCTGTTGCTGCTTTAGTTGTAATTGCAATTGTCGTTAGGCGATTTGCCGTCCGGGGGACACGCAGAAATCCTGATTTGGCTATAACAACGCACATTTGAAAAGCGCGACACGATTTGAAATTCAAATTGCCAATGCGTCGTTTGCCAAAAGGCAAAAGGCAGCCAAGAAATGCGTGCAACAACAACAACAACAACACTTGAGTTGCTGTTGTTGTTAACGATTTAGCCATGAGCCATGGCTAAAAGCATAAACAACAAAAACACATGCACTTTGCCAAACTACATAGAACAGTCACACACACACCACACACGCACAACAAAAATGGCAGGTAACTAATCAACAACCAAAGTGGACCAGGGATGGACAAACAAACCACTTAAAAACCAATTCATTTCAATAGTAATTCATTAGAAATATTTATTCGAAGAAGTGAAGAAGTTAAAAAATTGTCAACAACTTGAGTCAAAGTTTTAAATTTTTAAGAAATCTTAAAACAATTTAATAAATGTAGGAAAGCATATCATTAAAATTCTAATTTTAACAAATTTTTAGCAAATTAGAAAAATTATATCCTAGCTAAATGAAAAATGTTCTTATACTAGACGTACATATATTGATAGTATAATATTGTTTATTACAATATTGTCCTTGTTTTTATGATGTAACTAGGATTCTGCATGCTAAAATTGAAGTTCCCCACTGCCATATTTTATGAGAAATCTGTCAAACACATAATTTTTTTCCGAGGTGAGTCTAGTTTTCCCCTTATTGTGGATGAATCGGGAGTGGAATTAAAAATAAAACTAACTTTTATTAACTAAGATCTCTGAGAACTGTTTGTTTATACGAACTGGCTACACGTTGTTATGCCGATCAGAAATATATACACTTTGTGGGGTCTGCCTCCTTCCTCTTATTAGATACTTTAAAAAACTCTTAATATCTCCTTGGCAGAGGGTATTTAAATGAAATAAATCAAATAGATTCAATGCAAATTAAGAACTAATCTTTATTGAATTTGTACGAATATTATTTATCATGTTAGTAGCTCAATTCCCCAAAACGACTACAGATTAATTTGAGATTAGTTTTAAATTTCATCCATGCAAAATAATCAGTATGCCCATAAAATGTATTCCAAATCGGGCAAACTACTGTGTATTCTTTTCAGTAATCGGTCTAGTATAACTACGAATATTTAAAATTAATTTTGGTGTTTTTAAATCAAGATAAGAGCATAAAATATATTTTAATTCAATTAATGGATATTGGCTAAAGATATTCTGGATTTTTCATAATTCAAATTCAACAAATGTTCAAAAAATATTCAACTAAGCTTTACAAAATTGTTATTATTAAATTTTGTTTCCTCTTTAATTAATTAATTAAAATTTAACCTAATAATAATAATTAATTAATAACTTACATTTTTGTCGGACAATACTCCAAATAATATAAAATACTTTAGAAAAATCTTCTAGGATGTATAATATGGTAAATATGGGTAATACCATCCCTCTAAACACATAAACAAATAATTTATATAATTTATATAGTTTCTTCATAATTGCTGTCTTTTAAATACTGTACACACTTTTCTATATAGCAGAAATTCTATAAATTCTATAGACTCAGCTACCTCTGTTTCTTTGGTGCCAGGGCGGGTGTCTTGCTGCCAGCTTGCCCAGCCCTGAAAGTGAGCGGCTAAAATGACAAACGAGCCGAACGCAGAAACTAACGCACTTTTCGAAAAACCAAATTTCAGCTTGAAACAAGCGACTATGTTGCTTTTGGTCGTGTGTGGAACCCCTTGACATTAATAATAACGTGGCCAAGTCGAAGTCTAACCGTTTGCCACTCTGCCACTTGCCACTCGCCACACTTTGCTGCATGTAAGTTTGTCGTTTGTCGCTTCGCTGTTGTATAAAAGCTAAATGCAAACTGTGCGAAGACTTTTGCGGTGTGACAGTAGATTGGGGGATGCAGTTGGCTAAGGGGGGAGGGAAGGGGTTGAGGAGGAAAGGGGGGGCAGGGGTATGGCCGCAATAGAACCTTGGACTGCTGCCGCTGAACCCTCTAAACAAAAGTGAACAATCTTTGCAGCCGCCGACGTCGTCGTCGTCATCCGTCGTTGGCCGCTTACAATGTCAACGGCTTGTTAGAGAGACGTTGACGTTGCCGTCGCTGTCGCTGCTGCCATCTCAGTCGACGTTGCTGATTGAACAAATTGTTGTCGCAAAAGGCAGCAGAAGAAGAAGCAGAAGCAGCAGCAGCCGCAGCAAAGCAAAGCGAGAATAAAAAGGTGCCCACTCATCAAGTGTATCCTTGAAACTGGCAAAATTAAAGTTCAATGCTTGTGCGGCGCTTGAACTCGACAGGACACGACCCAGCCAGCGTCGTCTAGCGTCTGTCAGCCCCGAAAGCAGCACTCCCTTACCACCCCCCAAAAAACTCCCCATTTAATAGCCCCGAAAAGCCGACTACAATGATTGCGCCCCATTTTGATGTCTGTTTCTCTTTTTTTTTTTTTATTACGGCCTGAACTCGAACAAAATTTTCAAGTTCAAGGTTGCCGGAAAGCAGCCGTCCCAACAGCAACAATAACAACAAGAACTCAGTCGGGCCAGACAGCGGCAGTGGGCGCAACACGGGGGGGCGTGGGAATGTGGCGAGGGCAGGGGCAGGCAAATGTACATATATAAAACTCAATTCAAACTCGTCTTTGTCTGCCGCAGCTGCTCTCTCGCTCTAACACTCTCACTTGCGCCTCCAAGCACGCACACAAAATGGTGGCCTGTAGTATGAGCCGCCATTTTGTCTGTGTGCCTGTGCGTGAGTGTGCGTGACTGCGTCTGCGTCTCTGTGTGTGTGTCTCGCATACAAATGCAAAACAAAAAATATAAAGCAAACGTTTCCTACACACAGTGGCAATATCCTTTTGACCTTGAGCGCACAATTTCCACACGCAAAAATTTATTGACCTGACGAGACAGTCTAGAGAGGAGAAGGAAAGCGAAGGGAAGAAGGTATATTCAGAGCAGCCATAGGGTTTGTGTCTGTGTTATGCCGTCTCTGTTCAGCGCACAGCTAAAAATTAAAAGGAAACAACAACAGAGCGGGAGGGGTAAGGGGTGCAATACGTCCTTTTTTAGAATAGGAAGTAGGTGCCAGGCAGAGTTAAAGTTGTACAGCATGGCGTGGGGTTGGTGTCTAGGCTACACAGCTAAGTGTAGAGTAAGTATGAGGTGGGTGTCTAGCCTACACTGCCAACTGTGTGGTATGAGGTTGGTGTCCAGGCTGCTGACTGACTGGCAGGCTGTCTGTGAGGTTGGTGTCTTGGCTGAGTCGCCCCTTTTATTTGTTGTGCTTGGCAACAAATTCTCAGAACGAATGTCTTTTCTTTGCTGTTTGCATTCGTGTCAATAGACGCTTATTAGACGGCAACTGAGTGGGGTAAGAGTTTTCTAGTTGGCAGTAGGTGTGGCACATCCTGTCGGGTTTTAATAAATTGTATATATGCAAGCGCCAAAAGTGAGTGGCCTTTTTATGAGTTTTGTCGCGTAAGCGTAAGCCAAATTGCAGACACTTGGGCCATAATATGTACACATTTGTTTTCTAAATTATTACAGTTGTTTTTTTATGCGCTAAATTACTTAAGCAATTTGCGCGCTTTGCATAAATTATTAACTTTTTTGGCTACAAAAAAAAAATTTCAACTATTACTAGTGCTTTACCACACCATGTTCGAAAATCGTTTCGAACACACACTTAGCTTAGACGAGAACCTAGTTCGGTTGAGCAAAGACACAGCTGCTTATTTAGACACAGACCGCTTGCTGGCTGTCAAACTGTAGCAAAGCTAAACAGTTCTCGCAGCCAACTTCACGGCAAAAAAGTTTTCGGTGCGCGCGCTGCCAACTTGTCATAAATTTGAAGCACACACAGCCAACTTAACGTTTTGGCGCGCATTTGTGTAAATTTGAAATTGAAAACTTGACTTACCATCTAGTTTATCCAGCCGTTTGTCAATGTTCAAACATTTGGACATAAGCTTCTCCACCAGCAATGGATTTGCCGACGCACTGGTGACGGTCACAAATCGTGACTCCTCCGGCGTGCAATCGCCATTACTGTTGTTGTTGTTGTTATTGAGCAAATCGCAAGGAAGAAGAAAACCTGTAAAATACACCAACCGCATATAATAACTGTTTAAAAGTGCTTAATGTTATATTAACCGTTTCGTTTGTTGGATGCTGCCGTATTGGAGCCAAAGGCAAGCAACGCCGTGTGTCCGTGTATGTTGTTGACATTCCCACTATCCGCGAGACTGGCGCCAACGGAATCGACCAATCCCTGGACACTCAGCTGGACATTCTCTTTGGCAAGCAGATCATCGCCGGCTACAACGGCAGCCGCAACGCTGGCGAAATCGTTATCGCTGATCACATTGTTGTTGTTATTGTTGTTGTTGTTCTCCTCCTAGGAAAGAGATAGCAATAGAAGAAAAAGGCAAAAGCAAAAGCAAAAGTTCGTGTTTGTTGTTGTTGTTTGTTGTTGGGGAAGAAAAGAGCAAAGGAAACAAGAAAATAAATGAATGGTAAACTTTTTCATTAAGTGAGCTTTTAAAAGCTTAAAGTCCTGCGCGAAAGAGAAGCAAGTTAAAGAGTATGCTAGTGTGTGTGTGTGTGAGTGAGCTTGAGAGCGAATGAGTGTATGTGTGTGTGAGTGAGTGCATAGTTAAACTTGTCTGTGTGCTTGGCGCATGTACATTTTCGACTTTGACCTCAACGGTCGCCAAATCGGACAGCAGGCTCTCGATCTCAAAGTTGCTCTCCGAGAGCGTGCGAAAAAGCTCATCGGACGAATCGCTGCCGCAGAGAGGCTCCACCACAACGTTCACATTTCGCGCCGCTGAGCCGCTCAACTCCTGGCTGCCCGCTGATTGCTGTTGCTGTTGCTGCTGCTGTAGTTGTAGTTGTTGTAGTTGATGCTGTTGTTGTTGCTGCTGCTGCTGTTGTTGTTGTAGCTGCTGTAGGTGATGCTGTTGTAGCGCGTTGTTTGTGCCAAGTGTTTGAACAGTGGGATTTATGTTCTCAGCATTGACCGTGGAATCATCCTGCAAAAGAGAAGAAAACCATAGTTGTATCTTTGGGCACCAACATAACTTTATCATTAGCAATTCTAATGAAATATATATCCAAAAATATTTCGATAGGGCTAATGAATTTGAATTTTCATTACCATTAAAATTAATAAAAAGTATAAAAAATATTTAATTGTGTTTGATAATTAATAAAAAAATTATCGGTAAGCATTGAATAATGTATCATTAGAGTTAAAAATAATTTTTTCAAATAAAATAAAAATAATAAACAGCTTTCAAAATAAAATAAAAAACGTTCAATATAAAAAAAAATAAAATAAAGTTTTTTATAAAAATTAAAAAAACCATTAAATTAAGTTGTTAATAAAAAACTACTTGTTACTTGTTTATAAAATGTTTTTGAATCATTTAAAAAATTATAATATTTTTTATTTTATTAAAATAAAAACTCTCTATAATACTAATATTATTAATTAATATTAAATTGTTTTTTAAAAATTGTAAAAGGAGGATTTTGGAGGATTTTAGTTAATGCTAATAATATTGAATTATTATTAAAATTGCTTTCAAGTTTAATAAAATATGTTTTATTCTTAAACATATTATTAAAACATAAAATTTAAAATTTTATTTAAATTATAAAGTAGTTATAATGCCAATATTAATTAATATTGAAACTATTTTGTAATTTTATATAATGTTTTTGATTTATTACACATTAATTTAAAATTTTTAGTATTTAAAATTTAATTTTACAGTTGTTACATTACTAATGAAATTCAATTTCATTGGCATTACACTTTCATTGCTTTTAATTCATCAATAATAGTTAACATTTTTTAATAGAGTTCGATTATTTCAATGCTAATGAAATGACTATTTTCAATGCAAGTAAAAAAAAGTCCAGAATAAAATTACTTTTTTAAAATTAGAGCAACACTTATGCAAATGAGCTTTTAAGGGAGGATAAAAGAGAGCATACGTACCGTTATGCATGTTGCCAAGTCTAGACCACCAACAAGACGACCATCGTTATCCGGACACCAGAGCAGTGCGTCATCGATAAATGGCATCGCTGATAGCGCAAAGCCTGCACTGCAAATGCCGTTAACTGCCAGCGTTAAGCCGTTTCCTGTTTCCGCCTTCACTTGAAAATTTGTTGTATTATTAAAAACCCTTTTTGGGTTTAGCTCTTCAAATTGTTTTCGTTTTGTTTATATATTTCTTATCACACTTGATTTGATTTACTCTGGTTTCTTTTATAAATTTTAAATTTTCCAAAAATTTAGTTGTAGGCACTTTTTATAAGACGGTTTTGGTTTGGTTTCTAATTGTTTAAATATATATGTATATAGGTATGTATATAAGGTCTGTTTCAATATATATATATTTTGTTTTGTTTTTAGGTAAAATTTGTAGTCTTTTGTTTGTTTTGGACGTTTGTCTTTAAAAAAGAAAACACAAACAAAACAAAAAATTATGTTGTAAAAAAATAAGAACACTTTAAAATTCGTTTAATTACTATGCGTATAATATATGTACATATATCAGTTTGTTGATTTTTTTATTTCAATTATTATTTTGGCTTTAATTTGTCAAGAGTTTTTACTTTTTGATTTTTGGATAGTTGGCGTTTAGCTGCGGTTTAACTCTTAAAATCTGAAAAGGAAATAAGAAAATTTATATATTTAGTATAAGTTTAAGCTCTTATTTGTTTGAAAAATTTACAAAATGATGCAAAACTATTGATGAATAAATAAATCTCGTTGAAAAAGTACAGTTTTGCTCTTTCGTGCGTTAAGTACTATTTCTAGACTCCCCTCGATGGTATGCTATCATATTACTGCCAAAAGATCCATGTGGAAGTGTCATACAAAAGTTGTTTATCAACCGACACATGTAAAGACACATGCTAAGTTTGAAGCATATACAATTAAGTAAACTAGTCAAAATTGCGTTCTGTAGGAAAATATACTTATGCTGCAGGCAGATATATGTATTTAATATATGAAAACGTAGTTGTAACCCAAAAAATGCAATAATCGTTCATTGAATTATATGTTTAATTTAAACTATGCGATTATTAATCCAGATTAATCAATGCAAAATTACAATAATCGAATAATTAAAATGATTTTTGATGTTTTCTGGAATTTTTTATATTTTCCATGTGCTATTTTATAGCAAAAACGACTAAAAACTAAAGTTAGAAGCTTACATTTGATATAATAATTTGTATATATTTATTTTCTTACTAATTAAAACCGAATACAATGCTTTAAGTAAGTGTCTTTTTAGATGCTTATATAAACAGTGTTTGACAACTTACAGTCAATGTAGCAAAAAGTCGATAGTTTTGACATATTTTTGCTTTCACTTTTAAAAAACTTTTTTAAATTAATGTTTTTGCTTTGATTATAGAAAATACAGAAGTTTTAGTAATAGACATAGTCGATTTTCAAATAGTTTTTCAAGAGTTAACCAAGACTTAATGTAACTCTCATATAATTTTCCAATGCCTTTACTATAACTTACAAAAAAACATTAGTTTAAGTAAAAATTTGATTCGATTTTTAAAAAAGTCAATTATTGAGTACTAAACATTCGAAAAACTTCAACTGTTTCCACAATTTAAATTAATTGATCGTGTCAGCAATAATGAAAACCTTTCGCTTTTAGCTTTTACCAACTCAAAGATCTTTCTGTTCAAACCGACATTTCTATATCTACTCCGCTATTGCTGTATAATTCTCTCCTAGCTGCAATACAATAATTAAACAAATTTATTTGCCTTAATTGCATTCATGAAAACCAAACATAATTTCTGCTGACTGAATTCAGACACTTTCAAAACAGTTTCAAAAAATGAGGATGAGATGGATGACGATGATGATGATGAGTTAAAAAGATGTTGCAAAGTCGTTGTTGCATTTCATTGTTTGAAATATTTTGCTGTTTATGCTTTTGGCTTCCGGTTATAACAAAATAACTAAATTTTTTTTTTGTTTTTGTTTTGTGCAACATTTGAATCAAAGTTAATTTCATTTAAAGTTCAATAACATTTCAAATTGCGAATTACAGCATAAGACGGAGCAAACAATAACAACTACAGAGCCCTGCAAAAGAAAAGAAAACTCTGTGAAGAGGTGATGGGAGGCGGGGGTTAGGAAAAGTGGGGGATTGTGTGAAGTGTGCAACAGCTGCAAAAGAAAACAAAGCGTCTTGCAACTGCAAAAAGCCAAAACAAGCAGCAGCCACAACAACAGCAGCAGCAAAGAAAAGCAAAAAGAAAGAAAATGAAAAAAAGCAACTTTGGAAAAATGCTTTTTACATAACATGTTATTGAACTGCATGCAAAGCAAACAGCAACAACAACAACTGCAAACTACAAACTACAAGTTATTCGCAGTTGCTGCATTTCGCTCTCTCTAAGCTGCCAAATCCATTGCAAGTGAAAGTCTAACAACAATAACAGCAGCAGCAGCAACTGCAGCTTGCAAAAAGTTCGTTAACATTGAACTACGTACAAGCAAAAGCGACGTCAACTGCGAGCGAAAGGGACAACAACAATAATCGACATTACAGCATTGCGCTGCTGGCTGCGCTGCTGGCATCGCTTGCGCCTGCGCCTGCGTCGGCGCTGGTTTTTCCATTGCATGCCAGTTTGCCAGTTGCTGGTGATGCGCATGCGGCGCGGAAAACGAGTTTTCCATTATTCAATACAAGCAGCAGCAGCCGTCGTTTGGCTATTCACTTTTCTGCTGGCAAGTTCATAGAAGAAAACTTGAAAGAAAAGCCAAGAAAATCAAGAAACAGCAACAACAACAGCAGCAACAACAACAGAGCAGGCTTTCGTTTGCATTAGAAATTGTTGTTGTGGCTGCTGTTGCTGTTGTTGCTGCTGCTGTTGTTGTTAAGTGGCGCCATCTTCTGTTGCTGCCGCCAAAATGCACAATGATTACACGATGTCGACGTTTATGCAAAATATTGCCTTTGCCTCTTTGTCTAATAACAGTGCACCACGGTGCGTATGCACAATCAATGATTAGACACTCACACTTGCACACACACAAACACTCTACACTTTAAACACGTTGTTCGCATTGAGCTTTGAGCACTTCCTGGTGTTGTTGTCGCTGTTGTTGATGTTATTAGTGTTGCTGCTGCTGCTATATACGAGTAGTTTTTAAAATGGGCGCGTTTTTAGTGATTCTTTGACAACAAACAAGTAAAAGTTGTATACAAGTTCAGCATGCTCTTCTACTGCTCTAATACCCTGTACTAATTTCACTTCTTGAGCAAATAGTTGGATTCATAACTGAAATATTTGAAATTAACAGAAAGAATGTGAAATAAACGTTTTACAGTAGTGCAAAATTAACCTATAATTTCTTGCAAGAGGCATAAATCATATTGAACCTAAAAAATATCTAAAATTATAATTTTTAAGAGATTTATCTATATCTATATAATTCTAGCAAAGAAAGTTAATGGAGACTTCCAAAGTAAATTAAATGCCAAGTTGATAGTTAGATAGATTATTTATTTATAGATAAACAATTGGTTAAGTAAATGTTATTAAATAAGACTAGGAAAATAAAAGCTTCTGATGAAAAATATGACTGGAAAAAGAGTCAAAACCGCTTAAAAGAAGTGGTCATAGGCGAATCATTAAAAGAAGTCGCGGCTAGGGTGCTATTTTCTACAAAACATTTCATTTATGTTTATACTATTTATTTCTTAAATAGGTTTGATAGCCAAAAGCTATTATAACAACATTAAGCATACGTTCTCATATTCAAAACAGTCCATCTGTGAGTTCTAAGCTTTTAAAAACAAATTTCCGATGCTATTCAAGTTTGTTTCTGCAAACTTATTGAGTTGGTATACCTATGTGTAACTCTAGCTCTTGTAGACGCTGACATGCATATTTTTTTGTACAGACAGATGGACAATGATATATTTAAGCAGTTGCTAATGTGATTCTGGAATATGTTAGTCATGTGGATAATGTTAGTCAAGTTGATCTATGATAAATGATAAATGCGTGTAAAATATTTAAAATTGCATGTAACGATTCGAAATTTGTTGGTCTAAATTCATTAGTTATATTTTATGTAAAGAATATATTTTAAATTATTTTAATTTATCTAGGTTTTTTAAATAAATTCCCGAAAAGCTAATGTACTCACTATTGCTCGTTTTTAATGTTCGTGCGTTTTAAAATAATTTTTTGCTTTTTATCAAAGTTTTTGAACTTTAATGACTTTAAAGAAGTGTTTTAGGATACTTTCCACCAAGTTTTGAAAAAAGTCTTGTGGAATAATGCTTCTTTCTCTCCACGTGGACCCCACATCAAAACTCATCCAATCCCCATGATGGAGCATCGAGCCTTTTTCCATTAAGGACTATAATTTTTGAATGGAGATCGGGTCTAGCCGTTACGAATAAACCTAATAGAGCTCTGAATTGTTTCAACTATATGGTTTTATCTTTTTGCTAGCTTATAATTTGGTATTAAGCTAAACTAATTTTTATCTGATACTTTATAAACACATCTTATTGTAATGCAAGAAAATATAAAGTTAGCAACTCACCTCTGATATACATAGATATAGATATAGTATATGTATATTGTATATTCCGTTTGATAATCCTGAAGGTTACGTGTTGTAAATATTGTTGCACGTTAACTTCAGCTTATAATTTTTGTTTTCTTTAATAAACATATATGTTGTATATATAAGTTTTATTTGTATATTAACCACAGTTTTTGTCCACAAGGCAGTGTAAAGTTGTCCAAAAATGTTGATTAGAATTAATTGTAATAAAATATTTTTAGAATTATTTAATGTTCTTTGTTGTTGCAATGTTTCCGACACGTTTCCTCGGTTTGTAGCAGTAGAAGCAGTAGGATGGGTTGAGGGGTTTGGAAAACTGGCTTTTCTTTTGTTTTTGATTTGGAAATTGAGAGTGTGAGAGACTCGCTCGATTTGTTGCTTTTATTTTACAACGTATGCGATAGATGTACAAGTATAAACTTTTATTGTCATTAGCAACATGGCTGACATTGACCAAATTTGCATGTGTTCCCACTTTTCTGCTTTGGGCACGCATTTATGGTCTTTCAACGTGCACTGAGGCATTTGTTCGGCCCACGGGGCCAGCGGGGGGCGGAACGCGGCCAGGGGGGAAGGTGGGAGGGCGCGCAGGGATAGGCGGCCACGGGAACCGTTGCAATATTACCCCAAACTCTCCTATCTGGGATCACTGTGCGGTGGACTCTGCAAAATAAGGAAAATTTAAAAGGAAAATGATTAATTTAAAGTACATAATACATATAGACCCTGTAATAAGGTGTGTTTGAAAGAAATATTTGTGTGGAAAGCAGCAGAAATCAGCTGCACTTCTAAAAAATCCATATTTATAGATATTTCAATCGGTAAATAATGCGTATCTTTAAGAATATAAGAGCTAGAGTCACCAAACTTAGCATGTAGATGCGTCAATTTCGATTATTGTTAGATTTTTCTCGCAAAAAAGTTAGAAATTCGCATTCTTCTGGAAGTATTTAGGATACATTTCAACCAAATTCACACAGAGAATTAGTGATGTAATTTTCTATATAATAGTTTAATTTCAAAAGTTTGACCATATGACAGTCATATGGACGATCGGGGTAGTACGATCTATTTCGAGTATGACAAGATTTTATATTATTTGAGATTTTCAATCAGTTTTCATAAGCTAACAAAATTTGTCTCTTCCAAATAAAAGATCAGTTGAAAATAAAGTTAACTATAGATAAACTTTCTTCTTTTTAAAGATATTACAATGAAATTTACAAATTGCGTAAATGATATCAGTTTATCCATGCTGAACATATTTACAATCTTACAACTAACTCTTCTATAGCTATCAGATCACTAGAAAATCAACCAAGTTTTAGTATGGAAAAACTTTACAAACTTACAAAACGGAGTTTCTAGAGCTATTATAATCCAATTCATATATTGTTTTTATGGTATCAGATTCTATATTCTTTACAAATTTGACTAAAAAGTATAAATAAATTTTAGTTGAAATTTTAGCTGAAACTTTGCGTAGTTGATGTACATTTTTCGAGACTTCAGCCACATAAGCACAGGGTCTCTCTAAGTCGACAAACTAATAGTTATTTGTATAGACTTGTGAATTGCAGCCGCTTGATGGCGTTTTATCAAGTGATCGCATAGCATTACATATCTATTTTATTATTTTATTATTTTTATGAAAAAAAATTTGGTAAAACCTAATTTATGCATGTTATTTTCATTGCACATTTAAATACATTGCTTATCTATCAAATTAAACGATTGATAAACAAGCTGTGGCATAGCATATAGCATGTATTTAGTTAATAGATGCTACTAATAGTATGCACTGTAGCACTATTTAAGTACCTGCCTATTACAGATACAATGTATCTAGATATGCACATGTTTACATTTGCACACACTCTACGAAATCAACTTATGTATGCACATGCCACTTATACACACATTAACATGCTTAACTAAGACAAAAAAAAAAAGCTTTTGACTGCCGCCTGCAGTCGTCGCACTATAATAAGCTTTTCATTGCTGCCTAGAAGAGAAGAAGAAGAAGAAGAACAAAAACAAAGCTACGCAAATAGTAGCTGAAAAATGCGTTAGACTTGCGCTCTTTGGTGCTTTGAGTCAGCGCAAAACAAAGCAAGGTGCGAAGAGTTGATCGGATTAAGTGCCGCGTAAGATGTAAAGAGAGCGGGGGTAATGCAAAAAAATAAAGAGAGCAGAAGTGTGTGTGTGAGCGCCGGCGTCATTGTTGATGCTCATTTACTGCGTAAATATTGTACGTAGTATATTATTGTATGCTTAGCGCCTAGAGAGCTTTGCTCTTTACTACACTACTGCTCTTGCCATTGTGATTGTTGTAGCTTTTACGGTTTGTGGTTGTAGTTGTAGTTGTAGTTGTTGCTGGGCGTGAGTGTGTACGTTTCTATTCGTGATGTTATTGGTGTCTGTGTGTATGTTTGCATTGTGACCTTCTCACACTGTCATGGCTATGTATAAAAATTGTATAAAAATAAAAGCTTTCGTTTTATAATTTGTATGCAGCTCCAAGCGCGTGAGTGTGTAGATGTTTGTGTGCGTGAAGAACATAAGCGACTCGTGCTTAAACGACATAAACAACAACAACAACAACAGCAACAACAATTATAATTATTATATTTCATTGAACAAAATATTATTTATGTTCCGCTCAAGATCGCATTTTTGCCAGCTAATTGTTGTTGTTGCAAAGCTTTGCAACATTTAATGCGTCCAACAACTTCCGACTTTTTGGTTGGCTAAAAGCTAAAGCAGAAGATGATTTTGTCTAAGCCATAAAATGTATGTTTTTAATCTGATGAAACGCGTCAGAAAAGTGTTGAAAGATTTATCAAAGCACAAGTTGCAGAAGTCTCAAGGTCAAGTATCTATAAGTATTATTGTTCTTAACTTGGAATTTGTTATTGTTTGTTTTGCATTTATTTATTTATTTATTTACTTAATCGATAATTGGAATGCGTCCTTTAGCTAATTAAATTTAGTTTTCTGTTTAGCACTTGAATTAATCACATGAAATTTATGAAAAAAAATAAAAAAAACGATTTAGCTAGCCGGCAATTTAATAACCTTCCTCAAAATCAATTTTCTTTGGCTTTGTTTTTCTTGCAACCGCATAAAAATAAACTACTGTGAACTACTACACCGACTGTGAAAAACCCTGTACTTAATGTATACAGTGTTGGACAAAAGCTTTTCAGCAAAAAGCTCTTTAGCCTGTTGCTTTTTTGGTCAAAATACTTGTGACCAATACATTTATTTTAAACCTATAGTTCTTTAGGATATAGTTTTTAAGCATTAAACATTTTGAATTAGGAGCTTAGTCATATCGACTAATAAATAGACCTCGAATCAACTAAACTTCTAACTCACCTATTTAAAGGTCGCTAAATCTACAAAAATATTATAATTTATGTTTCTATATTTTTGTTATTCAAGATTTAGATTAAGATTTATCAATAAAACAAAAAATTCTCTCATTTTAAACAACAATTTTTGATCAATACTTTCTATAAAAACTATCTTACATAGTAGTACGGTTTTTGAATGGAAAACTATACTACAAAACAACATAAAACTAAAGTAACTAATTTCAAACACATGCTAACTCGATTTCTGAAGCGAATACAGATTGGTATTAGATTTCATATATACAATAAATCAAGATCGAATTTAATGAATTAAGGAATGAAATCAAAAACAAATCAAAATTTAATCAGTATTCGCTTTAAAGGTCGGGCTAATTTGTGACTTGGTTTAGTAATCCCAATAACTTTTTCTATTTTTTTTCCATTTAGGCAATAATTAATTATAATTTTCAGATACTGTAATAAAATGCTAAAATAAGCTCTAATTGTTTGTTGTATAGCTGCATGTACATATCAATTTTTGTGGCTCTAGCTTTTATAGTTTCCGATTTCTGTGGGTCATAACAGCTGGACATAGCTCAGCTGAAGATGATGATTAAGTATTTCCATACTAGATAGACACGCAGTTGCCTCCATCTAAATTTTACATTTTTACAAACATTTTTCTACAACAAATCTAATAGACCCTTTTAAATTTTTGTAAGTACAGGGTCTTTGAAAATCGAAATGACGCTTATGCTGTTTGATATTTGCTTGTAACCTTCTTTTGCTCGATCGATTCAAGTTTAAGGTCGTTCTGCCCTACACCTCCCCCCCTACCCAGCACCACTTTGCCCACCTTTGTCGATGTAGAGTCTAGACAATAGACGTAGACGTCGACGTAGACGAACCCTTGAGTCGCTAATGCCCACTAATGTGGCTCGTAGGGTATTTTGTTGTTAGAGCTTTTACAGCTTGCTACTACCAAGGGCGTAGCGAATGTTGCTACTGCTACAGCTATTGTTGTTGCTTGTTGTTGTTGTTGCACGCACATTTGTTTAGAAAGTACAGTAGGTACATTTGTATGTGTGTTTTGAAGGCGACTCAAGATCGTCGTCGTTAGTTTGATGCTCAGTGTATGAATGCACGTTTTAACGGTACATGTACGATCATTACTGAAAGCCGTTCCCCTGTACATTGACACAAAACTGATTTGCATTTAGTTAACAGCGCTGTTAGTATGCACAAGATTTCATTAATTTTATGCTAAATCAAATACAATTAAACTATGAATTAAATAAGATATAAAAAAGAAAAATAACATATATGTATGTATGTAGTATGTCAATTATAATGATCTATGTACGGATAAGTAATACCAACACTAGACTACAAAACAAAGCAACTGCTAGACGTTAAATGCTTTGTTTTTTGTTTAGCTATAAAAGTTTAAGCTGCTGCTTAAGCGATTAACCTTCGCATAAACATAACCAAAAAAAAATATCAAAGATGTTTTTAATTAAGACAAAGAATTTTGATCGAGCTGAAGACCACGGAAAATTATATATAAACATATATGCATCTATATATATTTGTATGCTAGACAAAGAACTGTGAGCGCAACTTGCATTCTAATAAATTTCATGAAATAACCATAAATTCATATGTTAAATGGAAAATTTATTCACTGCCATAAATAGTAAGAGAGAGAGAGAGACATGTGTCTAGATACTACATATGATAGATACATAGATACTTAGATACTTAGCTACCAGATACATATTATACATTTAGAGAGCATAGAAATATCTTAAATGTCGCGCCTATTGTTCTTGTTGTTGTCGCTACTAAACTGTAAATTCAAAATAAACTACATAGTCGTAATACTATTAAAAACAGAACAGTCAAGCGCTACTAACCTTAGACAAAAACAAAAAAACACAAAAAAAAACAAAACACAACAAAAATAAAAAGCAAAAGCAGCAGCAAAAGCAAGAAAAGCAAAAGGCATAAATACACACGCATACATACTACTCGCACAGCTAGAGTGCATGTGTGTACGTCTGTCTGTCCGTTCGTCCGTCCGTCTGTCTGTCTGTGTATAAAATACGCAACCTTCAAAAAATCTAACAAAGCAAGCTTGTTCAATAGTCATATGCGTATCAGGAAGTCAACATTTCAAGGATTGACTCATTGAAAAGTCGAATGCGACGACGACGACGACGACGACGTCGACAGCAACAACAGAAACAAGTTAGTTGCTAATACACAAATACAAACACACACTCTCGCACACACACACAATGAAATGCAGACACATTTATATATTAGACGAAAACTTTTGAAAGCGCGCCGGCAAAATGCAGTGCAAAAAATTATTTACAGTAAAGCGCGCGCACACCAACACACTTGCACACAATGCGCTGAGATCACTTGCAGTTGCAGTTCGTCGCTGCAGTTGCTGCTCTCTGCCACTCTCTCTCTCTCTCTGTGTGTGAGCTTTTGTGAGCAACCATACATAGCTGTGCGTGAGTGCGCGAGAGTGAGAGAGAGAGCGCACCCAACATGACAGTGCAAGTGTATTTGTGAGCTTATTGCTTATGCAGCGCTCTTACTTGCGCTTTTCTCTTACACACAGCTTGAGCTCTGCGCTCTCTCACTCTCTGACTTTACACACAACGTGCTGTTGCTGCTGCTGCTGCGCTGCTGCAGCTACTGCTGTGTGTTTGCTGCATTGTTAAATAAAAAGTGCAAATACCGTACGATTTGTCGTAGCGGTATAATTTTACTTTTCATTGTGAAATGATTTCGAAAAAAAAAAAAAATTAAAAATAAAAGTTGTTTGTGGATGAGGTAATTTTAAAAATGTAAATAAATGAGTTAATACACACGATTTGAACAAATTGCGGCTGTAGCTTCACTAGCGGTCATACTTAGGAGTTCAATATGTGAACTAGAGCTGGAGAACTACCGATAGTTTAGCCTTCGATAGTTTACGATATTTTTATGGAAAACATCGATAGTCTTCAGTAGAGAACAGAGTTACAAAAATTTCTAAATATTTTAATTATATATTTTAAACAATACTAATATTATTTCTATATAATATTTAAGCAACTGGATTTTTACTTAAATAATTATATTTCAAAAAATTGAAAAACAATAAGTTTTTATTTTGTAAAATATATTTTAATTTTTTTTTGTGATGTGTAAAGCATTCACCAAAAGCAATCGAACACCATCGATAGCAACGAGCTGCAATCGGTGGTGTCTCGATAGTGACGATAGTTCTCCAGCTCAACTGTGAACCTTCAACTACGATTGTTTTTTTTTTTTTTGGAATACCTTCAGCAGCCCCCACAAGACAGCAGCGGGTTCACTGCTCACATTCAAGGCACTCATACGAAAAAAAAACACATAACCCACAGTACAAGCCAGGTCTTAATGGCTCCACTTCTGTGAGCCAACGAATTTAATTTCAATAACGCGTTAACTTCTTCAAGCTAAAAGCAAAAGCATAAAATAAGCCACAGCTACATACAGAAACAACTTCAATTGAAATTCGTGCCGTCGATCGCATGGAAGGTCGTTGCATTAAGAGAGTTAAGAGTTTAATGACCAAGGAAACTTTTGCCGAAATATGAAACAAAAGCGTCAGCGAACAATAACAACAACAACGGCAATGACGCTGCGTACAAGAACAGCAACAGCAACAGCAACACAATTCGCAGCCGCAGCATTGCGCCCACAACTTACGACGCTGGCACTCGCACTCGCACTCCTTTCATGGCAACAACAACAACAACTGTAATACTTGGGAAAGGTCAACGAACAACATTGCCTCCGTCGGTCAAAAGCAGAGTTCACACGTACAGCAAACGCACACAAATGCAGTTTAAAAGCAGCGCAGCGCGGCGCGACGCGACGCAACGCAGCGAAGAGCAACAAAATCCCACAACGGGCTGGCAAAAATTTTTGTTTTGCTTTTGCTTTCGCGTTGAGTGAAGTGAAGTGAAATGAGTGTGAAGTGTTGGCTGAGTGAGTGACTCTGTGAGCCGCACTTACACCGCAGCCTTGTGCTGTAGTAGTAGCAGCACAGAATTGCCTTTTGGCAATGATTCACACTCACACACAGCTGAGCTAATTAATAAATTATTAATTGTTACTCACATTGAGCTATTTTGAGAGCAGCTGACAGAGCCCAGCGTACGTTGCGCTCGCTTACGTCTACGCCTACGACGACTGCGTTTCAGTCGCAGTCGGTTTCATTCACTTTTGTAAAAACTTAAATAAAAGCGTTGCTGCTGCGGCTGCTGTTGCTGCTGCTGCGTTGGCGCTGGCAGCTGTGTGTTGTGTGTTGTGTGGCCGACATCGAAGCGTCGACGTCGACGCGCCGCGAGATCAACGCACTTTGTGTGTGTTGATCCCACGAAACAATTTGCCGTTTAATGCACCCCAAAATGCGAAATAAAACAACAACAACAACAACAGTACGAAACAAAAACAAAAGAAATGTGCAGCGTATTGCAATTGTGACTCAAACAGAAGTGAATTTAATTTTGAGCGCATTTGATTTGAGTGCAATGTTGTGTATTTGTAGTTTAGCGATTTGCATGGCTCAGTTTTCACTTTTTAAATAATATCTATGGACATGTTTATGCACATAATACACGCACACATACACACACATATGCACATATAAATAAAATGCATTTGCAATTACAGCAGCGCTGCGTTGGCGTCGACGTCGCCGTCAACTACAACTGCAACTGCAGTCCAAGCAAGTTTTCCCATTGCAAGCAATAAAAATAAAATCAAAATAAAATAAAAATACGAAAAACAAAAAACCAAAAAAAAAATATGGCAACCAACGAAAGTTGCATGCAAAGGCATTGAAAATATTTTCGTTGCCGAAAAAAAAAGCCAAAATAAAAATAAAATGATACAGCTTGGATAAAGATTGGCTATAAGAACACAGAGCAAAAAAAAACAATACACAAATTCCTGCCGGGTCCACGAGAGACCCAGTGCAGCGGGACTAGAGGCACTGGAAATGCGACAGACGCTCCGGATACAAATACAATGCACTTGGCTTGCTACGCTGGACAGTCACAAGTTGAAGCCAAAGCTTGAGCCGAAGCTGTAGCTGAAGTACTACACAGAGAGAAATAAAAAAGCATGTTGTACTTAAAATATCTCGTAAACTCAATTCTCGCTAAATTTAAGAAATTTGTTAAATGCATTTATTTTGCTGTTTAAGTTTTGTGCAGAGCAATCTACGCTAGGGACGAAAGCAGATGCAGTAATATTCTTCTTGCTATAATCATTTCTAAGATATAATTTCTAAAATATAATTTCTAAGCTTATCTAAAATATGGTACATATAACTGTTGACGGCAATCCACGCTCGTGACGAAAGCAAAAGCCAAAAACATTTCACTTACATTAACTAAAAAGAAGATAGGCTTTTGATGCTGATTATACATAAATACTATAATTTAGGGAATTTTCCACGCCTTCTTCTTTAACAACCCCAAAATACCCTCTAGAGGGTATAACAAACTGTGGTTAAACTCTTAAAATCAATTTGAAACACATTCCCAAATTTAATTATCTCAAAATTCTGTTTCTTTAAAACTCATTGCTTAGCATACTTTATTTTCTCGCTGTGTAGCTGCAGCTGGGTGTACCAAACTTGTTTGAAAGTTGCAACTGTCGATGCTGCAACACTGCAGCAAAGCCAGCAGAAGCGGCACCAACAACAACAACAACATTTTTAAGTGTCTTTTTGGTTAAACTTGAAAATTACATATAATATGAGAAAGCAATTTGAAATTGCTTATGAATTGCTTCAAAATATATATATTACACACGATCATAAACTTTTTAATCTACGGAAATGCCAAAGTCAAAGTCAATTAAATTGTATAAATTTTGATTATGTAAATTTGCAATGTTTACTTTTGGGGACTAGCTATATAATTAAATATTACCAATAATCAGACCAAATCTAACTAAACACAAAGAAAGCTTTCAAAAAACTCTTTCTAAAACTCTTGCTTTAAAATAAATTAGAATTAAAATGTTAAAAATATACCATAAATATGTTTTTGATTACAGTACAAAATTATTAATGGCAAAAATTTTATCAAGAGCAAAATGGAAAACTCCTTTTCTTGAAACGAATATACACAGCTTTTAGATTCGTTTTCAATTTTATCGATACAAAATTGTCAGTGTGCCCATAACATTCACGCTGGATTCTTCGAACTTCAGTTAAGACAATACATGATTGAGTGTTAGGAGTTCGGTAGATTTTTATAGCACAATATCCAGTTTCCCAAGACTAATGCAAAAATATTTTTAAGTATGATTTATGAAAACTTGTGTAAAATGTAAAGCTAAATGTAAGATAAAATTTGATTGCACATTCCAGGCGAATGGTCTGGCTAACAAATAAATAGCTAATAATAGTAGCCAGCAATGGCCAATACTTGAAAGTGACTAAATTTACTGATTATAATACATTATAAAATTTATTATATAGGTTTAAACTAATAGAAAATTAACCATGATAAAATATTTAAAATGTGATGTTTAATTTAAAGAAATAATTACAAATATGTATTTCTATTTACAAACTTTCATATAAGTCCGTTTACTGAACCGATTACAGATTAGTTTTGGCTTTCGTACATGCAAAATATCCAATGTGCCCATAACATTTGTTCAAATGCGGACAAAATGGGTATGCACAAGAGTAATGGGCACACTGCATACTTTTGTTTACTTGAAATGTAAAACTAAGCTGCATTCGTTTAAGGAATCTGACTATTATTAGGACTATCATAAAGGAAAAATATGTCAAGTTTTTTAAAATCTCTGAAAATTTTAAGTACTTAGTCGTTACGCTCTGTGGTAGCTAACATGTAATTTTAAAGTGTTCACCAAAAATACCCTGTAGTTTATGCCTCTTTCTCTAAGCGAAAGTGAGACGCTCCTCTTTTAGTAAGCGATTACGATAAAAATCCTAAAAGCGATTAAATTAGCCATTCGATTAATTGAACAGTCCATTTAAAGTGTATTCCAAAAATACACATATAAAAAGCGAACGATAAAGCAAACGAAATGGAAAGAAAAGAAAAGCGAATGCAAATGAAAATGCAGATGATGCTGCAGGACATAAAGCAACGAAATTTCACATTGAACAACAGCAACAACAACAACAACGGGGCAAACATTTGAAGATGCCCCGCGTTGTGGACAGACACATGGCCATAAAACTGGCCGTGCCTCAAGTCGCAAGTCTCAATAGCAATACCAAAACCATGCCCATGCCCAACATGCCAGGCAACATTAGAAAACTGCAACAGCAGCAGCAGCAGCAACGACAGCAGCAGCAGCAGCAACAACAAATGCAGTAAATACTACAGCAAACGAACCAACGCTGTCGACGCCACACTAAGCGTTGACTTCGCTGTCGCCGTCACCGTCGCAGCAGCAGCAGCAGTCGCTGTCGAGTGTATGCATCAAAAAAAACAGACAGTAAATCTGATTGTTTGGGGTAATTGAACTTTCTTAAGAAATTGCGACATGTACACTTTGAAAAGCTCTGGATTTGCGAGCAGCAACGTCAGCGTCAACGTCAGCAGCAGCAACAGTCGAGACGGCGCAGCAAACAGCAAACAGCACCAGCAGCAGCAGCAGAGGCAGAGGCAGCAGCACACAAATGTACGCCAATGACCGAGTTCGGGTGAAAGACCTTCGATAACCATCATCATCATCATTCGCAGAGCAGCAACGGCAACATCATTAGCGAGTCCGAGTCGTCCGCAACGTAGTCATTGCACTAGCTGCCAGCCAGCCAGTGAGCAACAGCAAAACAAAAACAAAGCAATACACACACACACACTGAGAGAGACAGAGAGAGAGAGAGTGTGTAAGACCAAAAGAGAGTGAGAGCGTAAGTGAGCTTAGCGTAAGAGCAAAAGTGTTGAAAGAGTTTGAAACTGAAAACTGCACTCACTGTGCAAATTCATTGAACTAAATTTAGCAAAGAGAGCAGCACGCGATGCAATGCTCTCTCTTTCGGTCTCACTCTCGTGCGCGCTCTCTCAAAATAATACACACAGAAACAAAAGCGCGGGAGTTGTTGCTATTGCTGTTTGCTGTTGCTGTTGCTGTTACTCTCTATTGCTATTGCATTTTTGCATGTGCATTAGGTTGTTAGTTTTTTATTGTTGTTGTTATTATTGCATTTTCGCAATTTCGAGGTGCATGGCAAGACCTCAACTAAGGCTAAACGGGTAAGTGAGTGTGCATGTGTGTTAGTGTGTGCGATAATAGTGTGTTTTGCTATAGGCGCTGCCGCATTTGGGGGCTATTGAGATAGGCGCGCGATTTGATCAATGCAGCTAAAACTATCGGAAGCCTTGGGGCGGCATTAAGTTTGGCGCGTGTTACAGTTTGACAAGTTAGCAAAGCAATGCAAATGTGTGTGCATATGCTGGCTAAACTGTAAGCGGGTCAAATCTATACGTTGCTCATACGCCGCATTGTACCACATACTGTAATTATTGATATCATATGCCTAATATTTGATATATTTAGAACGCCAACTCATATATTGTTATAATATTTATGTTTCATATAGTTAAAGGGAGATTCCTCAATTTTAATGAATTTCGCATGAGTGTTTCAGGCAGTCGAGAGAGAGAGTGTGTGTAAGGGTGAGGGAGAACGAGTGCTACGTAATTTTCGGCATGAGTTGAAGTGAATGTACTTGTGGCTCAGTTTGGTCGCGTCAATGCACGCTGACGCCGCAACACAAAAAGCAATGACACTGATCCTGGCGTTGACCTCTGACGACGCAGGGCCATTGCCGGCGGTGGAAGCTACAACAACAACAGCAGAAACAGCAACAACAACAACAACAAGACAAACGACCACAAATTTCAGTTTCATTTTCGTTGCTTGATTCTTATTTCGAAGTCGGCAGCTTAGGTAGCCTCCACTTGCAAGTTGCTGTTAATTATTATGCTTGAAGCTCTTATTTTTTTTTTGGGCAAGGTCATTAAACACACACATATATACATACTACACAAATCATAAATAAGAAGAGAAAAACGCTGCTGCTACTTCAGCGGCTGCTGCTGCTACTGCGACGTCGACGGCAGCAACAACTTCTGTTTAGCCTGTCCACACACACTACACTAGCCACCACTTCTACTTTAGGTTTCTTTATACATATTTTAGTTCGGTTCGTCGTTCATTCGGTCTTAATCAAGGTGAGTAACCTTGGCCTTATTTTCGAGCAGCGCACTCTTTGCCGTGTGTGTGTGTGCTCACGCATTGCCAAAAAAGCGTCGCTCACGAAGGCACCACACAGGGAGTACGAAGTACGAATACGAGCAGCACGAGAGAGAGAGAGCGACAGCTAGAGCGAGGTGAGGCGGCAGAGACAATTGTTGCTGCTGGCATTGTGGAAGGTCATGATTTTTTCGGCTGCTTGCGTGCAAGTGTATTGGTATGTGTGTGTGTGTGAGTGACTTTACTTGACTTGCTGGCATTTCGGTATTCGGTTTTTGGTTTTCGGCTTTGGCTTTGCCGAATCTCAATATGAATGTGTGAATTGTGAATTGTGAATGTGAATGTGCATATGAATGTGTGAATCCGATTTCCTTGCTTTAAACTTGATGTGTGTTAAACTTGAGTCTTGAGCTTTGTCTCAAAAAAGCTGTTTGGCATTGTTAACGAATTCTAAAAGAACCAATGCGAAGCTTAAGACCAATTCAAGGTAAAGTGTAAGCGGTATCTCATAGTCGACTTGTTAATAGAAATTTTAAAGCTACAAACTTTAAAAAAACTTAAAAAAGTTTGAAGCTTAACATATAACTTTTAAGCTAAAAGTAGTTTATTAAGGTGTTAAAGGGGTATCAATTTTTTATGTAAACTAGTTTAATATTATTTTTTTTCAATAATTATATATGTATTTTTTTATTTATTTTATTTAATATTTTTATTAAAAATACTAAAAAATATTTAAATGTAAAATGATTTAAAACGACAACACACAACACTGCGCTTGTGATTTTGGCTTAAGCTTTCGTTACTAGCGTGGACTACCGTCTACATTGAAAAGGTGCTTAAGTTGTTTCTAAGACTATTGACTATTAATGCAAACTAACTAGTTATTATATGCATACCATAAACACTTTTAAACTACTTTAAATATTATTTAAATAACCTAAAAGTGGACTGTTAATTAAAGTATTTTATACGAATTAAGACTTTAATAATTGAAAACTTTTAAAAAATAATGCTATATACATGCTGTAGCTTAAATGAAAGGCTAGCAAAGCTGTAAGAGGTATCTTAAAGTCGATTACCCACCGAAATTATGTAGCTAAATTTTATGTGGATGTTAATAGAGCTTTTAATTGTCTAAATTTAAATCAAAATGTTTAAATTGTTGATTGATTGTTAAAATATTGTGTACCAATTGTGAATTCATTATTGGAAAACTTTTAAAAAATGATTTTATAGGAATGTTATAGCTCAAGTGAAAGGCTAGCAAAGCTATAAAAATTATTAAATAGGCAACTACCTTATGAAATAAACTAGCCTAATTTTTCGTTATTTATAAAATAACTTTTAGCTACTTAAATTGTAATTTATTTATTTAAGAATTTATTTATTTAAGAATTTTAAACGATTTTTTAATTTTAAAATGGAAAACTTAAAAAAAATATTTTACATAATAATGAATAAATTAATTTTAATATCAAAAAGCATAAAGTATAGCCGAAAAAACAAACCAATAGCAAGTTTTAAGGGGCTTCGTAGTGCTTAAAGTCACAATAAAAGTTAGAAAAGGGTATCTACGAATACAAACCGTAAACAAACAATAGAAATCTCGTGCCAAAATGCCTCGACTACTTGATACCCTAAGGTCAAGCTCAAAAGCTGCATATGCTGGCCATACTACGTAACTAATAAGTACAAAAATATGTTTTAAAAACCTAGACGACGCTAATATATACTAATTTGTGGGCGCAAAAGGCGTGTCAGCTATAATTTAAAGGCAAAAATGTAGTGCTAAACATAGCACAGAACAGTTTATCAATAGCTTAGAGTGTCTATTTTTTGTAAACTTCAGTTTTGCTATACAACTCCATGGGACTCTACTGTGCTGGGTATCAAAATGATTGAAATATGGTCAAAAGCACGTGCTATACGAAATGGCCAACTTGTTGCCCATTTTAGGCCCAAATGTAAGTACACGTAAGTGCGTGAGTGTGTAAGAGTATCTGTGTATCTTTGTATCTACAGCTACAGGTATGTATGTATGTAATTTTGTATTTCAAGCATGCATAATCAAGACACGCCACGGTTTGCACTTGGCCTTGGCAAGTGCCGCTTCGTGGTCACCTTGAACCTCAATGTGCCGAATGTTGTGCAGTCTCTGTGTGTGTTGTATGTGTGTGTTGTGGGGGCAGCAGAAACTTAAAAATGAAACCGAAACAGAAAAATGGAAACTGAAACTGAAAATGATTCGCCGTAGTTTGCGTTGAGTTGGCAGTATGTGCTTTTGCCTCGTTTTCAGACATGTTATGTTAAACTTGCCGCAAGCAGCAAACAATAACAGAATCTAGAAGACAATAACAACAACCGAAAACCGAAAACCCCAAAAAAAAAGAAAAACAAAAATGAAATTAACGGTCGCAGACCTACAAAAACAAAACGTGACTTAAGGCTAAACATCAGTACAGACTTTTTAGAGACTATATGCGTCTGCAAAGACTTTTAATAAACCCCATAACATACATATATATGTATATATATTTATATAAATTTAAGAACTAGTTTTTCGTATATATCTAAAGAACCATCAAGGTCATAAGCTTCTAAACCTTAGCTACCTATGTTAGCTATACCTACCTGCCTACCCATACCAATATATGTTTTTTTTGTTATGCTCCGAAATCCATTTGTGTGCTGCGTACGTATACGTAATAATTTGTAAGGTTGCGCTTTATCAAGCATACGCTGCGTTGTACGCTTATCAGTCACTGAAGTTTTGACAAAATCACAAACACACACACACACACACTATCAATATCAAAATACCCAATGAGCATAAGCATATTACACTCTGCACTTGAGTCCAGTTTGTCTATTTGAATAGTTTTTTTGTAGAATTGGTAGAATATTGCTTTTCCAACTGACATTTTTATGACCAAATATTTTACTAATCGTATATCAAGATCAACGCGACAAGTGCACTAACAAAACGGTGAAGTCACAGCATTTGAATATGTGTCAAACTGGTTCAGTTAGAAGAAGATAGCAAAAATGCTACAGTGGAGAGCTGCTCGCATTTGTTTAGCCCAGTTGGGGAATTTTTAAAGGCTCCTGAATTTATCATAATTGATTGATGTCTTTATAAACTTAAGTTTAACACTTACTTATAATACTTAAATACGTAAATAACCCTTCACACGGTCTTGAAACGGTGGAGTTTCGAAAAAAAAACTTGATCCGTGTTCATTATAGCAGCGCTATCCTCAGTTTTGATAGTTTTTCATGCTATAGTCTCTTTGTTTTATTTGTAGACATCAATATAAAACTATTTTAGAAGTTAGAGCGTTTATAAAATACTAAGTTAACGCTTCATACGCTTTTCAATTGGGCAAAATTCGAACATAAGCCTGATCTGTATTCTTTATAGCAGTATATGTACTACCAAAATTAGTTCATTTTACGACCCAAGTCTCTGAAAGTTAGGTGTACTGATCAATACAAAACTAACTCAAAAGTTTGATCGCCTAAGAAATTCACAATTTACGTTTCATACGATTTTTAAAGGGGGTTTTCATATATGTTTTGATCAATGGAATTGTAATAATATTTGTGGACTTGATATAAAAATTTTAAAACTGTATTTTCACACAGCCATTGAATTCCTTACTATTCTAAAAAGCATTTTCGACTAGGAAATACTTGATTAACGCTTTGTACGATATTCAAAGGGGCTCTGAACCTATATATTTTGATCAATAATATGATTATATGATTAGTTATGTTCTGAGCTCGTACTTCATACGAAAGTGCATACAAAATTTTATTACATACAATTTTGATACTATAAATAAAAGTCTTTAATTTACTGAAACTAAAAGGAAACTAGACAGATTTTAGAAATATGAATAAATAAAGAAATCAAATATTTTAGCCAATTTTCCCTTTTTCCATTTCAAAGCGCTGTAAAAGCATTTTCATATCGCTTTTTTTTTGCAATTTAGAAAGAAAATAGAAAAAACAACAAGTTTTGTATCGAGTAATCGCACAATTACAAAAACAAAAAAAAAAATAAAAACAAAACTGTACGTACTACATATGCACATACACATATATATATATGCATGCAAGTGCATAGTACATGCATTGCTCACTGTGTGTGTGTAGCCGACATCGGCGGCAGCATGCTTAGTATATAGTATATATTTTGAATGGTTGCGCTTTATATTGGCCTCCGAATGTGTCTAGCTTCAATAGCAGGCCAGGGTCATGCGACACCGGGGAGGAAAAACTAACGCGAACCGACGCAAGGCACACACACACACATACATATTCGCATGCATGTAATTCTAGTTGCTGTAGTTTGCGTGTCCGTTATCGGAAGAAAACGCCAAAAGCTCTACACAACAACAACAACAACAAAAAAGTTTTTTGCGCGCTCGCGTTCATTGCCTTTGCAAAAGTTTAGATCTCTCACAGCGCTCTCTCTCTCCCACTCTGCCTACCTACACTGCCCACACTCTCGCGCTCTCTGCTCACTTCTCTGCTGTGTTGTGTGCTCTCCTGCTCTTATGCTTGAGCGGTGTTAGAAGCGTAACAATAACAAAGGCGTTTGCTGTTAATTGATTGCATATAGGAAGACAACAACACATGCATGACTCCCGAGCTGAGAACAGAATGAAGAAGAAGGAGGAGGAGGAATGATGGGAAGCAGCAGCAGTAGTAGACTACTGCAGTGCTGCCAGCTTAGACATTTAGTGGCCAAATCTGGCAAATTTTAAAAACCTTTTTTGCAACTTTTGCTATTCGACACCAATATGGCACCTTAAGAAAAATGTACTTAATATTGTTAGCAATTTTGGCAACTTCATTTAACAATTTTTCTTTTTCAAGATATCGAAACTTGTATTTAACTCAGTGGTTCGATTATATGAACAATTTGCTAGCTACCTTATGAATACTTGACTCAATTTACTGGCAATTAGAAATGTGTACGCCGATATATGTAAAACTGATGGTATTTTAATTATTTAGTAGTTAAATGTATATACAGTATAATCCGGATATAACGACTCCGCTTATAGCGTCTAACCGGTTGCTGAGACGAAAATTAGATGAGTATACAAATTTAATGACAGTTGAAATCATATTTCGGATATACATATGGATTCTACTGTATAATTGCATAAGATCATGTTCCTTTTTAATTTTGCTTTTTTACTTTTAGGTTTTTTTGTATATGCATATGTATATTTTTTAAAAATTAAAATTTTTATAGTTTAGCAAATTTTGTGTAAATTTTCAAACATTTTTTTTTGCATTCTTTAGCAATTCATGTTCTCAAATCTAGCTACTTTTGCCTAGGAGATAGTGGTAGCACTACTAGTAGTAGAAGCGGCAGCAGCAGAGCTTTTTGGGCAACAACAAACAAACAGTTTATCGCTCAGGGCTATCACTCTGCTTCTTTTTATTTTTTGGCAAGTCTCATTTGATTATTTTGATGAATTTTGTTTTGAAGGGAAATGCCCAACAGCGGCAGCAGCACAGGCAGCAGCAGCAGCGGACTGTGAGGTTGGTCAGTGTCGTCGTATTGTCGTATCGTATTCACAATTGGATTAGATTCGGATTCAGATTCGGATTCGAATTCAGTTTAAGATTCGTGCTAAAAATTCGCATGAGATGTGAGCTGAAATGACCTTTGCGGCAAGTAACTGCATTTAATTGTCAACAATCAAAAGGGGAAAAATTTAAAAACATAAAATTAAGATTGATTACATGTGTGTATAAGTGCAATTCTGTGTGTGTGTGTGTGTGTGTGTTTTAACGACCTACAAATTAATATATTAGTTTAGCATTGCCGAAAAGTGAGAAAAATGGGTTCAAGACAAATGATCTGGGCTTCAAAATTGAATGGGTTAATTTATAAGCTTGTCACTATATATCGAAGGTCTCTCACCCATCATTTGAATTGCCAATCTTTGGATGAGCTATAAACAAAAAATAAAAAAAAACAAAAAACCACAAAAACAAAATCTATATGTATTTAAGCATAAATAATAATAATAAATTTTGCGCTGCTCTAAGCAGTTTTATTGCTGCTGCTTCTTTTTTTTTTTTTGTTTTTTTTTTTTGTATCGAATTTTAATTATTGGTAAATTGTAATATTGAAGCCGAAAAGTGGCACATTGACACGACGAAAGCGATAAGTAATACGAGAAGTTGCTCCAGAAGTTTAAAAACTTCAATTGTGTTGCCAAATTCAATTGGAAATTCGCCAAAATTTTATGCATACATATGTATGTATGTGTGTATGTTTGTGATGAAAACTGATTCATCAGTAAAAGTGGCGGGGAAAACAAGTTTAAAAAATTATTTAAAAATTTGCAATTAAGTTGCTTGATTAATTGATAAAGCCAGGGCTACTGACTCATTCAACAGTTGTGCATACCCTAAGCGACGTGGGTCTTATGGGTTGGTGCTAAATAAGCTTAAAGCTTTAAAGTGATCTGATCGCAAGTACTATGAAAGCTAAAAACTTTAATTTTTCGAGAAATAATTGTTTAGAATTATAATTGCCACGCCCCATTTGCCCAAAGTTTTGTTAAAAAATAGGTTTAGCTGGGTTTTAACGATTAAAAATCGATATTTTGTTTATTTTTTGAACCAGTTTCTATATTAAAAATTAATTATTAGCAACTTATTAATTTATTTTATTTATTTTATTTAAAGTTCAAATTGAAAAATATTTCAAATAATCAACTAATAATTCGGATTTATTTATTGTTAAACTACCGATATCTTCTTTATTAATATATCGATTAATCGTCAATGCAAAAATCAATAATTGTTTAATTTTTTTTAAGCTTAAATATAATAATCGATTTTTGCGTTTTTGAGTAATCAATATATTGATAAATAAATTGTCGATAATCGATTTCTTATCCCCTTATCAATTTTAAATAAACATTTGAAATTGTTGCTTAAATTGATTTATATAGATCAGTACTTTCAGTGTAAATTGTATCATTTAGGGTATCTGGTAGTCATGCCAGCTCGTCTAGAGCTTTAGCCTTTGCATCTCAGCTGTATTTTTCCTGAACTTTCACGCTTATATACTCTATGTGAGCATAGAAAGCTTTTGCAGTGTTTTTGCAAATTGCTTCCTGCATTTCTTTCGTGGGTTTATCGAAAGCAACTTCGCAATAATCGAGAAAGCAGCACTACCGATAACAATGCACAGAGGCGAATGTTTTTCGCTTGCTAGCTTGAAAAACCTAGAAAATTCCTACACGGTTGCACGCTGCGTATGCGCAATATGAGATGCATTTCAATATATTAGATGCTAAAATCTCGTATTCTCTTACCATTTGCAGTAAAATTAATCCAATTTGGCGTATATCCATTATTATGTTTTCCAGCATACGTTGTTGTAGTTGTTGTTGTTTTGGTTGTTGTTTTGATTGGGTTTTTAGCGAGTTTTGTTGTTGTACTAAAAATAGTTGCACTTCATGCAATGCAGCTGAAAATGGCTGCCCAGCAAAAATATTTGCATAAAAGCAATTGTAAATATTGCGTATACGTATGTATATATTTGTATATATATATATAAATATATATTTATTTAAGAACTAAGAACACTTTGAGGCACTGTAGGGGCAGTGTGGGCGTTGTGGGCGTGTCGCAACATTTAGATAAACATTAATGTTGTCAAAATACAACAATTACACAAGACATTTGCCAATTGCGTGGCATTTTGGCAGTGAATTACGATTTCGATTTCAATACCGATTCAGATACAGATTCAATATATTTTTTACACTCACACACTATCCGAATTATATTTGTTGTTGTTGTTGTTGCACTTGTAATATGTATTTATTATTATATTTTAGTTGGGACAGTTTAGTTGAACGAGAGGATGCGATTAGGCCCGGCTGTCTGTGTGTTGTGCTGAAGCAAATTGATTTCGGCTAATTAGTAACGCGGCGTTTTTTGGGAGCTGGCGAGGGGGGGGGGGCAGAGGATATTGGGTGGCAGCGACGCGCGCGTTCACGCTGCAGTTACAATTACGGGTTGGAAATTGATTTTGCGAGCGAAGGTTTTTTGTGTTTTTTATATTGTATAAAATTTGTTGTTATTGCTGTTGCTGCTGCTGCTGATCGACTTGACTGACTGAGTGTCTATGTTGCTCTGTTCGGAATTTGCGACCGTCCGTTACAGCAGTCAGATGAAGACTGAACGCTAGCGAACGCGTTATTTTTGCACACAGCAATGCACACAGCACTCACTCACTCACTCACACACATGCGAATTGCTCATAGTGGCAGAGACACGCGCGCGGCCGCTCAAGTTCATGCTCTGAACTTCAAAGCTCAGTTACCTTCATGCACGTTCCGCTGCAAGTGTGTGTGTGAGAGAGGGAGCACAAGTGTGAGAGCGCGCGCTAAACCAAAAAGAGCGTAGCGTAAGTGAGTGTGGGAGCACAAGTGCTTACGCTCTTTTTGCTTAAGAGCGCACTGCAGCCCGCAGGCAAGAGTAAATTGTAAAGAGCGATAAAGTGCATTTGTGTTACATTCAGTGTTGCCGAAACTTCGGTTCATAAAAAAAAAGATAAACTAGCCTTTAAAAAAAAAATTAGAAATTATGTAGATACGATTGGTGCTTAACTTTTTTTTTTTAACATACCAACGTAGTCTGCATCTTATATCCAAACCCACCTTGAAGTGCTTTTATTCCACATTTTCCTCTTTTAAAACCCAATAGATCTAGTGTGAAAAAAGCCAAATTGCCAGCACTGTAGCACTTGTGTTACATTTAAGCATTCATTTAATTTGTTATTACAAAATGCATACAAAAACATAAGGAGGCAATTTGTGTGTGTTTAAACTTAAACTTTGTTATTTTTAACTGTATGGAAATATATAGAAGAGTGCCGCGTCAGTTAGCTGCATCTATGTGGTCTTCAAGGAGGTTGGTACTTTGGGCAAACCGAACTCATCCGTTTCAATAGTGCTCTGTAAAAGCAAAATAGTAAATAAAAACTGATATACTTAAGCTTAAGCTCTGTTTACCTTTCCCGGCACAATGCTATCGGCGCCTGGCTCTCTGCTTGGCGCTTCTGGTGCCTTGACCACATCATCCAAATAGCTGGAATCATCGTCTAGCGCCATCTCATCGCCCAAGGCATCGAGTTCCGCCTGCAGATCATCGTCATCCACATCGGGCATGCCATAGGTGCGACCCATGGCCTCCTGCACCTCATCGGCCTGCTCCAGCATATCGGCCATATCGTCTTGCATGTCCTGTGGGTCAAGTTAAAAGGTTAAAACTAGTTCTAACGGGTAGTTTGTGTGCCAAAACTTACTTCAATTTGATCGATATTGATTTTTTTGTATTCGGTTTTCATCTGCTTGACGCCATCCTTCATGGCCGCCACTGTGGCCTGAGTATCCTTGAGCGATTGTGCCGCATAGTTAGCCTGTTCCATGTTGAACGACTGATTGCGCAGAGATTCGGCTTGCTGTTCATAGCTATAAAGAGTAATACAAAATGTTTTTATGTGCTCAAGTCAAGAGGCAACTATAAATTACGCCTTCTTTTGTTTCAGCACACGCAGCGCCCTTTGTTTCACCGAGTTTTTGGCTGGCGAATCGCGCATTTTGCTCATTTGTTCGCGATATTTACGCAGCTCTGTTTCCAATTTCGCAATCTTCTCCTCAATGTTGGCAGCCCGAGCATCCACCTGTAATATTTGCATACATATGTATATTTATAATACTTCTTTGTTGTTTGCCTCAAAATTCAACTTACGCCTGAAATGCAATCATTTAGACTTGGACCAGGCTCCTTGGGTTTGCCACGGCCAAAAAGTCGATTCATTTTGTTGGATTTGTAGCAAAGTAGCGTAAAAATTTAAAGAATTATTTTGCTTTCCGTCGAATTGTGTTTGATGACTAATTTATAATTTTTTTGTCCAATTTGTAAACAGCTGTGTAGAAAGTATCGCCAATCGATAACTTATGGCAAGCAGTGCACGCTCAATGTATAGCCCTGGTTTATGTTAACACAACAAGCAGCTGTAAAATTAGCATTTTTAAATAATAAATTTGTATGCAATGTACCGTAAAATATATGATTTAGTTTATTATATGCTGTAATTAATATTAATGAATTGTTTTGCGCACATGTAAGCGTTGTCGAAAGTAGCATTTAAAATTCTGTTATAGTTATGTTATGCTAACATTACCATTGTAGTACGTAACAGCTATCAGCTGTTAATTTCAAATTAGCCGCTTATCAAACAAATAAAATAGTATGTTAAAATACATAAAAGCATTTAAAACTGACAGTACTGCATGTTTTTAATTTTTTTAGTAGCTCCTAAAGCATTTGTAAAGCGAAGTAAAAGTAAGCAAGCACTTTTTAATTAACACATCAGTATGCGCTGCTAACAACACCGCAGTCTGCAGCCAGTACTGTTAATAACAGCTGTGCGCACTGCAAAACATTTACTCAAAAAGGGCAACTCTGCGCGAGAGTTGCCGCAGTTGCGATTGAGATTTTTCTATAAAAGCAAGCGCGTAAGTTGCAGTTGCAACAAATCTATTATTTTTTTTAGTTTCGCGAGCCACAAACGTGTGGAAAATGATATGCAATTGATTGCCCAGCATTATACCGACAACGCAACGTCTAACAAAATAGTTGTAGCTAATGAAAATGAATGTTATAAATATTGCTAAATATATGCACTCAGCATCTACGCCGTGAATTTGTGTTATTAAATCCATTTTGCTTATATGTGTGTGTGTGTCGCCGTAATTCAATTGGCGAAAACTCAATAAAATTTGTGCGCACAGGCAAAGGCGGTTGTCGTCATTATTATACGGTCCTTTGACGTCATCACTGCATAAAACAGCTGATTTCGTGACGCAGTTTCAACCATGTCACACTTTCTGGCTGCAAGCGTCTAAAACAGTTCAAGTTAACCGAGGCAACAAACAGCAAACAGCATGGATAGCGCCATGTACTACAAAGCTCTGCGCGACAGCGCTGCCACTGAGGCTACTTTGGTCAGCAGCAGCAGCAGCAGCATAGCACCGTCGACGTCTACGGCAACGCCACGCGTCGAGGATGGCGTCTCAATGGATAACTTTTATCCGGCGTTGGTGCAATGCTTTGGCATCATTATATGTGGGTAAGTTTGTAACGAAAACGAAAGTAATTGTGAATACGACTGTATTTGATTTGGAAGAATTTTTAAAGCTGCCGGTTTATTTATTTTAAGTAATAGAGGTGGTAAAAACGTTAATCAGAGTGATATTTTTAAAATATATTCATAATAATAAAGTAAATATTAATTACAATAAAAAATATAAATTATTATGAAAAGAAACAATTATCTTTCAAAATATATGCATAATCCTTTGTGATTTTGCTGAAATTAGTGAAATATAATATAATATGAAATATATATATATATTTATATAAAAAATAAATTAAATTACATTTATCATAATAACTTTATGAATCTAATCAAATATAAGTAAATAAAGCCCAATGGTTTACATTTAAAATAGATTTTATTAAATCTTTTTTGATTAAGATGAAATATGAAGAAATTATTGGCTTTTTAAATAACTTCGGACGGTTAAGCTAGTAAATTATAAACAGTAATAAAAATTTATTTATTTGAATAGTTGTTATTATTTTGATTCCCCATTCGAGGGTTTAATAGTTTGTTAAAAATGTGTATTAAGAATGAAGCAATTCCCAAAAACAAAAATTGGTTTTAAATGAAGATGAGAAATTAGCGTCAAGTAAATGAAGAAAGTACATATCGGTTGGGTGAGCTCTACTGTAGTTTCATTGTTGTAGTTTCATTCTTGTTTTTATAAATAAATCATTCATCTGTTAAAAATGCAAAAATTAAAATGTTAATTTAATTGAATTCGTTTTAAATAAAATACATATTTATTTATTAATTAAATAAATTGAAGCAATATAAATGTTCTCTAGATTCATATAAATCTCTTGAGATTGTATGTATAACTTTATTAAAATCAAGAACTTTCAAAAGCAAATTGTTTGCTGAAACACTCCTTATATACAGAGCATTCACCCACATATGTACGTTCATACATCCACGCAGAGTTGTCTCTTTTCAATATAGAGTTCATGGACTCTACACCTTGACCTTTTGGCCGTCTTTGTAGTGTGGGGAATAACATCTGCACTCTTTGTTGTTATAGTATTTGCTTGATTTGCCTCCCGTTCATTATCTCAGTTTTTGTAGATTTTGAAGCCGTTGTCTCTTGTCTAAACAAACTGTACAATGTTGTTGTTATTATTTATTTATATTTGGTCACGCGCTCGTTCAATGACCGGTTTGATTTCATTCTCTGACTCTTATTTCCTTGATTCATGAGCATAAAATTTAAAGCAAAAGAGAAACCAAACAACACACATGTGTATTCCCAACTGAATGAATGTACTGTGTACTGTACTTGCACTTTAATTAATTTATGCTTTGCGGAATTTTCAATGGCTTTTACATATAATATTTCCCATTAGTCATACGAAAAGTTGTACGTATATCCCCTAGTGACTAAGCGGTATTAACAAGGCAAACTAAACAGTTGCATTTTTAATGCACTTTTAGTTTGAAACTGTGATCTAACTTTAATGTTGGCCCTAAATTGTTACTAATTTTAAAGTGCACAAAAGCGTGAAGCGTGAAAATTGTGCTGTCAGTTTTATTAAAACATTTTTGCAATACGACAGCCCAAAATGACAAATGATATTATGCAAAATAACAACAATAATTACAATGCAAAAACAGAAAGAAAAAAACAGTCAACAACAATAACTACTATAGATAAGTTGAACAATTGAGAATACTGCAATAGAGTTGCTGGACTTTTTAAAGCCTAGTATATGTGTCTTCTAAGAAGTGTTGCTATAACAGTCTCTATCTTTTTTTACCACTTTATCTGAAAAATTGCAAAAATCTACTGACTGGAAATCTGTTCTTTTCGCATTTTGTCGCATTATTTTTGTGTATTTGTGACTTGGGAATATTTGTTTTATTAATACAAACTAAAAAACAAATAGAGATTTCTTCTGCTTTTTGTCCTTTTACGTTTTCTACGTTTTCCGATATTTTTATAGCTTAGTTGTTCTGTTTTAAGTGCTAAGAACACATCCATTTAGCACCGTGGTCATCAAATTTGGTCCTTCTTCTCCTATTAACCACCAGTAACCAGTTAAACATAAAATCAAACTAAATTTCACACCAAAACATAAGCCTACACAAAGTTCCCTTTCGGAACTAGGCTAAAAAAAAAGTAGTAGTTACATTTTCCATTTAAACACGCCTATTGGGAAATACTTAATTGTAGTTAGTAATTGCAATAAGCGAAAGTAAAAACGTTTAGAGAGTGAGAAAAATAATAGCAGCATAACATAAACAATTACAAATGACCTTGCAAACAACAACAAAAACATAAGCAAAACAAATCGATCAAATTCGATTGTTGCATTTAGGCGATTGTATAATCGGCAATCGACTGACAGTGAGACCTCGTTTGAGAAAACTACAAAAACAGTTCTTGGAAACTAAACGTGAAGGATTGCTAATAAAAAGTGCAAAAAACGTGCACAAGCTAGTGACGAAAGCACGCACAGCACTAATTGAGTTTATCGATTAACTTTGATTACCATACTAAAAGTTGTACAAACGCCGAGTTGCATTTAATTAAGCTTTTAAAAACGAATTGATTGTTCTACATTATATAAAGAGGCTTGACTGTACTACTTGTCTAACTGTAAAATTGTCTAGTATATAGTATATATATATCTACTATTGATTTATGCATGTCTGCGTCTGTTTTTTATATGCATGCTCAGCTGTTTAAACCTTTAAGTGCTGTTAGATACACGCTAATGACGTCTATATAAACAATTTAATTTGTTACTGCAATTTATTTTAAACAACAACAGCTACTTTTAACTCATACATATTATTAGTATTACTAACTGTGATGTTCTATTCTATGTGTATTGTGTATTGTATCTGACTATTGCGCCATCGGAATGTTAGATGAATTATATGATTTTTCAAACTGATTACAATTCATTTCGTAATGTTACTTCATTCTATTCTCGATACTCTATTAAGGGGCTAGTGCAACCTGTCACGATATGTGCACTGACCTAAGATATACAGATGTATAATATTTAAGTTAAGACGTACTATATGTTTAATATACAAAATGGGTTTTTTAGTTGGCTAACAAGTAAAATTGATCTTCTAGTTTTATCTGAGTAACTTACTATTTGAACACCTAAATTTAACTTTAATGTAAATAAAAGTTAGCTACTGGGACTTAACTTTTCGAATATTTATATTTATTTAAAATAAATTCAGCTGATATTCTGGAATAAAAACAACATAAAATCTGAATTAAATATATAAATCAAAGAAACCGAAGCAAAAATAATTATTATTTTGTTTGTGTTATTTTATTTGATTGCCTAGAAGTATAGACTAAAGTATTCATTAAAGCATAAATTAAATTTAAATAATATTGGGAAGTTAAAGAAACTTAAAAATAATTAATTATTATTTCGAATTCACTTAGTATTTGTTTATTAAAACTATATTAAAACTTAAACTAAATAAAATTTAACTATTAGAAAAGGACTGTCGAAAGCTATGCTTTTGCTAAAAAAATAATAAGCAGATTGTCTTGGGTATAGAGAAAATCTTTGAAGCTGTAGAAGAAATCTTTGAAGCTGTAAATAAAGTTAAAATAAAATCTGAGCAAAATTAATAAGTTGAAGAAATTAAAAATAAATTATTATTTTGCTTAAAACTTAATTTGTGTTAATTTTTTCTAAGTGTATTAAATGTTAACAACAAAAAAAGTATGCTGCTTTAAATTTTCAATTGTGTTTTACCAAAAGAAATAATAATAAATAGAAGTAATCTTTAATGCAGATAATAAAGAAAAAATTAAATCTGATAAAAATAAATAGGTTTAAGAAATTAAATATAAATTAGTACTTCGTTTAAAACACGCTCAAATTGTTTTTTTTTTACTTAGTAGTATTTAGTATACAATAAAGAAAAGCCAAAATAAAGAAAAAACTTAAAATTAATAAGTTTGAAAAATGTTTATAAAGCATGTGTTTCTTATAAAATACACATATTTTAAATTTTTTCAGGCTGCTAATATCAAATGTGGCATAGTTTTCTAGATATTTTATATCTGTTCAATAGTTATGAGAAACACCAATTTAAAATTTAAAAAAAGCAGATATTAATTAGTTTTTCATATACATACATATGTGCTTGTCCTCTTAAAAGAATAATGGAAATTATGTTGTTAAGTATTGAATACAAATTTTATAAAATGCTCTAATGTGTATTTATGTCTATTCCTTATCAATGAGGCTTTATGAAAAACATATGTTTACAATGCCAAGTTCTTAAAACATTAGTAAGTGACTAACAAACACACGTCTGTATGTTACGTACGTTTGTGTCCGAATCCGACAAATACCAGACCTTGCGTAAATAAATGGCAAATATGTGTCACAATCTGCACAGCTGTTTTAATATTTTTTTGGAATTTCATTTTATATAATGAATGAGTGCTTAAGTAGCTCCGATTCTGCGTATTATCAGAAATTGAACTGCTCTTACTCAACGTTGTGGCTTTTGGCACGTGACCAGCTCTCTCGCAGTCTGGAAATTCATAAAATAAAAACCTGCTAAAGTGCCTTTTAGCTAAACTGCATAAACAAATTCCATTAGCAAATATACATATTGTAGATAACTAATAACTAAAGTGCAAAGTGCTAAGAACCAACACACTTTAGCTAAACAAATATTAAAAT
This sequence comes from Drosophila tripunctata, assembly GCA_035047385.1. NCBI lineage: Eukaryota > Metazoa > Arthropoda > Insecta > Diptera > Drosophilidae > Drosophila > Drosophila tripunctata. The sequence goes on from JAWNPS010000273.1 coordinate 813,040, forward strand.
AAATATGCAGATCATTTTTAAGTTTTGTTTTAATTTTCCACAACTATCTACTTTATTATAGTTAACTAAAGAGCATTGTGCTGTCTGCTTAGCACAAAATAGAATTTCAAGCTTATTAAAATAAATATAGATAACTTTCTTATCAGTGATTATAATGGAACAGGCAGACAACTAGATAATTAGAAACGCATGGCAGTAAGTTGCCGCTTTTAATATGGGGAAAAAAGTGCAACGAGCCTCTTAGCAATTTAATACAGTGCACATTACAGTAGATTTAATGCATGGCTATTAAACAAGTTACTTAATTAATTAGTTAATAAAAATCCAGAATCATCAGAGATAACGAATGATTGTGATTCATCTGAAAACACGCCCAGCTCAAAGCGTCATCAACTAGACACTACAGGTTTTTTGTTTTAGTTATTTCTGTTGGGAAAGGGGAAGTACTCCAGTTTATCAGACATTGGGAAACAGCTGTCTTGAGACAGTTGCATATACAAACATATGTATATACATTGTATTTATTTATTTATATTTATTTAAAAGTATATTTTTTGGGTGGAACAAACAAAAGCAGTAGTTAAGAAACTTTATGAGCTAATATACATGCATTTTATACACGAAACTAAATATAAAACTGGTTGTGTGATAAATTCACGTGACACTTTGTTGTTGTTGTGTTGCATGTTGAAGTTGCGTGTATATCCGATTTCCCAGACAGTTCCGCAGTTCAATATTTGCATTCCAAATCAGAATGGGAATTATATTTAAAAAGGGGTGTGATATGATTTAATGATTATTTATTATTATTATTATACAAGCAGTCAATTAGGAATTTTACATTTATGGGAATAATGTAAAACATATAAATAATTTAATTTTAATAATATAGTATGTATTTGAAGCCCATTTTAGTGAGAAGCTTATTTATTAACACAACACAAAAAACAAAATTAGACACTAAAACTTTATTGTGGTATAATTAATAATTTTTTATGGAATAGCTCGAAAAATCAAATGATATACAATTGAATTAGAAGCTAAGTTGATAAATGTTGAAGTTAATGTCTTAAATATGTACATTTATATTCATCAATGTGAACTAAAGCCCACTTTAGGGACGAAAGCAGAAGTCAAAAACACAAATGAATTGTGCAAAGTCAACTAAAGACTGTCATTAAAAAAAATTTTAAAATGTACCAAAAATAAATATATTTAAAATTTACATTTAAATAGTTTGAAGTCGACACAATTATAATTAAATTTTATATTGTAAACAACAGCCCGATTTCTGAAGCGACTAAAGATTAATTTCAGATTTCAATCATGAAAAAATCAAGTGTGCCCATAAAATTTGTGGAAATTCGAGCTAAATATGCCAAAATGTTGTGGGCTCACAGAACATTTTATATAGTTGCAATCTAAAACTAATCTATATTCGTTTCAGAAATCGAACTAATTATTCTAAATTGTTTCTTCTAAAAGCAGTCAACAAGTAAAAAATTAATATATATTTCATTTTTCTATATTAATGCTAAATCTTGTGCTTTTTATTTAAACTAGCCAACAAAATAATGATTTAAATGATATCGAAAATATTTATAATACTTGAAATAAACAGGATATAAATGAAATATGTGTGTAATTTATTTATATATAATTTATTTATAGTTTTAGTTTTAATTTACTTCAAATTAAAAAATAAATCTTAAAAATTAATGAATTGATTTCTTGATTATTTTTCTAGCTATATAGCTGGACGTTTTAAGATCATAAGCAATGCGGAAACTAAGGGATTGGCCACATTTGTGGGAACCTTTGCGCTGCCCTCGCTGATTTTTCTGTCCCTGGTTGAGCTCAATTGGAATGCTGTGAACTGGACCTTTATGCTGGCCATGCTCATCTCCAAAGCGATTGTATTCTTTGCCGTGCTTGTTATTTGTCTACTTGTTGCACGACCTTTGAACTATGCACGTGCTGGCTTAATGGCAATTTTCTGCACGCAAAGCAATGACTTTGCCATAGGTTATCCCATAGGTGAGTAGTACATCCAATATACACTAAACTCTTGTCTAACTCGAAACTTTTTTTAGTTATGGCTCTCTATAAGGAAGTGCATCCGGAGTACGCATCGTATTTGTATCTCATGGCGCCCATTTCATTGGCCATTCTGAATCCGGTGGGTTTGGTGCTCATGGAAATTAGCAAGATTATCAAAAACAAGGAGGAAGTAGCACGTAATCCGCCACTCTGTCCGGAAACCTGTCCCGCCGAACAGTTGAGCAAACAACGTCGTTGTCTGGGAGAGCATACGATTCTGGTTTGGAATACCATCAAGTCGTTGTTCATCAATCCGTTGCTATTGATGACACTACTTGGCGTTGCTGGTGGCTTTATGTTTCCCAAGGGCCTGCCTGAAGTGGTAGCCAGTGTGCTCCGCGTCTTTGGCCAGAGTTTCTCGGCCACGGCTCTGTTTTTGCTCGGCCTAAAGATTGTTGGCGGCGGCTCGAGCACTGAACGCAAAACCATGGGCATGGGTTTGTTGCTGCCCAGTGTGCTTATATTGGTCAAGATGTGAGTACGCTTGGGAATTGAATAGTTGTCAACACTAATGCTGGAATTGATCTATGAAGTGAGATAGAAAAGGGAAGCAATCGAGCTAAACAAGAGGAAGGTTAGGAATAGAGAAGTTATAGTAACAAGATAATCTGGAAAGAATCAGCTAACAGAAGAGAAGGTATTTTAATAGGAAAATCATTGAGAATAGATAGTGTATATCGATTTTTTGATTATATATAATCAGTCTGGAATCGAGCTAGACAAGATAAAAGGTATTACAATAGAAATTGCATAGAGAAGAGATAGTATTGGCTTTAAATAAATTCCGAAATATTGATTGATGAGCTGAAAAGAATCGAATAAAATTAAGTCAGTAATTAAAATTGGAATAAAATAGAAAAGAAATAGTAAAAACTTTAAAAACAAATGTATTCTAGGTCTGAATTAATTATATACGATCTGGAATCGAGCTTAACAAGATAAAAGGTATTAAAATAGGAATAGCATAGAGAAGAGATAGTTTTGGCTTTAAATACAGTCTAAAATATTGATAAATAAATTGAAAAGAAACGAGCTAAATGAAAGTCCGTAATCATAATAGAAATAGAATCGAAAAGGAATAGTCACAACTTTAAAAACATACGTCAGAATTATTTATATACGATCTGGATTAACAAGAAGGATTTTGTTGTTATACAAATGGACAAGAGATAGCAATAGTAGTATACTATTTACCACGACTATAAATAAATTTTATCTGACAGAAATATTTATATGCGATTTTGACGTTGTTATATCAATACTATTGATATCTATATCTATTCTATTTTCATATCATTTGACGCACTTGTGCTTATCATTTTCAAATATTTGCATTTATATTGTAATTGTCATATAATTTATTGTATATAAGCTGCTTTATTTATATGCTACAATAACCATTACGAATATAGCTTTAAGACAACCGCAGGGCTGAATGCAAATTGAAGCAATGATCAGAATCGGCTCTTTAAATTGCATGATGAAAGATCTCCCAATACTATTTAATGGTTTTTTACAAGCAGTAAAAACAGAGTAAAAATTTCTCTTAACTAAACAAGTAACATAAAGACTAATCGAAAACAATTTGTATATATTTCTAGCTTGGTTTTACCTCTTGTCTGTCGTCAGACGGTCAACATTATACAGGCAGGTGATAACTTCAATGACACCACCGAGCTGAGCACATTTGGTTTTCTCTATGGCACTTTTCCCGCTGCGCCCGGTGCTTTTGTAATAGCCACACAGTATAACGTGGAAGTGGAGCTGGTAAGTAGCATTATAGGAACAGTTATAAAGCTAAATTTATATTAATTATCTCTTCCTCTTGTAGATTGCACGCAGCATGGTGTTGTGCACGTTTATATCAGCGCCGCTGATGTTTATCTCAGCCAAAATGATATCACTGACAAATCTCAAGCCACTGGACTATTTGCATGAGTTGGATGCGTTCTCCTTTGATATAAGTGTAGCTGGAGCAGCTGCGTGTTGCTGGATGTTGACGCTGTTGATTGTTACCAAGCGTTTTAAGCGCATGCCACAACGCATTACGGTCTGCTTGGTGTTGTCGCAGGTAACAAGAGTTTTATTGGATTCAAAGCAAAGCAAATTAATAGTTAATTGTTCTGTTTACTTAGTTAATGTGCTGCATTGGTGTTATACTTTGGTCAAAGCTGGATCATGTGGAGCGTTGGCCGTTGTATCTGCAATTCTTTCTGTTTAACATTGGCACCTACAGCTCGCGATTGTGGACGGCTCTCTTGGCCATTACTTTGCTGTTTTTGCAGTGTCGCAGTTTGTGCTTTGTGCTCAAACTATGGCCCTATATGGTAAGCTGTTGGTTTAAGCTTCTGTTAAATGTTTTAACTAACTTATTTGTTTGCTTTTAGCTGGTCTTTGCCTGGGGTGTGCCGGCTGTCATCTCTGGTCTTTTGATTGCATTCGATTCCAAATCTATGCCCAGCGAGAAACAAAATCCCAGCTTTCAATATGGCAATGCACAAGCTGCCATTGCTGTCTTTATGTTAGTCATGTGCTTTATAGGTGCGTTATGTTTATTTAATGTTTTTTTATAACTTTCAAAATGATGAGAAAATCTTAAACGTTGACGCGTTAAGACAGCTTCACAAGCTTACAATGATGCACGTAAAGTTTTCAATCTGAAAGGATAATTCAATGGAATACTTAAAGTTTTCTATATATATATATAGACTAATAATTCACTTGTCTTTTATAGTTACCGTGGGCTGCCTGGTGTTGCATCAGCGCTACAAGAAGCGCTATGAAAAGTACCTGACTTATACGCGTGAGTTATCCAATCCGGAATCGGGTATGCTGCCGTAAGACACTCTTTAACATAAATGTCAAATGTTGTTTACTTTGCAGCCGCATCTGATTTACATTCGACGGTTTCCACTGCCAATTTGTTGGCCAATGTGGAACGTTCCTTGATCCGTCAAAGCGTGCGCACCACTTCCTATTCGTCCTCCTCGGATGACGATGAGATTATACCCACTGCGAATGTGGAAGTCAATCGCAGCAATGGTGGTTGTGGTTCAGGCAACGGCAATTGTTGTTCCAACTCCACTGTGACTACACCCACCACAACCTCTACAGTGGTCATGGATATAGAGGATCTATTGAATCGTAATCGTCAACGCAATGTCATGAAAGATGTCGACAGCATTGATGCAGCGCCGCCAACTGAATCGTATGTTTAGTCTCCACAATGGTTATATAGAATTTATTGCTTTAATATGCACTTTTTGTATTACAGCCACATGTGCAGCAGTTCGTACAACTGTGGGCCGAGCACCTCGCGTCAGGGTTGTCAGACAATCATAGAGCGCTATGAGGAGCAGACGCGCAGCGGTTTGGAACCATTGGAGCATACGAGCGACTGCGATGAGCATCAAACATTAAAGCACACCATACTCTTAATCATATTACTGTGCTCCATGTTTGTCGGCTTGGCCGTGTCCATTTGGACGCTGGTCATGGAGGGCATGTCGGGCATCTATTTGGAATTGAGTTTTCTCGATGCGTTCCTCAACTTTGGCCAGGGCTTAATTGTTTTGGCAGTTTTCATAGGCGACACGGGTGAATTGTTAATGCCATTGATTAAATTTTGGCGCAAAATATGGTATGTTTCCTTTTAATTTCATGCAAAACTATTAGCTGTTATTAAATGTACTTTTATGTTGTTTAGGTATGGCGCTAATGTGGTTAGTCTACCGCATTGGTCAAATCTGCGTCCCGATACCAAACAAATATGCGAGCAATTTCGCAATCATCATTTGGAGAATTGCAAAAAGGATATTGCCAAGGATAGAAGGCGAGTATTTTGACTGTTATTAGTTATATGTTGCTTCATTTAGGGACTTTCAAGATTTATTACACTAGAAGCCTGTGCTGTTAGTTTGTTAATTGGTATTTCTTACCTAGCTGATTGATTTGATAGTAAATTTTGTCCCCTTTAAAGCTAGCTAGTTAAGTTTTATACTAATTTCTATAGCTTAAAGAATTATATATCGTCTCTACGATGATCAGTTTGTAATTATGGCAGTTAAATTCTTAAATAGTTTGGCAGCTATTCGATTTTACAGCTTTGTTAAACCTTTCAATGATATAATCTATGCGCAACTATAATTGTTAGAGATTGGTAGAGTCTGACACCCCAAAATCTAGTATAAATCTTCCTTTATTGTATAAGCAGTTCAATTCTGTATAAAAATTTTAACAACAACCTGATACTATTTGGTCATAAACGCAAAACTAAATACCATACTTAGCTGCAAATAGTAATAATCGATAGTACATCAGCTAGGAGTATAATACACTTTGTTGCTTTCTTAAATTCTTTTATTACACTCACTTATTGGGCTTTCTATATTATCTAGATCAGGGATTTCTCAATCCACTTGACTATAACCTTTCCACCAAAGTTGCAATATACTTTTTATTACCAATTAATGCGTCATTCGATTAACCATTTTCAATTGTTATTGCATTGAACAACAGATGGCGCATACGAGTCTATCGCAAGGTCTTCTATGGCAGCGAGTTTGTCAGCTGGCTAATTGAGGTTGGACTCTCAAAGGATCGCATGGAGGCTGTGCATTATGCACGACATCTTGTGGATGGACGCGTGCTGCGACACATTAATAATGTTTATCATTTCGAGGATAAACAACTGCTATACAATTTCTGCAGTCGCATCTAGACGACGGATGTGAGGATGAAGATGAAGATGATGCAACTACGCCAAAATATAATTTGTTTTATTTGTTTGTAAGCGATGAAGTAGAAGGAAATCATGTAATTTGTGTGCTGTGATTGTACGCTAGGAACACACACCGCACCCCACACACACACATGCAGTCAGCCATGCGTCATGTGTGTGTGTGTGCGTAGGTGTGTGTTAGCCAGTTTGTGTCTATGTAAAATTGTTTATTGCCTATTTATACGAAACGATGAAAAAAAGAATTAGCTTTTCGCATTGTTTATAAACTAAGTAGTTAGTGAATTTAGCAGCTAAAATCTTTTGAGCTATAGTGCAATAATCTAGACTAGTTAATTTAGTAATACAAAATAATAATTAAAAACTATGTAAACAAAAGCCAAACGCAAAGCTAATTTGTCTCAAGAAAAAGAATCGCGATAAATACTGTGCATAAAATGTAGTATATATAAATATATATAAAAATTGTATGACTAAAACGAAAACAGACAAACATACACAAATACTATAAATTGTACACACATCCACAACTAACTAATTGAATAGATATATGCATAAATATATATATACCTCATGCCGTAAAGGCGCCTAGCAAAAAGAATTAGAAATGCATTTGTGCCTCATTCGTATTTGAATTTCAATTTGAACTCAGTTTCAGCCTCAGTTTTGCCTCTGCCTCAGGTGCTATTTGCATTTTATAGCGAAGCAAAGCCGACACTCTACACAGAGAGGGCTAAAGCAGAGCTCTACACATATATTATATATATATTCTTCTTCTATGTACATCTCTTATGCTGATTTTGTTATTGTTTTTATTCTCACTTTTGGTGTGCACGCGTTAAACAATTTGCGACTTCGTGTTTGTAATATCAATGGGCTTAAATTCCGGCCCGTTTTATACATATATATCCACGATATCCATCCATCGTTTGGCGATTGAATTATTGTACGTTTCGGGCGCTCTATTGATTAAAATGTTAATTATACGCGAGTGTTGTCAAATTGGCTTATCGAGCCATTAAAATGCCACTGATGTTGTCCTATGTTTTGATATTTAAGCAACAACAAAATTAAGCAAACTACAGTTGAGAGCTTACACAACTGAAGAATACCCAGTGGAGTACAGTGTCGCAGTATAAAGTCTGTACACTCTTGATCAAAATCAACTACCGTCTTAATATAGCTATGAATGTTTCATTGAGGAATAGTGTCAGTTTTAAAGCTATATGGTTAAACTTGGTATAGGCCTTTAAAATTGGTGAGTTTGGATTATTATATCATATAACTCTTCCTGGAAACATCGGACGATTGCAAAATGTTAGCACATAAAACTTCAGAAATTTTAATCAAATTAAGGGAATATACACTTTCTTACATTATGCAAACCAAGTTTTAACAAAACTGTACACTATATTATATAGTCCCTATATGAAAAAATCGGTCGAAAATTTGTAGTATTAAAATACTTTTCGGTTTTTTAAGTTGTCTCAAATTCAGGGAACATAACTATTTTCAATATCAATCAAATTTCATATAAATCGGACCTTAAACTATATATACAATCAATATATAATATAGATTATATCTATTTATAACCTTTTTAAAGATGATCCAATCTATATGAAATTTTCAGAAACGCAACAGATTAATATGCACTACACGCCTGGTAAATTTAATGAGCATGCAATGAGAAATGTAGATTAAAACAAGTTCTTAAATATTTCAATAGTGATATTTGGTTGCTAGAAACGAGATAAAAAAGTTTAAAAAAAAAATGCGTGCCCACAAAAGTGCTAGACTCTCTACAACAAATTTTGCTTTCCAACTCAGAGATTCTTTCGTTTATACTTTAAGAAATGCTATAAATACCCGTGCTACAGGGTATCAAAACTTGGTAATGCTTGTGCGTTTATTATTTCGGATGCACGCCTTTTTGTACAATAAAGAAGCCTTCGTCTCCATTAAAATTCTTGTTTGTTTGTTATGCAAAATAGTTGAAACGTCGCGGCATTTCTGTAAAATGCAATTCAAGTCTGTCTGTCCCACTCCCTCTCTCTGTCTGTCTCTTTCTATCTGTTTGCTGGCCACAGCTTCCGTCACCCTGTTGCAGTTTTTAATGCAATTCACGTCACTGCAAGCGCACAGAATCAGAAAGAAGGAAAAATTGCAACACAGATTAATCATGAACCAAACCCAGAAAAGTTTTATTTCTTGGAATCCGTATCAGAAAACTACAAACTACGCAAATTGTCACACTCCCATAAAGGTGCACGAGACCGACGGGTGCCATCATCATCGCTTGTAAAAGTACTATATCTTATCGCAAGGATGTTGACAATATACTCATGTGGGACTACCTCAATTCATTTACAAGCGGTTGTTTGATTTATAAACAAGCACGTCGATTGGTATTTACCCGGAAATATGAAGTCACCCTTTGTAGAACTCTCACACAGCCCATTAAACTTACATTTGTGGTTAGTGCATTTTACAATATATTAATATTTCTTTAAAATGGTTAATTAACGTAACTTTGTATATATGTTTTAATATATATGAGAATTGTCTATTTTAAAGTCTGCAACCTTGACTTTTGGCTAACACTGACCTCTATTTATTCAGATTGCTGGTGCAAATATTTGTCTGGCTGGAACTAGTGAGTGAGTAATAGGACACAATCTATGTGGACAGCTGATCACGCATACCGCACCATAGCTTCTAAAGATATAGGGGATTTAAGAATTATGTTGACTCATTAGAGATAAGAGAGTCTTTTTTGTCTGGGTAACTGATGAGAAACTTGTTTACCCCTCTGAGGGGTATATTGGGTGTGTGAAAAGTATGTAACAGGCAGAAGGAGGCCGTCTGTCCGTCATGTCCGAATGAAAAAAAAGATCTCTGAGATGATAAGAGCTACAATATCCATTTTAGTCAGTATCGGTCAAATACTTAGTCAATACAAGAAACTTTTTTTTTTCGATGCCATGCCCCATTCGCCCACAATAAGCAAAAAACCAGATATAGCTCGGAAAAATAAGTGTTTTTGGCGAATATCTCGCTAAAGATAACGTCCAGGGGCACCAATATTGGCATGCAGATTGCTAGATACAATATAAAGATAATGCCATTGAAATTTTTTTAGAGGACACGCCCCCTTTACCCGAATAAAGTACATCTGTATTGAAAGTTCACATACTTCCCGATCACGTATTTTTTAATGTGCATTCTTGTAAATTTGCGTATACTTGAAGACAAATAATAGCAAACGATCCTGAAAATTTCATCCAAATCGGACTATAATTAAAAAAGTTGGTCATACAACGAAGATCGTTATTTTCAAGCAAGGCATAGCCACGTGCATTGCAATGAGCTCTGCTACAGTGCTTGCGTCACACAAGCAGCGAAAACGAAAAACATTATGCGAGCGAGACAGACATACAAATATGTGTGCATGCTAAGTCCTTGCAGCAGTTACTCCAATTTGAACTCATATATATTTTAAAACGAAGCTCAGAGGGTATTACACAGTCGACATGCCCAACTGCCATTTTCTTTCTTGTTTTTTGTTCCCAATATGTTGCCACAAATTCCTGGAGTTGTACATATTAACGCTTTTTGTCCTAGATTACAAGCCCCTTTAATGAAATTTGACCGTAATCGAAGGATGCTATCATGAAGAACGCAATAAAGTGATTATAAAGCATTAATAATAGTTAAGACAATTTAAAGTGTATATAAATATATACTGTGCAACTTTAATTAAGTTATAAGATGCGGAAATAGCTAAGTGATACGATATATATATGTATATATAATTTTCAACAAATCCAGTTTTGTTAAGGGCAATCAGTTTTCACTTTGATAGAGATAAACCTCTCCTGTCTGTTACTTGTAAAGGGGTGTGTGTACAATATCTTGTTTGCCGACCAAATAATTGTGTAAGACACAAGTGCAGGCAGTTCTTGAAATGAGTCACATTAATGACAAACAATCAAACATTGCAAATAGAACAGTAATACACATTATCTGTTCAATGCCGAACGTGTTAAAGAGTGATTTTTGATATAGATGAACTTGAAAGTATATATAGTAACCAACTAAGAATGTAGTTCAATCATTAATCAGGCACTTAAGGGACTCACCTAGTTAGGGGTGTACAAATAAATGAATAGGGCTGCAAATAATACGTTATTATTTATGAATTTCATTCTGCAAACTGATGTTTACTGTTTGTGTATAGAGGTCAGTCAACCGCCTAGGACCACGCAAGCTGCCAAAAAGTCATTTTTATGTGCCCCAGAAAAAACAAAAACAGAGCAAAACAACACGGCTGCTGACGCATTAAGCCTCCAATTTCGTGTTGTTCTTTACAAGGATATCAAGGGATATAAATTCCGGGAGTAATTTTTTGTAAGTATGAGTCCCAAAACAGCAACAGCAGCAGCAGCAGCAGCATTCGTGTGGCCCACTCAAAGTCACAGTTCGCACACTCAAATTAGCTAAAAATAGTCGCCTGCGGTTTTGTCTAGATATGTAGTCGCACCACACCAAGCTGCATGATGTCCTCAATTGGCATGGGCAGAAGGACGACGTCAGCATCCGCAAATTTATGAAATTGTTAACCACTCACATTTCAAGTGTATATAGTGTAGATAGATAGCATTGCCTCCATTGCGCCTCCAGCGGCTTTAACAATTACACAAAAACGGAGACAAGTATTATTACCCATACGCCATGCTGCCCGAAATGGGCCGCTGTCAACAGCAACGTCAACGTCTGCGTTAGCATCAACGCCAACTGCGGCGTCTGTGTGCTCACTTCCGCTTCGCTTTACGGCTAATATCGCATTTAGAATGCATTGCAAATATTCGCGTCTTTTGATCTGAAATCAAGCATTTCTCTCAAGTCCATTACAATAATTATTCATACCAGTTTGATTATTGCGCTTATAAATGTGCCAAAGATTCAACAAGTACTATATATATTTAACTATATTATTTTGATGTTTACAATACGCCGCGGCACGAACTGTTTGTTGAAAAATATTCCAAAAACCCACAACAACAACACAAGTTTTTAATTGTTAGTATTTTTGAAAACAGTGACCAATAAATACACTGCCTTTCGCTTGTAATAGCTGGATAATTATAATTCATAATTATTAAACACTTGCCATTTGATATACGATATACTTGATTTGGCAAATGTACATTAAATTTATTGCCAGACTTATAGAGTATTCAAGCATTAAAAATGCGCCAAAACTATTTGCAGCCCGCACACGCTGTTGCTGTCGCAGCGTACGTTAACGTTAACGTCGACAGCGACAGCGACAACGACGTCCGGCACTGGCAGCGCTATTTTGAATGCCAGGGCTGCTAGGCACGACCACCAGCAGCGACGCAACCGAGCTAAGCCGAACAGTCGTCGTCGTGTGCCGAAAGCTGTAAAGCGTCGGCAAGGAACTTTTTTTTCTGCCACCCACTGGCATAGTTAACAGTTGCAGAGCAGTCGGCATCGACGTCGCGACGTCGTTGTCATCAGTGTCGTGTGTGTTTGTTTGCTCGTCGTCGCTTTCGTTGTTGACTTTCGGTTCATTCTAATTCGAAGTGTCGCTGCAGACGGTGCACGAAACGGAGACGCTGCTGCATCGTAGTGCTAAAGTGTAGCTATAAACGCGCGTGCGTAGCTCGGAGCTTGGACTTGTAGACAATCCCTGCTTAGTGACAAGATTAAGTGGCCAAATAGCAAATTGATCGATCATTAACTGCAAACTAGTTTGCGGCATGCAACAGCAGCAGCAGCTGCAACACAAGTGGTTAAACAGTAAAAAAGTGTTGACCATTTCAAAGAAATAAATTATTTTGGTTTGGAAAAACGCAATCGTAATTAGGCAAACATGTCGACCGCAACACCAGTAACTCTAGCTACAGCTATACCCAATGCTCTGGTCCATTTGGCTAATACCACAATGAAAAGTGCAAATGCAACAGATTATAAACTACATGAACTGTATGAAAATAAAAGAAGATTGATTGGAAGTATTATCATCATGGGACTCGGTGTGCTCGGCAATTTTTTGGCTTTGATTATTTTGATGCGTAAGAAGCACAATAAAAACAGCAAATACACGTACATGTTGCGGTAAGTTAATAAACAAAAACTATACACACAGACATACATAAATATGTATATATAGTGTATCTGTGTGTTTGTTTGTAGTTGGGTGTAATAGTTGTGTGTCAAGTGTGGCGGGTTCATGGCAAACTGTTGCTGGGGTTTGTTCAACTTGTGTGCGGGTCCAAATTTGCATTAAAGCGCCACAAAACAACAGGCTTCAGCAGAGCTAGCCAGCTGAAAAAGACCCTGTACACTGTGCTGAAACTATCACATAAAATTATTTCAATAAATCTCAAAAATTAAATCAACAAACCAAAAATTTGGTCATACCAAAGCTAATTTTCAAATAAAAAATATAAGTATATATATGACTCCAAACAAATGAAAGTTAATAAAATTTAATAGTTAATAAGTTATCTTCCTAAATAACTACATAATTGCTCAATAAAATTACAATTTTTTGTACCAATCGTTTCTATGTTATAGCTGCTGTAATTAACAGATTCAAATCAAATATAGCTGGAATTTATGAACTGCTTTAGATATCTCAAATCTGAGAAAAGTTGTTCATCGTAAGCAACAACGTACCTAACATATAGTTACTATATAATGTAATGATATCATTGTAGTCCTTTCACATTTTAGAAATTATTTTTCACAATTCGCAGAGCGATTACAGAATTGATGAACCTATTTGTAAAATTAGTAGCTCTAGCATTAAATTTACTAAGATTTTATCTTTGTCTACACTCTCCAGCTAATACTTATTAGTAATATATATACTTTGTAGGGTTCTTTAGTGAATAGGTGAACCTACCTGCAACATTTAGTAGCTCTAGCTCTTAAAACCACTGAGATTTAAGCCTACACTCTCCAGTTAAATCTGATTATGAATGCTTATAGAATTGCTGAACCTACCTATAAAATTTTGTGGATCTTGCTCTTCTAGTCGCTGAGACATGCTGATTAAGAATATTCATATATATATTGTCCTATATTTTATAGTTGGTTCTTGCTTACCTGTAAGATTTAGTAGATCCAACTCTTAAATTCACTAAAATCTAAATCTTAGTTAATGCTAATACTGTGCATGTGCTTAACTTGCTTTCAGCATAGATATGCCTACCTGTAAAATTTAGTAGCTCTAGCTCTTACAGTCACTGAAGTAGAGGGCTATACACGCCGCAGTTCTAGGAAATACCTGCTGTTGCCCATTACACCTCATATCTTTTAGGAAAAATAATAAACCCTTGTAGTTTGTTTAACTGCACGGTCTAAGTACATTCAATTTCAATTGCCTATATCTTATCTAACTGGTACACATTTAGCTGTCAGACACGAGTATCCAAAAATGTAGCTGACCAAACCCTGGTCTCAGTCAATCTAAACTACCATGTGCTATGGCATATTCCTTCATTTATCATCATAAGAACCCATTAGGGGTACACCTCCTCCTCGCACCAGCAGCAGCACCAGAATCAATTTTCGCGTTGAATTCAATTTACGCTTGAATAATAAACAAAATCAGTAAATTGCGTAGAACAGCAATTTGAGAAGACTTCAAGTATGGCAAATCGTATAACATCCTACAACATGCAATAGAAATTATCCTTCCAGGCTGTGGAGAGTGAATGTGAGTGTGTTTTTGTGCTCTCGAGTGACAAAACATCTTTTGATCTCGGCTTAATTTGATTGATGAATATGATTATTTATAGACAAAAGCCCTCAAGGGGGACAGCAGCAAATGTACTTGTTGTTTTTATTGTTTTTAACTGTCACTTGATTCAGCAAATTTCAAATGCAAAATCAAATATAATTTTCGCAGTTTTGTGTACACAAAAAAAGTTTACAACACAACCATAAATTGCATTTTGTAATTACAATATTGCGACTTTATTAGCAAATACAAGTATCTGTAAACAGTACTATAGTATATATAGTATTTGGGATAAACCTTGTTGTTGATGGTGTTATACATCTGAATGTATATGCGGTTATACAGTTGAAATGTTTAGTTCAAAACACTGCTGTAATACTATTTGGTATTCCCTTCCAAATTGTTTGTAAACTATTTATATAGCATGCATATGTATTTCACATTTTCCCTAGACAATCGGAAAGCTACAAAAACAATTATTCAAAGCTAAGACAAATGATTTTCCTATGCATGTGGGTCGTATGACATTCTATTTTCATTGGCTCGGGAAAGCAGCAAAAAAAAAAACAACAACAATATTGCGCATTTCCAGAGTCAGATAGACACTGTATTTGTTTGTTTGCTTCAAATAGTTCGTTATACTGGAGTATTTAAATGCCCTTTGACACCCAGATTGCTATGCAATACTCTAACATAGTTGAACTTGACTTAGCACTATGTTAAAAGTAATTAATGCGCTTATAACTTAATTCTATATATAGTATGTATTATAGTCACCCTAAAGCAACAACTAAAGAATCGCAACATAAAGTTAAATTCGTAGCAAACCACAAAATTTCATCACAATCGGTTTATGTGATACATACAAAGCTCTTCTTGCTAAATATTTGTAATTGTATTATTTTTATAGCAACAGGTACGTACTTATATTTCTTAATAAGACATTAAAGTGCCATTATGTTTTATAATTAGAAAAACTTGCCAGCATAAGTACATATTTTTGTATACTTAGAAAAATATATTTATATTTAATTGGTGGTATTTTGGTGCAAAAAAACGCACGCATAAAATAATTAGAAAAGTGTACTGCATAACAAAAATAGAATTATGAGTTGTTTTTTTTTTTTTAAATTTAAGCTACACTTTGAAATGTTTCATAAACTGAGCTCTATGAATAAGGGCATACAGGGTGTTCTTGATCAAATAGAACAAAAGGCTTAAAAGTAATTTGTCTGTTAATACCTTTCGATCTTTCGAATTAAAATAACTAGAGTATCTAATCAATCGCCAGATTAAATTTAGATACCACTCCACATTCGCTGACAAATCTTCGATAAAACTGAAAGTCAGTGCTTTAAACTTAGCTTTAATAGCTAAAAATTTAGAATTAAACTTATATCCATATAATATAATACTGTTATGAGCTTTATCTTACTTTTTATATCTAGTGCCAGAGCTTATTTACTTCTAATTTCTATGTAAAATACCCTGTTTAAATTTGGTTAGAATCGAAATACTATGTCAAACAGCTATGTATTTGATAACAATTAAACGTAAATCGAAGTTTAGTATGAACAAGTTTTTGTTTGCATTGTTTCTTAAGTTATCTCATGGGCTTGACCTTAAACTGTGTATTTGGAAATATAATATAAAGAAGTGGATTGTGGATATTTTAATAGAAAGAAAATGCATTGACTAAGTCTGTCCAGTTGTTGCGTAGTAGCGTACTAGCTCGGCTGAAAAGTTCGTATCGTTTCTATTAGAGGGCGCCAGTAGAATAAAATCTATATCATTTTTGAAGAGTACCAACCTTTTAAAGATATATGTTAAAGTTTCATAGGTGTCAAACTTATAGTTTTTGAGATATAGCATTTTAGGTGAAGCTACTTTTGGTATTTTGAAAAAAATGGATAGTAAGGAATTTCGTGTGTTGATGAAACATTGTTTTTTCATGAAAAAAAATGCCGCTGATGCCAAAAAGTGGCTTGATAAGTGTTACCCGGACTCTGCTCCAGGAGAAGCTACTATTCGCAAGTGGTTTGCTAAATTCCGTACAGGCCATATGAGCACCGAGGACGATGAACGTTCTGGACGTCCAAAAGAGGCAGTTACGGACGAAAATATCAAAAAAATCCACAAAATGATTTTGGAAGACCGCAAAGTGAAGTTAATAGTGATAGCTGACACTCTAAAGATATCAAAGGAACGCGTTGGACTTATCACTCGTGAATATTTGGGTATGCGAAAGCTCTGTGCAAAGTGGGTGCCGCGCGAGCTCACAGTTGACCAAAAGCAACAACGAGTGGATGATTCTGAGCAGTGCTTAAAGCTGTTCAATCGTCAAAAGTCAGAGTTTTTGCGTCGATATGTGACAATGGATGAAACGTGGCTTCATTATTTCACTCCGGAGTCCAATCGACAGTCAGCCGAGTGGACTGCACGCGATGAACCGACTCCAAAGCGTGGAAAGACGCAACAGTCAGCTGGCAAGGTTATGGCGTCAGTATTTTGGGATGCGCATGGTATAATTTTCATTGACTACCTCAAAAAGGAAAAACCATCAATAGTGACTATTATATAGCATTATTGGAGCGCTTAAAGGAAGAAATCTTGGAAAAACGGCCCCATTTGCAAAAGAAAAAAGTGCTGTTTCACCAGGACAATGCACCGTGTCACAAATCCATGAAAACGATGGCAAAATTAAATGAAATGGGCTTCGAATTGCTTCCGCATCCTCCATATTCTCCTGATCTGGCCCCCAGCGACTTTTTCCTGTTTTCAGATCTCAAGAGAATGCTCGCTGGAAAGAAATTTAACGCCGATGAAGAAGTCATCTCCGAAACTGAGGCCTATTTTGAGGACAAAGACGAACGGTACTACAAGAATGGTATCCAAAAGTTGGAAGATCGGTATACTCGCTGTATCGCCCTCAAGGGAAACTACGTTGAATAAAAAAATCGAATTTTGACAAAAAAGTTAGTTTTACTATTAAACGATACGGACTTTTCAGCCCAACTGTTATATCTGAGAAGAAAAACTCTCAAACGGAATTTTTTGTCAAACCAATGGTTAGCGTCGCATCATCTGTACGAAAAATCCGGAATGTCTTCTTGGGCAACCCACTATTTAGTTGAGAATCGTAGTACTGTAAATTCTTTTCTAATATGAGTACATATGTTCTAATACACCGCTAGACAATGGGTTTAGCTGTTTAAGTACTTGCAACAACGGTTAAATTAAAATGTTTTTATTAAAAGAATTTGTTATGCAGAAACCATAGTTATTTACGCATATTTTCTATAATAAAATTCTTCGAAAAGTCGAGAAAGTCAGCTAAATTATGTTTTATTAACCATTTTATTAAAGCTGTTGGTTCTCAAATTATTTCTAATACTCGACTAATTATAACACATTTTTAAAGTGCACGGGAAATATCTTTCATCATAGAAAAATAAAGGATTTTCCCAGCATTCTTGAGGATTAAGGCATGGAGTTATATATATAACATCTTATTGATATGAAGTAATGTAGTAAGTTGAGTAATAGTAATTGAATGCTATGCAATCAGGCTTTAAACATTGTTTGCCGACACCTCTTAAGACCTTACCGGATATTGAGGTATAACCCAATGATAACATAAGTATATAAGTAACATTTATTACCACCTTGTGCCTGGTCAGTTCAAATTGGCCAAATGCTGCGAATGCGACGCAATTTGCTAGGCAATCGATAAAGTTAGAGAATTATTGATGTGACATCATCAAATGCATTTATTGTGTGGAAAACTTTAATTGCGCTATTTACGAGCCCCAAAATACACACAATCCACAGCACAGCACGCACAGTTTTCAAGTCTCGGAGGCACGTCTGTGAAAGACTTTGAGCTTTTCGTAACTAATTTATGGGTTCACTCGAAGCGCTTGACTAATCCTGCCATATCCTTTTGGTTTTCCTATTTGCCTCTTTCAGATGCCTGGCCACAAACGATTTGGTGGGTTTGTTGGGCATGTTTATGACTGCCATGTTCAAGTACCATGTGAAATTGACAGACGAACAGTTACCAATTTGGATAGAAACCAACTGTGTTGGCCACGTTGTGTGGCGTTTCTTTGGCTTCGGTTCCGGCTGCATTGCCGCTGTAATGGCCGCCGAACGCTGTATGGCACTGGCACGACCCTTCATCTATCACAAGGTAAGTCCTTCAAGCACCAAAAGGATTTAATTTAAATTCAATTTATTCATTGAACTTTAGCACATCACCTACGAGTTGATACAGAAGACCACTATAAGCATGTTGCTCATAGCTATCATTGTCACGTTTCTACCATTTACTGGCTTTGGCGCCTACATCGACAGATCGAATCCAGACAAATTGAAGTGCATACGTTATCGTGATGCCACCGGCATGTTGAACGACTCCTACTCGATATTATTTATGATTTTTGGTATATATGATTTTTTTTATTGAAATTTTGCACCGACATTGGCTTATCTATACGATAAAACTATTCTATCCATCTAGGTACTTTATTGTGCGTTATAATTGTCGTCTGCAATTTGTTTGTCGCACGCGTTTTATGGATCATCGGACGCAGTCGGACAACAAAGCGACATATGCATTATAATCTGGTCGATCGGGAGAAGAGCGGTGCGCGCAGTATCGATGCAGAGAGCAGCAGCGGCACAACGCTGTATCAAACCCAGTTTAGTAATATTCCACCACCGCGGCAATTCCATCACAGCAATAGCGTCAACATGACATCGAATACATCACCACATGAGATTAAGTTTGCCAAGCTAATGGCATTCCTCAGTCTATCCTTTGTCATCTGCTGGATGCCACAGATGGTGAGTTGAAGGACTTAATTCAAAGTATTGTATTACCACTAACCATACAATACATAGATGAACCAAATCCCATATTTTTTGATTGCTTTTGTACCAAGACTCATAGAACCCCCTCGGCCGACAGCAGAATCCGAGCGTTTCAATTCGCCTTAAAGGCGAAAATACAGCAGCGAAAGCCAGTCGATTTTGTCACACATCAGTCTGTTTCACACAGTCAAACGATAAGCACAGCCTCTTTCGCTTGTGCTCTCGTTCTATTTGCATGTATGGGTGCTAATATGTGTATGCACTCGCATCATAGTGTGTGTGTTGAGAATTTAGTTTTCAAGGCCACATGTCGATGCTAGCACAATTCAATTTTTCAGTTTTAAGCAAATCAGAGACAAAGAATTAGAGGTGGAGAACTATCGATAGTGGGCACCATCGATATTCGACGATAGTTAATTTTGAACCATCGATAGTGTCGATAGTGCCATCGATAGTCGTCGATACTATCGCCCGAAATTACAAAAGAAAATTTTGGGGTATAGCAACAAATATTTGTTTATTTTAACCAAAAGTTTTGGTTTAGGAACAAAAGAGTATTAATATTTTCCTCCTTCAAACGGGTTCGCCTCTCTGAAACAATTTGGCCCACCTTGCTGAATGCTCTTTCCGATTCAACGGACGTAGCGGGAATGCAAAGATATTTGCAAAAGAGACTTTTTATTGACGGAAAGTCACTTTGATTCACCTGAAATAAAAGCAATATATTTAATTATATGAAACCTATAATTCGTTTTTTATACATACCTTGATCCATAAAAGAGGGTCGATATCTTGGCTGGCAATTGCCCTCTCCAGATATTGCCTTTTGGTTAAAATTGCATCGACGCGTACGTTAGTTTTTTTGTTTGCCGATTGCTCACCTAAAAAATCGAACAATGTGTCCTGGGAGATAGTTTTCGTAACGACGGGCAGATCAATTGCGGATTCTTTCACTGCGAAATTTGCCAGTTCATTTTCAAATAATGTGGATGCTTGTTCAGCGTTAGAACTGTGCTGGAATCCATTTTTTTTTTAAAGCGTGGATCCAATAAAGTAGCCATCCTGCAGACTGTCCTTTGCTCATAAATGGAAAGGCGTTTCTTTATTGAATCCAATAAAATGCTTTGCATAATTTTTCCTTGCGAAGTGAGACGCCAACTATCGATGGCACTATCGATAGTGTTTGGGCCACTATCGAACATGTCTGCTGCTATCGATTGTGGCTCGATAGTGCCCAACCATCGATAGTGTCGATAGTGCCATCGATAGTTCTCCACCTCTACAAAGAATAGGGACATGAACAGCTAATGAGTGTATGTAATCCTTGTTTGACGGCTGGCCAGCAAACTTGGCGGTGGCCGTACTGGTAGAGTTGCCGCTAGCTATGCATGAGATCGGGGGTTCAAGTCCCAGTCTAGTTACTATTATTGTTCCTAGCTTTTTAATTTTCTGATGTTATTGGCGAGTAATAAAAACAATAATTGTTTTTTTTCTCTTTTTTTGTAGAGGCAAAATAAAAATAATTAAATTTTGTTTTTCTAATTATTTATAAATGTTATTGGGAATTTAAAAATGAAGTTTTTAGTAGCCACCGACTGCGACACGAACCCCGATCTTCCGCACACAGAGCGGCGACTCTACCAGCTCGGCCACGGCGAAACCCACGTCCGCGTCGCCTAATTAGGTAGACATACACTCATCACTTGTTTATGTCCCTATTCTTTGTCTCTGAATTGCTAAAAACTGAAAAATTGAATTGTGCTAGCATCGACATGTGGCCTTGAAAACTAAATTCTCAACACACACACTATGATGCGAGTGCATACACATATTAGCACCCATACATGCAAATAGAACGAGAGCACAAGCGAAACAGGCTGTGCTTATCGTTTGACTGTGTGAAACAGACTGATGTGTGACAAAATCGACTGGCTTTCGCTGCTGTATTTTCGCCTTTAAGGCGAATTGAAACGCTCGGATTCTGCTGTCGGCCGAGGGGGTTCTATGAGTCTTGGTACAAAAGCAATCAAAAAATATGGGATTTGGTTCATCTATGTATTGTATGGTTAGTGGTATTACATAGAAGGTATACTAGGGTATACAAATTTATCAATTTAATTAAGACTTGTTTTATGCCTCATTAATTGTAGAACAATCTACTTGACAAAGACTTAAACTATATCTTTGTATATCATACAATTTTTTGAAAAATTTGCATTTTGGTCCGAAACTAGGAGAGTTTTTGATTGAAACATACCAAAAGCAGACTACATTTTGGGACTTCAAATGAAAATTTTGATTTCGTCTTAAGAAGACATAAAATTACAATACTACAAATAAATTTTAAGATATATTCCAGACATTTCTTATATGAAGCATATAAGATATATATATATTACCTATGTGTATACCTACTTACATATATTATTTTATTTAAATTTTAAATAGTTTTAACTAGATTAAACAATTATATACATTTGCTTTTAATGACGAAAAGGACCGTTTTCTTCAAAAATCGAAAAGTTATACTAATCTCTTAATTCATAGTTCATCAATCTAGATATTCTAAGTTAGATTATGTTAAGACAAACGTGCTTCCTAGAACTAATTATATATTCAGTAAACCCCCTTTATAATTACTAAACTCCAAAGACTTGAAAAATTCAAGTTCCAAGTTGAAATTTAAATTTTCTTATAGCTTAATTATTAATTCAAAATTCCATTTAATTTTTCTTGCTCCTACAGATTGCCATACCACTGGCTATACGGGAAAATCGAGTGCCAAAGGAGCACGTATTTTTCATGGTTGCCGACATACTGATGGCCATACACTTCACCATGGATCCGTATATCTATGTGCTGAGTCGCACCAAGAGCATCAACTGGTCCCTGATCAGTTGCATCAAGCGATGGCGTTGGGGCTGGCGCGGCGGACGGCTGCAGCGTTCTCAGAGCGATCAAAGCCGTATTCGAACCACAACCACGGAACAGAATACGCTCGACTTTAACTGACTAAGGGCCTTGCTGTACGGTCGCACCTAGTGTACTACGATACGATTAGGGTTTTGAAGACCCACAGTGTATAACGAGTATCTCACATGGTGGACAGACAGCTCCTTCTGTCAAAGATCAGTTGAAGTAGCTGTCGTGTCACACTTTAGTTTAAGCTCACTATATTCTATATAATCAATAGCATATCAGGGACTGCAACATACTCCGCTTTTCCGCCGTTCACATAATCTCACAATTTGTACAATAACTAAAGATTATATAATAATTAAGAGATATAGTATGTACTTAAGAACTATACGAATAAATAAATGTTTAAACTGTAGACCATAATTTTTCAATTCTTCCATTAAAAAGGCGATTTTAAATATGTTTTTTTGTTTACAAGTAGGTTTTTATTTTAAAATTTTATCATTATTTAAATTGAATGCTTTGTAGTGGTTGTTGTTGTTAATATTTTGTTGAGTGTGGTTTTGGTTTTTTGTTTTTTTATTTTTATTTGTTTTTGCAATCTGAGACACAAAATCTAGACAAATATTAATATATCTGAGTCCTAACTGTGTGTAACACAAGGTTTATGCAAAATGAGGTGAAAATGTCACTAAGAGAAGAGAATATTGGAGTTAATTCTTTATTGGATGTGGAGTAATACGTCATTGAATCCCTCCTACAATGCGAATATCTCGTTATTATGCGTTTGTTTTTTTGTGGAAAGTTGTGTTTAAGTTATAATGAATACATAACACTAAGTCATGCTTAATTATTAGATACACATATACATATGCATATATTTTGTATGGTGTGTATTGTGTCTTATGCCCCTGGTATTGCTGCCCTCTCTCCTTTCCGCTAGCTCGCTCTCTCACTCTCTCTCTCCCTTTCTAGAAACGGTTGTAACGACCACGCGCACGATTGCGCTGCGGCGTTGCCTTGGGACCAGCAGCAGGGGAAGCAGCAGCGGCGGCGGCAGCAGCAGCAGCGACAGCACGTGGCTTCTTGGCTGGAGATGGAGTAGCTTCCGCTGGAGTTGCAGCAGCCGCTGCAGCGGGAGTGGCGGCAGCAGCAGCAGCAGCAGCAGCGGGAGTGGCAGCAGCAGGCTTAGCCGCAGTCTTGGCTGGTGTTGCGGGCTGGGCGACGGGTGCTGGAGCCGGTGTTGGTGCTGGAGTTGGCTCTGGCTCGGGTTCTGGCTCAGCCTCTGCTTCGGCTTCCTCCTCTTCCTCTTCCTGGGCATCCATTTCGTCGCCATTGTCCTCGCCAGCGGCCTCATCGCCACCATCCTCCTCACCCTCAGCATTCTCGTTCATCTCGAAATCCTCATCGTCGCCAGTGGCCTCTGATGGATCGTAGAGTTCACCCTCAGCACCCTCGGCGCTCTCATCGGCAGCAGCCTCATCAGCGGCTGGTGCTTCGGTTTCCTCAACCTTGCGCTTCTTGCGCTCATTCTCCTCGATGGCAGCGGCAGCGCGCTTTTGTGCAATCTTTGTGTCGCTGGACTTCTCGTTGATGAACTTGAGGAAGTTGCGATGATGTGTGGCTGTGCGCGAGTGAATCTCAGCGGTGATCTCAGTGTCGAAGAATTTGCTGCAGACGGCGCATTCAAAGCATTCCAGCTTCGAGATGAGAGCGTGTCCAACGGGACGCTGCCAGTTGTATTTGGGCAGGCGAGTGTCCACCTCGCTGGGTATCTCATCGCCTTCGGCAAAGTCAAGAATGCAATCCTCCGGGTCGACGGGCAGAGCCACCTCCTCTTCCTCCTGACTCTCATTGAGATCTTCACCCTCCTTGGTTTCGTCGGCGGCCTCTTCGCCCTCCTTGGCCTCCTCACCCTCGGCTTCCTCGCCTTCGGCAGCCTCTTCACCCTCCTTCTTCTTGTCGTCGCCAGCTTCCTCACCCTCCTTCTTGACGGGCTTCTTCTTGCGCTTCTGTGGTGGACGCAGATCACGTGTCTCCTCATCAGCCGTGCTAATGTACAGAGTCTGGCGCTTGCGTTCGCCAACCTTTGTGTTATTCTCAGCCGCCTTCTTCAAGTGATCCGCCGACAACAAATGGGTATCATAATCGATGCGTGTGGCAAACTCCTTGTTGCACTCCACACACTTGGGATGCAAGAACTTCTTCAGCTGCAGATGACCCTCGGACTTGCGATGAGTCGAAATATGTCCATGGAAATTCAAATCGCACATGGTGCAGTAGTCCAACTGACGCTGCTTGCTCTTGCCCATACGCTTCAAACGATCAAACTCAATGGACTTCAGTTGCTCAGCAATCTTGGCCTCCTGACGGATCATGTTTGCCTTCAAACGGTAGCTCTCCTCAATGCCCTCGCGCATCATCAGATGGGTGCGTCCCTTGATGTGATTCTCAAACGAGTTGGCGTCCCACATGTGCTTCTTGCACAGATGACAATAGAACATGTCATTCGGCACGCTAGCGTACGGCGATTCCTTGGACAGAGTGCTACTTTAATCCAAAATGATTTTTGGATGTGCACAAAAAGATTACAAAAAAATAAATAAATAAATTACATAAGTTTTCAAATGTTTAAACAAAAAAGCATGCGCATCTCTCTGTATTAACGTGGTTGGACACGAGGACACATCCTCGGCGTGCCGCCAGCCAGTAGTATAGAAGTCACGCTGAAATGCTTTAGTTAAGGATTTTGATATTGGTACATATATAAAAAATAGATGAAAACTTTTTAAATCTGGTCTTTTGCTAATAAAAAGTATGAGATATTTTGAGAACGCGAAAGTGGTTAAAATGTAATGAATGATAACGATGAGCTAAACCCATTCCTCGGTTGAGTTAAGACAGAAAAACATATCGGATAGTGTTATAGACAATCTAGGAATATCAACGGACTGTTTTGATATTAAAAAAAGTTTGATAAATAAAGTTACTGAAGTCTCCTGCACGAAACGTTAAACAAAATTGTAGAAATATATAAAAATTATAATGAATAACTGCAGTTAAATGATGTTAACAAGTTTTCCCCAATATAGTTTACCCCAAACAACCCGCCCGATTTGAAATTCTTTACAATGAAGTTAAAATATGGGACACACACGTACATGTAAAACACTCAACAACGAAACAAAAGCAAAATTATAATAAATATGCGTATGAATAACAATTAACTTAAATTAACAACTATCTGCAAAATATATATGGTATATCGTGGATCAAACCATGCCATGACTAATATATAACCCAATACGACCAGAAAGAATAGGTTCTTCTAATCAAAAAAGAGAGAGGACTATATAAAAGACTTATTGTGTGATTATTTTTCGGAACTTATCATTACAATATATATGTATATCAAATGCATATAGATAAATTGGAAATGAAGTACTTAAAATTATTAGCTTATTTCTTTTAAGAAAAAACTTATGCATTGTTTATAAAAAATTTGTCTTGTGTTTAAGTTTTTTTTTTTGGTGGGAAGAAAAATTGCGAATAAAGCAATATTTCATAGTATTTGGAATTGAAAATTGTATATTTGGTATTTTTTTATTTTTGGTTTTTTGGTATTTTATAGTAGTTGTACTCTTACCTCTCAATTTTCTTTTCGCCAGGAGTAATTTCCTTCTTTTTATTAGTGTTGGCATTTTTAGCCAAAAGTTTCTTGGCACGATCAAAAGCATTCTGCTTACGAATGCCGCCGGCGCCCTGCTTTTGGGGGGGCTTGGGACCACCAGTAACGCCACGATTTTGGAAACCTCCTTGGCCACGACGATTATTGAGACGATTGCCGGCACCGCCGCCACGATTGACCATCTTTTTTACGTAATTAATTTATGTTTATGTTCACATAATACACAACACACACATATTTCGAATACAATACATTTTATCGAGTTATTCGTTTGATTTTCAATAAATCAATTCATATAAATATTTATATAAATTAAATTGTTCATTCGTTTGTTTTTTTTTTGTTCCGGCAATGGAATTATAGTGGAATAGAATCGATTAAGAATCAATCGTTAAACGTTATTGAATTTACAATTTACAAATTGTTACAGGTATATATAAAAGATATATATATATATTAGATATATAATCGTTAACGAATTGAGAAATTATATGACATTTGCCATTTACAATATTTAAGTGGTAATTGAAATAGGTTTCCATTTTGCATTGGGATAGAAGTAAAATAGTTATAGTTATTTTTATACATATAATATAGTAAGATGTATTGGTCAAATCGGGCGGAACGGACGCGCAATCAGTCGACGGGGATGGTTTTGTTTTGTTGATGAAGTCGTTGGCGTGGCGGTGTGTGGCATTTTGTTAAGGTGTATTATTTTTTTTGATTGTGTTTCAACACAAACGGGCGGGCATGAAAACACCGTTATATATGGGTTTCGAGTTCGATTATCGGATTTCGATCAGAGCAGGAACGTTGAAGAAGAGTGGCGATGCAGTTACACATATATATTACATAGATATATATATATATATATCGGTTTAGTTTTGTTATATTTTGCAAGTGTTGTTGCACCATCAATCAGTACCAGTACCAGATCGGATCGTTTATCAGTTTCAGAGCAGAGCAGATTAGAAGAGTTCAATCAATCAATCATTCAATCAATCGGTGGCGTCGCATTGGAAGTGACATCGCATCGCATTATACATATTTAGATTTATTGTGAGCGTTTGAGCGTTTTTCATTTGCGTTTTATGCAATTTGTGTGTTGCGTTGCATATTTATTTATTTATTGTTTGTTTTGCGTGTGTGTGTGTTTGTTGCAAGTGCCACCAAAGTTATTTTGATTTGGTTATTGAAATTATTGTTTGTTTTTTTTGTTTTGTTTTGGTTTTTTGTTAAATAAATAAAAGAACAAATGATACATTGTCCACGCATAGCAGACAATAACAATAGAGCAACAAACAGAAAAATGTTTGTGACGCATTTCAACAACAACAACAACAAATTGTTGCGTCATATAGCAGCAACACAACAGCAACAGCAATTGAACAGCAACAGCAAACAACAACAGCACATGAATTGCACGCAGTTTAACAGCGTCGGGAGTGACGACATCAGCATATTTGACATATACATTAATATATATAGAATATATACATATTTATATATATATAAGTATATATATTTTCATATAGCATGTATAGAGAGAGATAGCCAGCCAGCCGAAATGCGTGTTTTTTCAATTCGATTCGATTTGCGTTTTTTTGTTTTTTGGGTTTTTGTTCAAACAAGCATCGAATATTATTTTGGTTTTCGTGTAGAAGAGAATAAAAATAAATATTTGTAAATTAGCAAAGTTATGTTGAATTTGTTCAAATCCAAAAATGTTGTTCAATATATTATTGATTTTGTTGCTGTTTTTTTGGTTTTTTGGTAAATTATTGTAAAATACAGTTAATTAAATGCCTACGTAAAGCTCTAATATGAAAATTATGGGAATAAATTACTTTACAAAATTATTTCATAATTTTTTCTTGTCATCATCATACTCTTTTCATCGTTAAATGGAACATTTGTTGGCGGTACTTATATTTCGTCGTGGTACAAACAAATTAAATTCAACAAAGTGTGCAATTGTTTATCTCGACCTATTGAAACAATAAAATTTGCATTTCAAATGGAATAAATGCTTTTTTTTATATAGAAAACCTTCTACTCCACACCTCCTTTTTCTGCACTTTAACAGCAGGGTTCTCTTTGTCGCAAATTTGTTGAATTGTTTTTTAGTATTTAAACAAAAATATATATATACATACAGACTAGGGTAAAAGAGCTAACCAAAGTTTGTGTTTTGATCAAAATTAAGATACATATAATTAAACAAAAACAGGATTTTCGTTTACAATTCTTTGTTGGATGCAGTGGGCAGCAGTTAAGGTGAAATATACAAATTTAAGATCTATAATTTAACTACAACTTTAAATAAATGATGGGTTTAAACAGCAGTGGTATTAGCCAAAAATTTAGCTCCTCAGCAGTCGGACCAATATAATTCATAAAATATATAATAAAATTAAATCTACAACTGCTTTTGCTCCACCAATCCAGCAAAGACTTTAAATGTAATAAACTTAAAATGTAATTTAGCTAATTTTTAAATTAAATTTGTTAATTGAAATAAAGTACACATACCGGCCCACCGCGTTGATTGCGATTTCCCATGCCACCACGTGGCAGATCCAATAGAGATGGTGGATTTGGATTTCTAAACAGATTGTTTAACAAATTGCTGGCAAAATTGATGGCCTGAGCGTTCATCTGGCCGCCACCTTGACGCATATTATTGCCAAATTGGCCACCGCCGGGATTCTGGGATTCCCACGGGGACATGTTCATGCCACCACCTCCCATGCGATTGGCGCCCATGGGGCCAACATATTGATTGCCACCGCCAAAGTTGCGATTGCGATTCTGGTTGCCACGGAATGCCATGTTGTTAGCCTTGTTGTTGTTACCCAAATGTGGTTGCGAATTACCGTTGAGCTTTACACTGTAACAAATGCAATGCAATTGATTAAAAACTAATTATTAAAGCAATGAAGACATTTTAAAGCTAATATAAGCATATCTACTGTCAGCATACCTGGCCATAATTTTGATAGAATTTTTTATGTGGGATTTTTAAGCTAGTTATTAACTGTGTGCAGGTGTTTGTGTGTTTTTATGTGGGAGAATTTATGTAACGAAATGCTTTGGAAATGAAAATTTCGTTCACGCTGAAAAAAAAGTAACGGCACAAAACATAAAAAAGCATGAAAAACAAGCAGTAAATGTTGTTGGTGATTAATGCAGTTAGTGCGATTAGTTATGATATATAAAATATAATTAATGAACAGGTAACTACACTAAAAATATATTTTTTTATAATTTTTGTTATTGAAATAATTTAATTTAGCTAAAAAAATATACATTTTAATTATTTTTACTATTTAAATATTTAACAAAAATATTTTTTAAATAATTTATGGTATTAAAATAGTCCACAAAAATATTTATTTAATTTTTTCATTATTGAGAATATTAAAAAAATATATTTTGTTTATTTTTGTCATCGAAATAATTTACTAAAATATTTTTTGGTTATTTTTATTACGGAGAGTATTAGCAAAAACCTTTTTGGGTATCAAAATTATTTACAAACATATTTTTTATTTGATACTGTATTTGATAAAAATTATAAAAATATTTTTTGACTATATTTGTTATTTAAATTTTTTTACAAATATATTTTATAGATTATTTTTATTTCTGAAATTATTCAAAATTATACTGTTTGTTTATTTTTGAGATCGAAATAATTTCCAAAAAAAAATTTTTCTTATTTTTGTTATTATTAATTAAATAAATAAATTTAAAAAAAAATTAAATTTAAATAATTTTCAAAAATGTTTCGATTCTGTTTTGTTATTAATAAAACTACTTGTTGATTATTTTTGGGTTTCAAATAATTAACAAAACAAACATTTTTAGTTAAAATTGCACTTTGTTGTGAAAAATCAGTGTTGTTAAATTTATGTATTGTTTACACTGCATTTGTAAACACACAAGCGCAATGTGTGTGTATCTAAGGGTGCACGACCGAACGCAACGCAGATACAGATACACATCCACACAATGGAGGGTTGAACATATATTTGTATGTATAACGCGTTCCATTGACAATGAAAACATGCACATATAAAAATTTAATTAAATGATACCTGTTTCAACGGTTAGTAGCAAACGCTAATAAAAAGAATGAGAACGCAGCAGCAACAAAAAGGCCCGAAAACAAAATAAAACTGGTTTCAATGAAACAGACGACACTTAAAAATGCTGCTTGCTAACCGGCAAAAGAAAAAGTGGCGACAGCACAAAGATAGAGAGCAAGCAAGGGAGAGAGAGAGAGGGAGAGAGATGTTGGAAGGTGAATGTCTATCTAAGAGAAAAATAAAATAAGATGGCGGCTCCGACCGCCTGCATGCGTGTGCGTATGTTTGTATGTATCATTGCTGAGCCACCACCAAGCGCTGAGTCAGAAGCCGGCGAAACGAAAAGAAAAATTTACTTTACTTTACGCACTAATTTTTCCATTTAAAACAAGAACAAAAGTTACAAATTCTACCGTATTGCATAAATAATTTACTGTAATTGCACGTAGTTTTACCTCTACACTTTATAACTACTTGTTTTTACTATGTACTTTCAACAGCTACTGTACTTTTTCTTTAGTGCACTTTTATTGCATAAGCATTTCAAATGTTTTAGTTTAAAGAATTCTTGTTAAAAGCAACTACAAATCTTTCGCCAAAGACCCAACGCAGCAGCAATAATAATCAATAATTAGTTTGCAGCCTGTCGGGCTCCGGCGAACGTGAAAGAAAAAAAATCCTCCTACAGATACACACAACGCACCACAGAAAGAAAATTTGTCAAAACTAATGAAAAACTACTAAGAATTATTGCATTTTGCACACTTACGTTATTGCAGCTGCTGCAGTTCAATATCCTGCGTTGCAATATGTATTTTATTTAATTATTTCACACGGTTTTTCGCTTTATTTTATTCTAAATTAAAGATGGCAGCCCGTTGTGAAAATTTATTTTCACACACGACGTACGAGAGTCAACTCTTTATGTGAGCCGAAAAAGTAATGTGAACAATAGACTTGTGTGTTTTGTTCAGAACAAGTTGAAATGAACGACTGAACTTGTTTAAGTTGTTCGTGAGCTATGTTATCGTTCAGTTGTCGGAGTCAGTACGGCAGTGAGACCAACATTTTAGACATTTAGTATTTTTCAGCTAAGGCTCAAATATACCACTGACTGTAAAGTAAATGCAAGCAAAGTTGTTTAACAAATTATCGGTAACAAATTTTATATATTTTTTGTAGTACATGATATGTTTTTAAAATTAATTGTTCTTCCTGCATTGAGGTAATATTTTTATTTTGATGTGTCTTTTTGCTTAACATATCTCTGTTAATTAAAAGCTGGAATTGCTCATATGGCTTGCTTGAACAGTAGTTACATTTTACATTTGCTGTTAACAGTGCAGAGCAGAGTTGACTTCCGATAACAGTGTTGCCAGACTCAGTGCAAAGCTGCCAGTTTTTTTGTTTGCTCAGAATAGTACAAGCAGTGCGCGCTTAAATTCAAATTATTTGTATCGACGCTATATTTAAATAAATTGAGTCAAATTAGTTATTTGTTTTGTTGTTTTTGATTTATTTATTTTGCATAAAACTGACGCATATTTGAGCTATGCGCCCTTGCAATGCATAGATCAATTTTACATACAAAGGGGGGGATTAAACATATTAATTATAAACGTTATAGTTAGCAATTATCGTAATTATAATAGTTTGTGGTGTATTTTGTGTTTTTGTGTGTTTATCTAGCAAAACTAACGCTGGCCTTTGTGTAACTGCTTTGTTAAGTACCACAGCATATACATATATATAAAGTAGATGCAATAAAAATATAGTATTGTAGTAGTAATGTGTTTTTTTGTTGTTGTAAATAATTTGTAGAATAATTTGCTACTACATACACACACACAAATTTACATATACAAGGAAGTTTTACATACAGTACATACATACATTGATGGCCCATCAAAACAGGTGCCCAAAGGGTGCAGCGGAAAACAGGAACCCGGGGAATTCCCGTTGTTCATCTTACTACACTGTGCGTCTTTTTGTTTTGTTTTTTTTTTTTATTTTTTTCGATACTATATGCTGATATGCTCTGACGTACATAAACAACATGGATAATAATAATATATAATTATTATGCATTATTCTAGCTTTTCTTTGTTTCGTTATGTTTTCTAACTGATTTAGTGGCTTTAACTTGCGCTAATTAACATAGTAACTACATATATTTATAGAAACACTAACCAATTGTAAGTTTTGCAATCAATATTTTTGGGTTCTGAAATTGTGGGTGAAATTGTGTTACGTGGTTTTTGGAACGCTATCGTCGTCGTCGTCGTCGTTGTCGCTGTTGTATTTGGGATAATTTAAACAACTCGCACACTTAACGTATTTACATAACCCGTCGACGTAGACATGGACCGTGACGGCGACTGCAACGACGACGGCGCCCGCACCTAGTAGAAGAAAAGCAAACGCTCCTGAGCCGAGGCAGAGAGCAGACGCCAGGAGCGTTTAATGCTCACATACTGAATCAATGCACGTATGGCAATTAAAAAGCCAAAGGCACAAATTAACCACCACAGCCAGGAGTTCTCATGCGATGCCAGATCCGTTGAATGCTTCACAATCAAAGTCCATTTGGCCAGCGATAGTCCAAAACCGGACAAGGCACCGTAACGTGCCGCAATCGTGTGACAGAAGCAGGTCAGCATCAAGAATCCAATCCAGTTGAACAGAAAGGCGACCATAAAAGCGGTAATGAACATTATATCTGTGCCCAGCAAATTGTCTGTGGTGGACAAACTATTCTCCGGATCACTGGCATCGATGGCAATGAATGTGAGTGCCGGTTGCCCGCCAACACCACCGGCGCCGCGTACACCAACACCACCACCATTGGGGCCATCACGCAACGGATTTGGTGGCAGTGGCAGCAATGGATTTGGCGGCGGTGGCAACTGTTGTGTCGTTGGCAGCGTGAGAAATGCGGGCGGCAGTTCACCATTCAATGATTTCTCCATTTGCACCTCCTCATATGTGGGCAACTTGCCGTGCAGCTCCTGTGGCAAGGCCAGCTCACCCACCAGCTGCAGCTGCTGCTGCTGATGCTGCTGTTGTGCGGCCACATCCACAGCATGTGTAGTCAATGCCAGCGAGGGCAAATGTGTAGGCAGCGACACCTGCTGCTGACCGCCATGACCCAGTGCATCCGGCTCATACGGCGGTGGTGCACTGAAATCGGCCTTCGGTGGACCCAAAGCATCATCGCCAGACGGAGGATTGTTGTGCGGCATGTCTGCAAAAAAGAAGATTTCAAATTAAATTTAATAATTTATATAAAAATTATATAAAACTTAAATGTAGCTTATAAAAAGTCAGTTTTGTCTTTCGTTTTCTGTTTTGTTTATTTGTTTTTTTAACGTTAATTTGGTTAACGCAACGACATAAATAAAATATTAAATAGTTGTTTAAAAAAATATTGGACAGTTGGCTGCCCAAAACAAATTGCATTGGGGTTTTTTTTATAATCAGCTCTGGATTAATTATAATACTTAACAGTTTTAATGGTCACATACACTAACTACATTTTGGTTAAAAAGTTACCAAAAAAGTCAATTAAATAAATAGCGTTTTTGTAAAAAAAAATACAATTATTAATTAGCTGTAGTTTGTTTGTTATAATTATTAGTAATAGTAGTAGTTGTTGTTGTTGTTGCTGTTGTTATTGTTTTTTAACGTCTGGCTCTTTCGTGGCTTGTAGCCGACTGCAGATACGCTTGCTCCATGCTCAAGATGCGATTATGATGCGGTCCAAAGGGACGTCGCGCTATGCGCAATGCCTTCAGACCGTCCACCTCATCGATGCCAGCATTCTCGAAGCCCATGTCTGCCACATCGGCACCGGATGCGGAGGAGTCGTGCAGCTTCTGTTTGGCCTGCTTCTCGTGCCGCAAGTACAGCACCACACAGCACATGACCATAAAGATAACTGCGAGTGTGGCGCCACTAACAATGCTCGCCTTTTCGAGCATCACACGATTCCTAGTGGGCAAATAGCTGCCATCGATCTCCTTGTACTCGCATCTTGGTCCCATAAAACCAATCGCACACTCGCAATTGTACAGCACCTCATTGTGGATTTCCACGGAGAAGCAAGTGGCATCGTTCAAACAATACCATGCCTCATACGTCGGTGGGCAGCGAAAGATGGGAAATGTTATATTCGGACGGATTACATTATCTGGTGCTGGTGTTGGGGGCTCCTCCTCCGTTGGTGTTGGTGGTGGTGGGGGCGTCTCGGGACGTGGCTTCGATATGGCACGGGAGGAACAGGCGGCGGTTAGTGTTAGACATGCACTCAGCGCACTGGCAAACAGCAGCAGCATACGCATCCTATAAAGTTTCGGGCTTATCAGCGGCATTATCAGCGAGGCGCATGGCAACAAAACAGGCAGGCAGGCGGGCGGGCGGTCAGGCAGGAGGCGGGAACAGGAGGAATGTTTAGATATGTCTGTGTGTGTGTGAGTGTATTAACGAAGTTTGATATCTTTTCTCTTTATATTTTGATTTGATTTGTATTTGATTGGTTTGGTCTTTGATTGGTTTGGTTTGGTTTGGTGCGTTGCTGCAACAGAATAAAAGCAAAGTTGCAATTAAAATTCAAACTCAAAAGTACATAAAGTGCAATTGTGTGTGTGTTTGTGAGTGTGTCTTAATACATTTTGGTTTATACGAAGTACGAAACACGTATTTAACTATAAACGATTTGTAGCTATTTTCAAAAAAAATACTTTTAACTGATCAAAATTGAAGAATTTCTAGTTTAATTTAAAATATTTTAAAACAAAACAAAATCAGTGTTTTTCATGAGTAGTTAACCAAAGTTTCTGCTATTTTAAACTGTTTAATGGATAATTGTTTTGGTAGAACTCAAAAAAGTTTCAAATAAAATATAGCAAATGTTGCGAAATTTTTGAATTTCGATTACAAACTAATTTATATTATAGCAACAATTTAAATATTAATTGTTGCGAATTGTATTTAAAGAAGGACCGTTCTTAGTAAATTTTGTAAAGTTAACGTTGACAGAATATCAATATATAATCAATATCTGGTTTAAAAAAAAACAATGAACTTTCAAAATTTTAAATTTTACTTTTTTTCAAAAAACACCAAAGTAAAGTGAAATGAGTTCTCGAAATCTAAAGAAAAATGTTTAATTTTTAAGCCATAACATCAATTTCTGGCGTGGTCCGAAAAATATTTTCCATTTATAATTACAATTGAAATTTAAGTTGACAAATTTTTCAAAAACCAAAACAGAAGTTGCTTAAGGTATTATTAGACCAATTTTTATAAACTTTAGATAACAGAAGAATTCCTAAAAGGCATACAGATTAGTTTTAGGTTTCATCCATAACAAAGTATCCATTGTGCACATAAATGTTGCAGGCAACATTTCTTATATTGAATAAACTAAACTATTCTCTTTTTTATAAGTAGGCAAGCTAAAAATATATAAAAAAATTCGGACAACATTTGTAAATTGTGAAATGAAATGAAAACAAAAAATTAAATTAAAGCGCTATCAACTTATAAGAACTCTGGGCTGAAAATAATAGACCGATTCCTGAAACGAGTACATTTTATAAGCTTTGGACTTGTTTTGGATTTTCTCCAAACAAAATATGCAGTGTGCCCATAACATTGTGGTAAATTTTTCACAAATTTAAACATTTTTATGTGCAAAGTGAATATTTTGTAATGGTGAAATATGAAAAAAATCTAAAACTAATCTTTATTCGTTTCTAGATCAGGATAGTGTTTAAAGATAATTAAATAAACTAATGTGTGAAAAATCATATGTAATAAACGACATAAAAAGTGCATAGGTTCAATTGAACTTGTGCTGAATAAAAGAACATAATACGTGAACTACTGTCGTATAAACACTGTAACTTTATGAGTTGTGCCGAGCTGCATGTAAGTGTGTTTGTGTGCTAGTGCCTGCGTCTGCCTTGGCCAGCCTTGCCCTCATTTCTCATTCACACTCTTTCTCTCTCCCTCTCTGTCTCTTACTAAGCTCTTTTATTGCTTGCGCTGTTTTTCCCAAAACCCGCTCTCAAGTATTTGTGGATATCGACCTGAGTGGAAAATAACAAAGCAACTTATTAATTAACATTGAAAACAAAAAAAAAAACACAAGAAACTAAAAATTAAACAACAACAATTAAAACTACAATAATGCACAAAATTACACAGTTTATTTACCTGGCTCAGACACTGACACTGACAGCTGATGTTTACACAGTTTGCACTTGTATTTATTTATTTATTTATTTTTTTTTTTAACTTTATTTTATATATTATTTTTAATTTTGAAAACACACTCAGAACACAATTTCACAACAGCGAAAGTAGCCAGGTTCATTCAATTTGCACTTGAACGAAACAACACACGCGTTATTTTAGAACTATACGACTAATAAATACCCTAAGACTAGCCCTGCACTCAACACAAACATACACACATTTTTTATAAATTTATAAAATATAATTAACTACCTGATTTAGCTGTAGTTAGCTCTGCTTTTAAAATCCATATTTTATCCAAATTTTTGAATATTTCTCCGTTGCCATTTTTAACTCAACTTATCGCCATATTGAACTGAACACAAATGGCAGAATTTCAAACAAATTTTTTGTACATAAATGAGTGTAATTATATTGACCTTTTGGCTCAATTGGAAGCCATGTGAATACTACGATTTCATTTAGTTTTGCAACTAAAAAACACTCAAAGCAGAAATGTGCGTAGGCACCACTGTGTTTGCCACTAATTAGCATACAAAAAGGTAGTGGGAAAGGCAAGAATTAAACTGCTCGACTGTTAGAAGCATAGTTCCCAACTGAACAATGTTTTAAGTTAGGGAATAACATTTTAAGATGTTTTTTTTTAGAGTATTTATATTAGCACAAAATTACTGTGCCGATTTTTAAACAACATTTTATAGCAAACTTATTTTTTGTGCACAACATTTAAGTGTTCTCATCAAATTTATGTGATTCTAAGTCAGACACTGGAACTTTAGGTATTTATACAGAAGTATCCCAAAAAAGTAGTCCTAGTTTTCAAAGGGAACTAACTACGAGATACTTTCAGCTCTTAAGGCTATTTGTAAAGTTTATAATAACTAAAATGATCGAGCTTTAAACAGGGTTGGTCACACTGTCATTATCGAATGTAGTGCAATTTCGCATCACTATCGATAGTAGTTTCACACGTAGATAGTGTATGGTAATACTATCGAAAGAGACTTCGATAGCTTGGTTTACTTATCGACAGTAAAACACTCGCTTCATTTTAAAGAAAAAAAAATATTTTTATGTAGTTAAAGAGTATCACTTGGATACGTCAACAAAATACCGCCGACTATCGATTGTTATTCACCTCTAGTACAAAGATACTTTGCCGATTTATAAAAAAGAGCCGTAAAAACAATTCTAAAGAAAACTGGAGCTTCGTGCACAACATTTAAATGTAGTCATTAAATTTGCGCGATTCTAAGACTCTGAAATTTTGAAGTTCTTAAAGAAATAATCTGAGCACTACAGGCTTTGGGTATATTTTACAATAAAATACATGAAGTCATTCCAAACAGAGATGGTCATACTGTTTTTACAGCTACACAGAGCTCATTTCACACACATTTTTAGTATCCCTCTAGCTCTATTAAAAAACAAACCCACAAGGGATTCTCATAGTGAAATAAACACAAAACACGCAAATGCGCAGTTTATTCGTATAATAATTTTGAATGCGGGTTCTAATTTATATGTACATAAAGTGTGGGTGTACCGTACATATACAGGCATGGTCAGCACTACTCATAACATTTTTTGTACATAAACAACAGATGTACTTAGGAAATCGTTGCTGGTTTCAGCGATATTTCAGCTACAGATCCAAAAAGAAAAACATACAGAAACTCAACTCAAACAATACTGTTTGCTTTAGATTTGTTCTGGAGAATTTATTATTCGTCAACTAATCAATTTTAATACTTCAAGAAAAGGTATTTTATAAAAGCTGTTTTTTAATAAGTTAAAACAAAAATTTTTAATTACAATCGATTCTATTATCGATTTGAGTTCTGCTAAAATATGCATTTTCATTGAAAGTGTACCTGCTGCAGTAGTTTGTACCCAATTAATCCAAGGTGTACCAACTGCTGTAGTGTTGCGCACTTTTGCGCTTAACACGTACCAACTTCAACAATTCGTACCATTTTAACAGAACCCAGCGCTGTAGTTGTGGTACCCTATGTTAAGACAAATGTGTACCCAAACTGATCGTACCTTATCTGCACATGCTAGTACTTGTTGGTGCCCTGGTACAGTATCGTTTTACGATACTTTGCTGCTTATCTGGTATCAAATAACAAAAACACATATATGTATGTACACCCATGGATACATATTGTGTGTATTAATTATAAACCAGATGACGATCAGCAGCTGACTTACATACAAATGTATATAGTATTTCTGCCTGAACAAATGCCGATTAGTGGCCGATAACAATAACAATGAGGCTCTATTGATAAGACAACACAGTCTCAGTTGAGTCACTTGAATGAGAAACTATATGTATGTACTATATGTATATAGGTAACACGTTATTAGCTCGCATAACGTACAAATTGCATGAAATCAGCAAAAAGAAAAATAAAACGTCGTAGGTAGGTAGGCAAGAAAGAGACAACAGATGGCGTGGATAGGCAGCAGTACACAGGCATACAGATGTGTGTGAGTACCTATAACTGTGGGTAGATGGCGTGTTAAGTAGTTGGGAATTTCAAAGAAATAGACAAATACATGTGAAGGTCTCTTGGGTATTGATAAGAAATTTGAGAGGGACACAACGACAGCTGCAGTTGCCAACAAAGCAGCAGGTGCGAATAATGCAGGTAAACACATAAATATATATATATATATATATATATGTACAAATGCAGCTGCGCCCTAAAACCAGTTAAACGAGACATGTTGGAAGGCGGAAGTCGCCGCTGAGAATGAAAAGACCTTAAAGCAGCAGCACAGCTTCCGTTGCAGCTACACGCAACTTGAAACAACAACAAAAAACTTGAATGAAACACGCACAAACACGCACAGCAACACGCATATGTATGTATGTGTACAGCTAGAACCGTTACTGCGCTGCAGTTAGAACCAGTTTCAAAAAAAAAAAAAAAAAATTACTGCGTTTCAAGCAAAAAAAAAATACTCAGCAATGCTGTTAATTGTTTGCCTTGTTGTTGTGCCTTAAATTTATGAATTGAATAAACAAACTTAGAACACACATAAACACACAGCCACACAAGCACTTTATTTTTTATTGCAATAAACAAGATTTGAGCACAGTGGCGCAATAGCAGCAACAACAACAACTATGCATATATGATTATTAATTTACTAATCAAAACACAAACATACGTATGCGTGTGTGTGTATACACACAAATCTGTTCAAAATGCTCCCCTGGAGCTGTTTTTCATTCCCCCCTGCTCCTATACAACACTGACACAACCTTTTTACATCTCGCCTTTTTTTTCTATTTCTGTGCAGCGCAAAGAGAACTCTCGCTCGGCACACTCAATGCCTACATTTTATTTTTACAACAATCGAAATTGTATATATTTTTTTGGGGGTATACACCGTATTTAGGTTTTTTGCTATTTATTCACCTTTTGCTTTTGTTTTTTCGTTTGTTCGTTGATTCGGTTTTCACTTTTGCGCAACGCGTTCGCTCTCTACAAATGTCGTTATTGATTTGCCAAACAACAAAATACAAAACTTTTTAATAATACCGAAACACCGCGCACACACACTAAATACTGTTTTCTTTTTGGGCCAACAATTAACGCAAATGTTAAAACATTGATTTTTTCTTTATAATTTGGAAAATGTAGTTATTTACTATTTTTATTTTTAATTTAGTAAATTAGACGGAACAAAACAAATGCGACTACGTGAGCCACATTCTTCTTCTTCAGTGAGTTTGAGCTCGCTGCCAACTTCATGTGACTCAAAATCGCGTGCCAAGCAGTGTTGTAAAGTGCGCATTTGTAAATAGTACCATAAAATACCAAATTAAAAACTATCGATAAGTTTATTAGAATTTGTAAACAACGACGTGGTAGATTAATTAAAACAAATTTATAATTATAAAAATGGAAAAATTCAGTTTATTGTTATTAACAGTATTAGCCTTAATAAGCGTAAGTACTCTGCCACATATTGAAGTGCAAGTAATCCACATACCAATGCCTTATAACAGCTGCAAGCCCAAGCGGAATTCACGGCAGCCGATTGCCGGGAATTGGGTTTCATTAAAACGCAACTAATGTGCTCCAATTGCGAGAAACTCGATGATTTTGGCTTGGAGACCCTAAAGCCCCACTGCAAGCAATGTTGCACCCAAGACCAGCAGCAGCAAACGCAGCGCACCTACGCCAAGGCCATACTGGAGGTGTGCACCTGCAAATTCCGTGCCTATCCGCAAATCCAGGCGTTCGTTCAAAGCGGTCGCCCAGCCAAGTTTCCCAATCTGCAGATTAAATATGTACGTGGCTTAGATCCTGTTGTCAAGTTGCTGGATGCCAGTGGCAAGGTTCAGGAGACATTATCGATAACCAAATGGAATACGGATACTGTGGAGGAGTTCTTTGAGACACATCTCGCCAAGGATGGCAAAGATGGCGTCAAGAGTTCCTATAGCGTCGTCGAAGATGCCAATAACGATGATGATGATAATGATGATGACGCTGATTATCTG
Organism: Drosophila tripunctata; assembly: GCA_035047385.1. Lineage (NCBI taxonomy): Eukaryota > Metazoa > Arthropoda > Insecta > Diptera > Drosophilidae > Drosophila > Drosophila tripunctata. The sequence goes on from JAWNPS010000273.1 coordinate 854,014, forward strand.
CGTACCAATAGAATATAAAAATTTGATATTTATTTGTACCTTCAACACTCCAGTAGTCAATGTAATAAAAAGCTAGCCTAGTGTTTAGGAGCCACAGTCAAAGCGTATGAGCTTTTGAGCTTTTTTCGAACTTGTACTTAAAAACGAAGTAAAGGTGGTCTAGTGGGTTTGTAATAAAATAATATGTGTGTGCAACAGGCAAATAGATGCATCTTGGACTTAGGAAAGTATGTACATAAAAATATTCTAGAACAGCAGAGTGGCTATGTCCGTTTCTCCATCTATTTATCTGCATAATTTAATGCACCTCAGATACTCAGATTTGGCTATTAAATGTAGCATGTCGCTAGGTTTAGCTATGCTGCTAGCAAATCATGTTTAATTTTGATTTTATAAAAAATCAGTTGGTCTTTTAAGTTGGTATGAAAATTAAGAAAGCATCTTAGAACTCATAAAGCATATACAATGTTCTTAATCAGCAGAATCGATGAATCAAAGACTTTAAGAGCTAGAGTCACCGCAATTGCCTTGTATCTTCGTTTATGCTGCTAGAAAATCAAGAATATTTTACAAAAATGTACACCGACTGTATAATTTTCTTAAATAGTGTCAAGCGATTCGCAAAATCGCATAACGGGAGCAGTATTTGAAATATGTACAACTAACTTCCACTGAATGTTTGTGGTAGCATTGTCCATACTTAGACCAACTTTGGTTCGAATCAAATATCCCCCTTAAACTATATTTTTTAATTTATTGAGATATGTATCTCAATCAAATTTTTACAATTTGTCTATACATTACAAGCTTTATATTTTATTTTAATATTTATTTATATATAGTTTACTTATAATGTAACATTTTAATAATTTACTTAATTATACAGTCCTGAAACGTATACTGAGTCTGTATAAATCATAAATAATCAGTTGAATTAAAGATGATTTTTTTTCGCTCAAGAAATGTGAATAAATCACAACCGGTATAGATCAATATTCGGATCAGATTAAAAATTCAATACTCTTTGCAGTTCTCTGATACAGACCATTTTGTTCATACTAAAGTATCTAATGTGAAAAAATTTTATGGGCACACTGGCCATTTTATATAGATGTAATCTAAAACAAATCTGTACTCGCTTTAGAAATCGGCCTATTAGTTGTATTAGTTTACAATCGGCTAACTAAAACATACAAATCCAATTTAAATGATTGATCAGTGTTTAAAGCATTACAAACTGCCTACTTGATGTTGAGCTAGAGTGAGTACTGGGTCTTTTACAGTCTCTCTAGCTCGACTATAGCTTCATCTACCGTTTGTTTGGAGCAAGAGCTTTCAGTTTACAGTTTGAGAGGCGCTTTAGCATTTCTAATTTTACCGCATTGTGAGCGAATTATTGATTCATTATTATTTTTTCCATTTTTTTTGTCGTATTGTTATCAATTCGCAGTGCCACAGCCCGAAAGTAACAATGCCTGGCTATTGTCGGCCGATTCATACTTATGCAAAAACAAGCGGTACTTTACCTGCCTCCATGTGCGGGTATGACGTATTTATTAATCCCCCTCTTGAAGACAACTCAAGATATCAAATATTTATACAGTCTGTCAAATAGTCAGTCACTAAATTGGCAAGACAAATAACAAAAGTGTTTAATTTGCTGGCAATGCTCATTTTTCATTTCACTGCCCCTGCCGATTCTCTCTCTTTTCCTTACTCGCAGACTGTACAGCGCATGTGCAAGCGGCTTTAGCGTTAGTAAGGTTAAGTCCGGCTTACTGATAGTCGCATTTTATGGAACAAGACTTTGTGCTATATATGTATGTACATATGTAGAATGTGTGTTGTTTACACTTAATTACATATTTCTATTTGTGCATATATTTTGTATTATTTATGACGACTTGTTATTGCTTTTTAATCATAGCCTGATCCACAGTGGAGCAAAGTCTGTTGAAAAGCTTAGCTACAAAATTACTAAGCAGCAATTACAAATCAATATATTAATAAATATATTTATTTATATGTTTGTATGTGCTGTGAGTGATTGTCACGCCCTAATGCCAATCAATAGGCTGGTACTGTGATCAATACTAATTGCTTTCATTATGACTATTCTATTCATATACCATACCATACCATACATACATATTGCATTATTGTTATGCACGGCAGCTGCCTTTGAGCCCAGGGACCTTATCATTGTATGCCATAAAAGCGCATTCAACTGTTTGGCAAAAAACTACTCATACTATACAAATTTATATATAGTATATGAATATGCACATGTACATAAGTTTGTACAGTAAGCCCAAAAAGTTCTGCCACACCTCTATAAAGTTTGAGCTTAAAACAAACAGCAAAGCTTTAATGAAGAGCGCTCGACTACGTGTTTCCCTTAGTTTCGAACTCTTTCGCAGTTTGCTATATAATCAAAATCGGAGCATGATTTACCTGATCTACGTGTAATTGCATGGAGTTATGTTGACTCTAGCCTAAAAAATCAGTATATTACGGTTCGGATCATACCTAAATACTCCTGAAACTATAAAAATCAACCTGAATTCCTATTTAAAAGCTTACTTTGAGATCATATACGAAGCGAATAGATCTTTCTTGATATTAACATTATAGTTATTTAGTTATTAGTCATTAAAATTTTTCTTTTTTTAAAAATAACACAAAAGGAAATCTAAAGATACCATTTATGTATTAAAATTTAGTATTAGTTGTTGTTAATATTTTATTTCAGAACATTTTTAAAAATATAATAAATAAAAAAATTAAGGTTTAAGTTTGGGAAATAAATCATTAAATTACCTTATTTATTAATTTTAAATAAATTTTATTATATAAAATATTATAAATAAATATTATATATAAATATTTTTAATAAAAAAATTCAAAGAATGTAATTTTTGTAGTATTCGATTTTTCATTTCCTCTTTTCCACATTTACAGTGACCATAACATTTAAGTATATTTAGCTTGAATTTTAAGAAATTATGTGGGCACTTTTGATTTTTTTTTATGGATGAAATCTATAAACTAATCCGTATTAATTCCAGGAATTAGGTTAATATTTGATAAAAAGTAACTATATTTATCGGGGTATTTTGTTTGAAATAAAAAGAAAGCTAAACAGTAGTTTTTTAATATATTCAAATTTTAAGCAAAAGAATTTTAACTTAAGATAAAAACAAATAGTAACTATAAAACATAATCTATTTAAAATATACTATTTGTTAGCTGAAAGTAACAGTTAATATATTGAGCACTAAATTTTTTGGAATTTCCAAATTAATACTTCTTATTGTCATACTTTTCTAGAATCACTGTGTATACATATGTACCACGTAGATTTGTAGGTGCCCATATGCATATGCACATATAATACATAGGAATCAAATCTGTAAGCTCCCCCAGTCACCTATTTGCGCGTTCCTCCAGCTGCGACTTGGAATGTCGTTTCGATTCGCTTAAGGCGCCCCCTATAGATTGCTGGCAGAACAGAGTTGTGTTGTTGTTCTTGTTGTTGTTGATGTTATTATTGCTGCTCTCGTGTTTACTGATAACATTTGCGCCTTTAATGTTAAGAACCGGTCGGTGGAGCGTGGAGTAAAGTGGGGCGGTATATAGTACGATAACAATAATGACGGTATAGTCAAAGCGTCATCGCTTCTATTAGCACGACAATTTGATATCATTTGATTTGATTTTAGCACTTAATTATGAAATAACACGAAGTACATACGAACAAACATACGTAGTACATCACTAAAAACCGAATCGCAACGAGGAGAGTGAGAGAGAGCGCTCATTTTTACTCCCACTTTTACTCTCTCTCTTTTGTGCGACTTGCCCTTTTACCGTTAGCAGTATCAGCAAAGTCAAAAGCGAGCAACACGTTATTTAAAACAAAAACAAAAGCTTGATTTACTGTATGAATTGCGATTTGCACTTGCTTTTAATATTCAAATTTAAATTATCTATAGCTTAATATACATTTGTACTCTAAATAATATGCTTGACGAGAACACGAAATTAATAATAATAAACCCATTTTATTTACTTTATATTTATTAGCACTTACCTTTTTTTTTGCACTAAGTTGCAAAGTGTATTGAACTGTCAATGCGCTCAGTCTGCTGATTTGGCGTTTTTCAACACTACATATGTGTTGAGATGCTTGCACCTGTACGCATTTGTTGGCAGCACATGCTGCTGCACTCTAAGTGTGTACACACACAATTATTTATTTAACTAAGTCGTGTTAAGTACCAGTGTTGTCTCCCTCTCATTCTCACTCTGGTAGTCCTAACGTGTAAGTGTCCCCACACTGACCTTTGGCTACTAAATTTAGCACACTCACCGCTAACTGCGACGCGCTTATGAACAAAGCGTAAAAAAAACAACAACAATTTCAGCTAATTGTAATCTGCAGTCCATGTTATGTATGAGTGTGTGTGTTTAATTAATAATAATACAAAAACAAATGTGCTTGTGCACATAATTTTACGTGCAATTATTTGCACATTTAATTTGTATTTTTATTTATTTTTTAACAAATGGAATTCCATTGGAGCGCACGTAGAAAATGAAATAAAGTAAAAAAAAAGACTTTTTCGTAATTGATTTAAAATTAAATGTAAGATTTATTTGAAACAAATAACTGTGTTATTACATTGAATATACTCTTATGCCTGTTGCTTGGATTTTATTTCCGTAATTTAGAAATGTAATCATATATTACATACACAATTACTTAGTTGTACATATTGTATAATCTACATACGTACACATGCACATTTTCGGTATATTTTGAACTTGCACAGTGGAACAACAGCAGTCAAAAAACAGCTGATTAGTTTTGTTGTTGCTGTTGTGTGTACAGTGTGCCCGTTCACTCTCTCTCTCTCTTTTTCGCTCTTAACGTCGTTGACATACATATATATTTTTAATTAGATTTTTTTCGCAGCATTTTTTTTGTTGTTGTTTTGTGTTTTTGTAAAGGATTTAAAGTTGACTTATTTAGTTTATAACTAGAGTTTTACATTGACATTAAAAAAAGGAAAATGTATGTATATATATATATATATTTTATGCAAAATTCTTGTTACTATAATTAACAATATTATTATTATTATTATGTATAAGTTCTGGTACTCAATTAATAAAACTTTTGCACTTTTAAAGCCTGTTATTTGCTTACAACACTCCATTGTCGTTTCTTAAAAATTTGTTTTTAGTCGTATTCGCTTAATAAATTTATATGTATTGTATATGGTACTCTTTATATAATTTCATTATATATTTTTTTTAGGTTTTATTTTGTTTTCGTTTTGGATTGGAATTGAAATAAAATATAAATATTGTGATTAAATTTTGGTACGAAGAGTAATTTTATGCGTAAATTTCGGAGTGTGGTAATTAATGTTATTTAAGACTTTTCTGTGTTACATTGTGTTTGTTTTTTTTTTTGGGGTATATTTTTTTTGTTTGTTTTCTGCCTCCTAACTAGTTATTATATATTTAGTTTTAAGTTTTTGTAAAAAATTTTGAGTAGTTCGTTTTTGATTTTACTTAATGTTTCGTGTTTTGTTTGTTGCGTTTTTCAGTTGCAGAGGTTCAAGAACCTTTAGGATCTTTAATTTTATAGAATCTGTGTATCTGCTTTGCTGGCCAAATATGTCAAGTGTTTTTGGTAAACTATGTGTATATATATTTAGCTATATGTTTTGTGATACTGTATCTTAAAGAGGGAGGGACATCTCAAAAATGTGACCGCTTTAAATTTATTCTTGCATTTTGTGGTATTCGATAAGTGAAAGGAACACTTTGAATTTTACATAGATAATGTTTTACAGCACTGTAGGGATCGGTATCGAGATATATCGAGTTATCGGTAATAACAGTAACGGATTTGTGGATCTTAATTACTAATAATTGCTTCGACGGCACATAAGGGTATTTTTTTGTTGTAGTTTTAATTTTTTTGTTTTTGTTTTTTTTAGGTATATATAAGTACTATATACCTGTAGCTATGGGACTCTGATCTAGTGGCGATCATAGCAATATTACCTGTTATAAATAATCGGTAAATTGTAGCTTTATTTTACAGGAATTTCTTCGTTTGTTTTGTGTTTTTTGTTTGTTTGTTTAAAGAACGTGTACAATAATTTGGTCGTAGGTCTAAGACACTTTTTGGTTTTAATCCATTTCCATTATATAAATAAATACATATACATGTGCATGTATATATGTGTTATATACAGAAAAGTAGCGTTACACATTATATATATATATATTATATTATATATAGTAAGTTGTAGTAGGTATTTTCGTGACTTATGTGCGTAGTTAAGTAAAATCTGAGACTCGCTGTAAAGTATATATCGTATGTTAACGGTTGTGCTATAGGACCGGGATTGGGATCGGGACCGGAATCGTAATGGGAGCTTGGATAATGGTGGAGCTAATCATGTACACTTAAGGTCTAACAGTTTTCAAACAGAGCACGGTAACAACGATAAGGAGGAGACGGATTAGGATTAGGATATACATATGTTTAATGCTTACAACTAGGAACCGATAACTTGGCTTTATTTATTTTATTTTATTTTTTTTTGACTTAGAAGAAAAACTTGCGCACTTCCTCGTCCAAGTCGGTGGAGTCGACAAGATCATCAATTACGCCTGGCACTAGGAGCTCAACCACTTCCAGATCCTTTTTATCCTTATCGCTAGCTGCTGCTGCTGTTGTTGCTGCTGTCGCTGCCTCCGCTGCTGTCTGCTGGACATCCGAGCAGTTGCTGATTGGACTAGAGGATGGCAGTGGCATTGTCATTGGCATTGATACTCCAGCTCCCAACAGCGCCTCGTAGGTGTCCTCGAGCAGCACGCCGCTCTCGATAGCCGCAACAGCCTCCTCATAGTATCAGTTGAGGTCGCGACGAAAGCTATCCTCGATATTGGGATCGGCAATCATGATGGGACTCTGATCCGATAACATTTGCAAGCCAGCCACATCCATTTGACCCAAATCCAAATCCAATGTATCAAAAATCTCTCGGCTAAAATCGGCATTCACGGAGTAATCGCTAAGTATTATAGAGGGTATATTGGCTGTTGTGGGCGTATGACTCTGTGATTGCCCCTGCTGAACCTGCTGCTGCTGTTGTTGGTGATGTTGCTGATGGTGGTGTTGCTGGTGATGGTGGTGTTGTTGCTGCTGCTGCTGTTGGTGGTGTTGCTGCTGCTGATGCTGCTGTTGGTGGTGGTGTTGTGCCTGCTGCTGTTGATGATGATGATGATGATGATTCATTACCATATTGGAGTTGCAGGCATTGCTAACTGGAGAACTACTTGAGAGCGGTGAATTTGTGCCATGATGCACCGGCGAATGCATAGGTGAGTGGTGCGGTGAGTGGTGCAATGACAGCGACAATTGTTGCTGCTGCTGTTGCTGCTGTTGTGACGCATGACCCGACATGGGTATGGGCAGCGGTGAACTGGGTGCACAACCCAATGGCGATGGCACCGGCGAGGCGACCAGCGACTCAACCACACCACCAACACCATTGTTGCTATTGTTATTGTGGTGTTCATGGGGACCGTTCAGACTTGGACCACCATTATGCGTTGAAGCTGAACCACCGCCATTGCTGTTGTTGTTCAGCAATTGTTGTTGTTGCTGCTGCTGCTGTTGCTGCTGCTGGTTGTTGACACGCCTCAGATTGTTGTTATTGCTGCTGGCATCGGGACTGCCGCTCAGCTCATTGTAGTCCAACAGTTTACTCTGCTCCTGCTGATTGTGATACGAGCCACCGCCATTTGCACCACCGCCCGTCGTGTTGCTGGTCGTGAAATCATCGAAATCGAGTCCCACAAAATTGTTGGCAAAACTCTGTTGCTCCGGTGATGAGTTGCTGTCGCCGAGCGTAAAGTTCTCAAAGTGATTGTGAAACGAGGGATTCAGATTGTTGTAGGCGGCATCAAAGGCGCTCGACAATTGCTGTTGCTGTTGTACACGGATGGGAGATGCCGGTGCACTCGTATGCAGTTCACTGCCTGAAACGCTGCTTAGCAAACCGGGCGAGGAACGGGGACTAGACGGATTCGCTGGCTGGCGATAGTCCGTAAGATTGCCAGCGACCGTTGTTGATGTATTTGTGTTGTTTGCACTATTGGCGCCCAACGTGGGCAAAGGGCTAAAGGACAAATGCGGCGTACTGCTTGGCGGTTGGGCGGGCGTATTACTGCTGCTGCTGCTGCTGTTGTTGACGGCGGCGGCGGCGGCGGACGTTGGCGAGTGTTGTTGCTGTTGATAGGGCGATGGCGGACCAGCCGCAACGCCGCCGCCCGGACTAAACGGACTAGGCGATTGATCGCGTTCACGTCGATGATTGTGCGGTGACATGACCGGTGATAGCGTCTGATGTTGCAGTTGCTGTTGTTGCTGCTGCTGCTGCTGCTGTTGTTGTTGCTGTTGTTGTTGCTGCTGCTGTTGAGGTGTGGCATAGTGTTGCAGTGCGGTGAGATTGGGCAGAGAGCCCGTGTTGGCGTAACTGGCCTGATCCTGTAGCGGTCTGAACAGCGAGTTGAGGAATTTGGCGTTATATGGCGTTTGTTGTTGTTGTTGTTGTTGCTGCTGTTGTTGCTGCTGCTGCTGTAACTGATGTTGCTGCTGCTGCTGTTGATGCAGTTGTTGCTGCTGCTGCTGCTGTTGCTGCGGTTGCTGCTGCTGATGTATTTGTAGCTGCTGCTGCATATTGTGCTGATGCTGTTGCAACTGTTGCAGCTGCAACTGATGCGGCAACAATGGTGACTTTCTCCTTTGTGCCTGCGGACTAAAGCTGCGTCCAATTTGATGCGGCGAATGAGATCGTTGACTGTGTTGCTGATGATGCGACTGTTGCTGTTGCTGCTGATGTTGCTGCTGCTGCTGCTGTTGTTGTGGGTTGTAGTTGGCGTGCAGCGTATTCATGTGCGTTGTAAAACCACCCGCCTCCACCGCCATTGTCTCCTGCAATGTGGTCTGATGCAGTGCCGAATCGGAATTGGAGCGCCGCCAATTCGTGTCCATTGGTGGACTCAAATAGAGGTTCTGTTGTGTGCCATTGTTGTTGTTGTTGCTGCTGCTACTATTGGTAGTGGTAGACAGTCCCATGGCATTGATCAAACCACCCGGACCACCCGCACTGCTGCCGTAGGGCGAACGATCCTGTTTCCGTTCCGAAGGACGTCTCATGGGTCCAACGCCCACACTGCGACCTCGAGACTCTCGATAAGCGGTGGGTGAACCACCGCCACCGCCTGCAATGCCATCCGGAGAGGCACCACCGCTGGCACCACTGCCATTGCCACTGCCGCCACCTCCTCCATTGCCAGCATTTTCGGGTGATGCACTTTCGTTGCCTCCTCCTAAACAGCCTTCCAGTAGCTTTTGATTGGCTTGTGTCTCATCCATTTTGGTGGCATACACCTCCTTCATGATCCTCTCAAACTCCGCTGTTCCCTCCGCCTGCTTCTGCTTTTGCAGCGCTATCTTTTCACTAAATTTGCGCGGATTAGCCATTCTATATATAGTACTATATATATATATCTGTGTGTGTTTATTTATTTAGTTGTCTTTGCTGCGCTGCTGTGGTCAGTCTGCAAAAATAATTAGTTTATCAAAGTTTGTCAGTGTGCCGGAAACATCAAGGGTTAATTACAGTTAAATTTAACCCCCCACTGTGCGCCAAATTCGATTTGTTTTGCTCTGTTACGCCATATTATCGTGCGCATCGATTCAAGTTGCTCTCCCATGCTCTGCCAAATCAAATGATATGCTCTAACACTAAGTCGTCAGTTATATACTCTATCAAATATACAGTGGGATACTCTATCTACATATAAGGGTAATATTGAAAATATTCCCAATTGGCGTAAATAATTATTACTATCCTGAGAATTCCTATAAGAGATGAATTATGCCTGATTCATCCTATATAATTACATATATACATATATGTATTTACAGTATTTACTCGTTTATGCTATAAAAGTTGTGGATATAGCAACTTGGAATTATTAGTTATATAGAAAAACTTTGGTTCTCATTCATTAACTGACTCCCTGATCATCGCCCAGCCCAAAGGGAATAAAAATATAGGATAAAATATAGCTCTCAACAAAATATATAAAATATATGCTTAAGTTACTTAGATAGATTGCCAGCGACAGTTGTTGATTCGTGTTTTGGCTACTATTAACGTTGTTGGCGCCCAACGTGGGTACGTGGCACTAAAGGACAACGTTAAGAGGTACGAAGACTAAGTTAGAAGGCGATGTCATAGCTCCTAATAAATCATATTTTTTGATTCTAAGCGATTTACTTGACTTATTGATTAACCCGTAGTATCAACGTAAAAAACTACAGGTCGAAAGCATAATTCGTAAAATATATATTTACGTTTTCCATAAAATATTTATTTTATTTCAATTTATTTTAGTGGAAAATATTTAAAACTATGAACGATTAAGAAAAATCAATTAGAGCTCTTTATCATATCTATATAATTTTAAAAGAATTGATAATAACATAGATGTAGTGGAAATCATATTTCAAACTTTATCAAATCTATAACTTATTTAAGTCACTACCATAAACTTAATACCTACATATATATAGATTGCATATACTAAGCAGTACTCCAAACTGCTGAGCAAGTCAAGTGAGCTACGATCATGTTAGAGTATAGCTAATTATTTGGGGTGCTCTGGCTCTGGGCTTTATCAATGTGTTAGCGAACGGCCGCTGATAAGGCAAATAGTTGGGCTAACAAATCAGACATAACCGAAGCCGTAGCCACATCGCATACGCTCTCTCTCTGTCTCTCTCACTCTGCTTCTCTCCCTCTCTATCGCTTTCCCAGTTACTCCAATTCGCTATCTCACTCTAGATGTAGCTGTGTGTTGTCTCCCTTTGGTGCCAGTGCTGTTTCTCAATGCCATTGCATAACGAGTGTGCGATATGTAAAAAAAAGGGCGGGAAAGCGCGTTGTTCCGAGCAAAGTAAACAACGCTTTTATAGTTCTTTGGAACTGTCGCTAAAGTCTTGACAGAACGGGGATAGCCCCCTCTCTAGCTAAACTCTAGGAGGGAGTGTGGAACGACGTACAACCTGCTGCTGCAATATGCAAATGTTTTGCGTAGTAAACGAAATAATTTTGCATTAATTGATTCGATTTTGCGGCAGTGCAAAGTTTTTGTTTTGATGGGGTTACAAAACACGTGCCCTTCACAAATCGCATTTCGATATCCAGTTTCGACTTTCGTTTTTTGATTATGCTCTCTACAATTTATTATATTTAATGTTAACGATATCGTTCCCCGAAACATAAACCAGTTTCTCGGCTTTAAAGCATATTATTATGCCATATCTGATGAGCTTTGTTGGGGACAAAAGACCTGACCAAAACTAAAAATATACCGACTACAAGTTAAACCTACAGATACAAATACAGAGAGACACTCGTACATATAGAGATACTGATACATATGGTTTATGGCTACACTTCTCACTATATGTATAAACTCTATCTGGTGGCAAGTAAAAACATGTGAATCGTATGAGTGATAGAACAATCAGAGCGTAAAGTCATGCGTACTTGGATGTATTCTTATCTTCCAATTGGACACAGATCTTAAATCGTACTCGTGACTAAATAGAGAGAGAAGTTTTGCCAGCTGATAAATCGAAAATCAGTTCAAGTGTTCTTGCTGCTGGTTGTTTCGAAAATTAAGATCAAGATTTCAAGTGGAAAATTTCTACAACAATATTATTTGTCACGTTTTACGCAAATGAAAGCAATAAATTGGGGTTGGGAACAAAAAAAACACTTAATAAAGTAATGTATAAAAATATATTTAAAATTTCTCAGGAATTAAGGGAACTTGGGTTTCTTTTTCAACTGATTTAATTGGAATCTTTTATCGGTTAAAAAAAAACCCAAGAAACTTGCATTAGATAAAATTAAATTATGGGCATTTCGTTTAATTAATAATAAACGCTTTCAATTATCAAGTGTTATACTAACAAGTTTACAAGTCTACAAGATTCAAAGCTTGATGATCCGCAAAATTCCAGCTAATTGATGACTAACAATTCGGAAGTGTGAGTGTGTGTGTGTGAAAACCAATTTTGGCTTAAAGTTAAGCTCTGACTGTTTGGTATGCTGATCACACACACATTTGCACATTGTACAGACACGTATGAGGCTCGTGCCCATAAGAAGCACAAACTGCCCAATACAGTTCTCCCTTTGACCAGTTGCTGGGGGGCGTAGCAACATAGCTAGGAAATATAGACAGAATAAACTAGTAGAGAGATACGTTTCGACTGCTAAAGACCCTGTAAAGTACATCTACGAGGTGCCTTTGAAATATTTGGGAAACAACCAAGAGTTTCTGTACCAAATCATGAAAAAGAACGGTCGTTCCCATCTTCTAAAGCTCTTCGAATGTTTTTATTAATACCACTAACAAATTTAAATTGAAATATTTATTAAAACATAAAAGTTTTCCGATTTTTAAAAGATTATTCCTACGACAGCTTAATATTATATAATATAGTGGTCCGATGCTAATCAAATTTAAAAGGAACATATAAATTAATAACATAGACACATGATATTAGTTTCAATAACTTATCTGAGAAATTTCCAAAGTTCTGTTGTTTTTAAAAAAAAACAGTCTATAGTAAATCTAGACAAGCTTGCAATATAGACGAACGTACTAGTGAAATTTAGTGGATCTAGCTCTTATAAACACTGAGATCTACATATGAAAGACAGACAGACATGGCTATATCGTCTAATGTAAATCTTCATAACATAAATAAGACATGCTGCAATATAGACGAATGAACTAGCCAAATTTAGTGGATCCAGCTCTTTAAGACTATATCTACATATTTAAGTGGTTATACAGACGGACAGACGGATATATGTAGCTATATTATCTAATCTAAGTCCTTATAAACACAGAAAGACGGACATGTCTATATATTCTAATTGAACTTAAACATATAAACGGATACGGCTATTGCAACTGGAGTCTGCATATTTTATATATTAAACCACCCAAATAGGTTCTTGTACCTTGTCCATATACAGGGCCTAAATATAACCAAACATTCCCACGAATCGATAATGACATTTAATAATGATTTAATAAACCGAAACCGATAGAAATTTACTTAAGCGCACATGGCCCAGCGTTGCCAGGCCGTCGCTCTGGGAGTGAGAGAGAGAGAGAGAGGAGAAGCCGAAACAGGAAGCAGGTTTACACAACCCACCACCCCCTTCTCGTCAACGCCACCGCCAACACCAGTCCTGTCCGTCCGTCCCTATGGCAGCATTATTATTATTTTTTTTTTTGGGGTCGCTTATCAGCTGCTTTATCGGCGCGCGCGCCATGGAATTTTTGAATAATTTTGCACTGTTTGTTTACGAGACACGGCAAAGAGCGTGGCGCGCGAATAAAGCGGTTGAGCAGATGGGAAGGGGGAAGGGGCTGGCGGCAACAACAAAAACAAAACGGAATATGACAAACACCCGCATGTCCGAAAGCTTTCTTCATGCCACCCACACTAATGCAAATTGAGCGGCCGGCGGCAGTTGCAAAACAAAACGAATGAGACGCCAATGTGAATGGTGGAAGAGGGGTAGAGTGGGAGTTAAGGGGAAGTGGGAATGCATGGGGGTGGTCTGGCTAGTCAATAGTGATTTTTTATACACTCTAAGGGGTATATTGAGCTTGTGGAAAATATGTAACAGGCATAAAAAGGCGTGATTATAATCAACAGCCGAGTCGATATAGCCATGTCTGTTCGTCTCTCTGTCCGTATGAACAAACAGAACTCAGTAAGAGTCATAAAATATATTTTAGTCGCATTTTTAGTCAGTCAATACAAGAATGTTGTTTTTATTTTCGGTCCGCACCGATAATAAGCGAAAGGTCAGACAAATCTCAGACAAACAACCCATCTTTTTTGAGCATATCTCAGTAACTATTACCTCTAGGGACACCAATTTTGACGTGCAGGTTGCTAGATGTAATATAAAGACAATGTCATCGCACTTTTTTGAAAGCCAAGCCTCCTTCGCCCATAAGAAACAAAACAAATTTAAAAACTTGCATGCCTTCTAACTCACGTATTTCGTAACATATTGTTTTGAAACTCTTCATTCGTTTGAAAACAAATAATATCTAATTAGCCAAAAAATTTCACTAAAATCGGGCCATAATTAAGAAAGTTTTACATACAACGAAAAACGTAAAGCTTATAGCAGAGGTGTAGCCACGTGCATTGCACTGAGCTCTGCTGCAGCGCTGCCGTCATACAAGTAATGCACTGCTTGCAAACACAGAAGTGTATACAAAAGCCTGTGTGCGTGCGAGAAAGACATACAAACATGTGTGCATGTTAAGTTTCTTGGACTTGCTTGCTCGGACTTAAACTCAGAGGGTATTACACGGTCGGGCGTACCCGATTGACCTTTTCTTTCCTGTTTTTTTTTGTACTTACTTGTCAAGCGCGCGCTTTGACAACAAATTCACTTGCGCTCTCGCACTCCGCTTTGCGTGCGCTCTCTCTCTCACTTGCACTCTTGCTCTTGTTCTATTTGCTCTCGCGCTCTCCGCGTTGTTAAGCTCGCGCTTTCTCTCGCACACGCTCTTTCTAGCCGCCAACTCCAATTGGCTGCGTGTGTTTGCTAAAATAATTTTTTGCTTTGGCTTTTTGTTGTTGTTTTTTTTGTGTCTTAATTAAAATTGGTTTAGTTTATATATTATATATGCGTGTATATTATTATGATGGCTCTGTTGAATGGCTGAAATATTTTGGCGCTTTTTTATTTTACGTTTTTGTTTGTTTGTTTTGTGTGTTTTTTTTTTTATATGAATATTTCTTAACTGCGTCTTCTTCTTGTTTGACGTACGCGCTAAAAACTTGTCAGCCGTTTGATAAAACCAGATTTTATATTACGTTCTGCTGCTGCTGCTAGAAATGTGTTTTTTTTATTTTATATTGTTGAATACGAAAAAATTGATTTCTAATTTCAGTTTTGAGCGCAGCTGGTTGTTGTTGTTGTTGTTCGCGCCAGTTGGGAATTTGTTAATGGCCGCGCGCAAAGATTTTTTTTGTGCTGCTGCTGCTGCTTCTTCTTTAGTTTAGTTGTTGTTGTTTGCTCACTCACACACTCACGTTTGCTCGCTCCTATTGTTTTAACGCACAACTACGACGTTTTTTTTTTTTTTGGTTTTATTTTTTTTTTACGTTTGCTTTCTTTTTGTTGTTGTTGTTGAAATGAAAAACTTTTGTTGCGCCTTTGACCTCTTTTCACACCGACGTCGACTGTGACAGAGGCAGCGGTGGCGACGGCAACGGCAACGGCGACACTTTAAAAACTGTATTTGTTTGTATGTTTGTTGTTGTATTTTCCAATTGGATAAATGGGGATTACAGCACCGCACGCTGCAGAGCTTTAGCTGGATTCCAATTGGATGTAGTTCACTTTTTGTGCGCGTTTTTGTATTGCATTTCCTTGTTGTTGGATGATACGTACGGTACGGTACAATGCTTATGTACATATATGTATGTAAATGCAGCTATTGCTCCGTTTTTGGCAACAACAACAACAACATGGACACGAAACAAACACTCACACACACACACACACACTGTGGCACGCTTTTCATCTGTGTACCGACACACACACACACACTAGTATTATGTATGTTATTTTCGTTGCACAAAACTTATCATCACGATTCGACGATTGCTGCTGCTGCTACTGCTGCTGCTGCTGCTTTCGTCGTTTCTTCTTCTTCTTGGTTCATCTTCGTCGTCTTTCTTTTTCAGGTTCTTTGGTTCTTTATATTTTATATTTATATTTTTTTTACTTTCGCGTTTTGTTTTTGTGCAACTCACACGTTTGCAATTGTTTATTGGCGCTGCCAGCAGCTGCGCATAGTTATCGTTGCGTTTTTCAACAATATTTCTTGCATTTGTTTTGTTATTTTCACTTTTTCTTATTAGATTTCTGGTTTAGCAGCAGTGACTAAGAATACACTAAAATTGGTCAAGCGCGTGGAACGGAACTGGTTTGCCACGGAGCTGCCAAAGTGAGTCAATACAATGCATTGAAATGCCGCTAGATGGCGCTTTGGTGTGCGCACTCGCAACTGTGGCGCAACAGTGGCGTCAGCTCAACAGTTGTGCTCGAATGGCATGAAATTACAAAAAAATAAATATTTTTTTTATTTTTATTTATTTATTAATTTGGTTGATTATTAAATTATTTTTAGAAAATTATAACTTTAGTTAAAGCAAGATATAAGCATAGTTTTACTGCTGTTGCACAAAGATTTCACTTTTTGCATGCGTGTGCGTGTGTGTGAGGGAGAGAGAGTGAGTGAGGGGCAGAGGGTGGCTGTTTCCTTTTCCGTTAACATTTTGTGTCTGGTTTCCGGCAGTTTTCATTTTTTGTTGTTGCTGTTGTTGTTGTGTGCGCCGTTTAAAATTGTTTCCTCAGATACAAATCTGTGGAGCAGCAACAAATTTTGTTTTGCAGACACTTGAAATGCCAATTGCAAGCAAATTGATGCCTTCGGGGCGGCATTTAAGTTTCCTACTACCTACCCAGTGTCCTCCCCCCTCCCGCCAGCCCCTTGGCAACGGGAATTTCCAGTTGAACTAGCAAATGAAATTGACAGACAAAAATTGAAAATGTGACCATGTATTAAACGTTACCATGTCTATTTAACTTGTGCCTCGTTTTTTGATATGGCCTATTTAACAAATTATGTACATTTGCATGATTTGAAATTAAAAGGTCAACTAACAGTTACCCTTTACTCCTTTTGGCATGTTACCTTTCATACGTTTTGTATTTGCTTCCTTTCTACTGCGTATACTTAATAACTTACTCGTTGAAAGCAAATAGAAAGAGCAAAATAGAAAGTGTTCAATTATTTATGGAATAATGGGCAATATCTGTATATTCCATTAACCGTTCGAGTATTTATTTGGGGTCAAAATGTGTTGTGTGTCTGTCTGTCCTTGGACAGGACTTTGGTAGTATTATGGAACAGCATAACTAAAAATGTACTAAACTTAGTTTAACGAGGGGGAAAAAACTTTTATTGATTTTAAGATAGTTTAGTTGTTTAGAGAGTAGCAAAAGTAAAAGGAGTGAAATGGTTACATTAAAATTTATTTATAGTTACACATTATCATCAGAAACTGTGACAATCGTGACTGTAACTGTGACAGTGCTCTTAGATCACTACAAGTATTAAGTATTTGCAGATAAAATTATGAAAATAAATTAATAAAAAATACAATTAAATCAAGTTTTAACTGACAATTTATAGTAACTGTGACTAGTAACAGTTTCTTTTACTGGTAAGAGCAATAGTAACTTTGACAATTGCCAGTAACATCGTTATCGACAGTAATAAATATCATATGCAATGACAACTGCCTGTAACTGTTAAATTTGAGAGTAACGGTGACAGTCACTGTGACAATTGCCAGTAACTGTGACAAATATCATACATATATGTTGCCCGGTATTGTGACTATTGTCAGTAACTGTGACTACTCTCTCAGTAACTGTGAGTACTGTCACTTAATGTATTTAATTACCATTGAGTAAAATAACAAGTACAACTTTCCTTTCAACCAAATTAGTCACACATTAAAAAATGTAACTCTTAATAATTTCAACTAGCACAAAGAGATAGAAAGGGAGAGAGAGGGATCTCCACCACAGCATTTCATCTCGTGTCACTCTATATTTCTGTGACATTGTATTGTCGTTATCAGTGCCCCCTGGCACGGCACATTGAGCGCTTATCAGTGTCGCTTGTTATCATTTGATATCATCAAAAGAGAGAGAGAGAGAGAGATGGCGATAGCGGAAAGTGGAATTTATATTACACAGTGATTGTCTCTTCCAACATGAGTCGCATTGATTTCTTAAATTTCAATCAATGTTCAGTCTCGCTTGGATTCCTTTTATTATTATTATATTTTTATCTTTTTCAGTGTAATAATTTTTTTTTTGTTGGTTATGAACAGTTATTTTTGTTGGCTGCGCTGCGTTCAGTCGGCTAACGGCATTTTCGGCACTAACAATTAAAAGTAACGGCAGTTGACGCTACATTTAACGGTATGTACATTTCATTAAGTGTATGTGCATGTATATACATACATATACCCTATAAATGTTGCCCTGCGGCTGGGTGGCTTAAATACTCGCTAAGTAATCCATATGTGTGCGTGCGATGAACTCAGTTGTACAATAATAAAGCGATAATCAGTTCTAAAATTAAATTTTATGTCTTGCCATATACAAAAACAACAACAAGAAAAGAAAAACAAGTACTCAACATATAAAAACAACAATGGAAATGTGTGTTGTTTGGGTATATGTGTCTGTGTATATGCAACTAGCAGCTACCCTATAATTTACATTTGGCAGTATGAATTATGTAATGTCTGACCAGAGAAATAATATTGTTTTTTTTTTTTTGGAAATATATTTTATTGTATTAAAAATATTTCCTAATACAATGAATTTGCAAATTTTGTGTCCGTCTGTTTGTCCGCCTGTCTGTCCGTCTGTTTGTCCGCCTGTCTGTCCGTGTTTCTGTCTTTCCACATGTTTGTTTGTCTGTCTGTCCGCCTATGCGTCCATCTGTCTGACTGTCAGTGTGGATTCCATATATAATTCGCCAATATGATTTATTTTATTTATTTTTTTTTTAAATAATTTTAATTACCTTCTGTAGATTGTAAATGCAACACATGACATTCCTAGCTTATTTTATAGCTTAAAATCTGGGTTTTATAGATATACACAATATTATAAAACTTAGAATTAAAATATATAATATTAATCTTTAATAAAATTTCTTTGTTAAAAGGCTGTTGCTTTTCTACAGAACTAAACTACCCATTTTAGCCACTAGTTAAGCTAATACAGGGTATAGCACTACATACCTGTCCCTAAGCTTAAGTTCATTAATAGCACTAGCATAAAAAACACTACCAAAAAGAAGCAGTTGAAAACGGAACTAGAATCGATAGGATTAAAGTCAGTTCGACAAACGATTTCACCAAATTTCCGCCTATGCAAATTAATAACATTAAGCATACGAATTATTTATTAAAAATTTTCAAATAAGTTGTTTAATACCAGCTAGCAGTAGTAAATGCTGTTGATTTGTTAAAATTTCTGGAGTGTACGCAAATGAGAATGCTTTTCATTTAAAGGTAAATATTCGAAAATTGAGCAGAAAAGCAGAAACATTGCGCTTTTGTCTCTGGGCTCCAAAAATCTGCTCTTGCTCGCCATTCGTGACTTTAGCTCGTTATCATCTTGGCTGCTGACACAACAACAACAACAATAACAGCAGCAATACCAATAACAACAACAACAATAAGAGTAACAACAACAATGACAAGGAAAACGACAACCACTACAACAACGACGACATCTTGTTGCTTGTTTGTTTGCCAGGCCGCAGAGACAGCAAACAGCAAACAGTAAAGGCAGCTAGACAATTGAGTTGGCTGTGGCGCAAGGGCGCTAGAGAGCGCAGAGGGGGCGTGGCTGGTAGCAATGGGAAGTAGGGGAGTATGGGGAAGCTACTGGTAAGATTCCTGAAACGGTTTCCGCCTGCATTTGTTGTCAATGACAGGCGAGCACTTTAGTTGGCGCACATTAAACTTAGTGCCGTATGGAGTTTGGCTCTATCACCCTGCCTCCCCCCCAACAACTAAGCCCTCTAAATACACCCCTAGCTACTTCCTAGCTTGGCCCCTTTGCTACCCCCTTATTCAGAAGTCTCATTCGTAGCGCTTTTTTTCTTATGAAATTTCGAGTGAATTGCTCGTTTATTCATTAAATTACAAATGAGTGCGAGTAAAAGAGTGAACAATGCAATTTGCTGTATCTAGCGCGCAGACAGCAGCAAATCTACCCCGCACTCTTCTTCCCCTACAATTTCCACAACATATTCGACATTTGCTAGTTGCAATTGAAACTGGCAATTGAAGTTTTTACTTTGCCGTAAGACGCTTAATTGCCAAAGTACCAACTAATGCGAAATGAGATATGAGTGTTCTCAAAAGTGGAGTGGGATTTTGTTAAGCATACGCTTCACCTTAATAACCGATGTAGTAGGATATTAAAGTCACAGCAAGTTGGCTAAGTGAGGCGTTAATAAGCCCTAACAAGTGGCAGCTAAAACTTGACAGACTATCTAAAATATCCATTCAACTAAAATATTAAGTATACGTGGGCATACATAGCTAAGTAAGTGCCATGTTATTCACCAAAATTAGACATTTGCTTCTGAATAAAATATTACGTATACGTAGGCAAAAATTATTAAAATTTGGTAACTACTTTAACTTCTGGAACGTATTTAAGCAAAACTAAAATGTAGCTCATTTATATAATAATTATTTCTTTACAAAAATTCTATTTATAATTGCTATTGTTTTATTTAGCAATTTTGTGCGTCAATCTTCATTGTTACCATGCGAACCACTCAATTCAAGCTACACTGCGCTGTGCTCTTTGTCTTGCTGGAAGCCTCATTAGCAGTTATAGCTGCCGAAGATGCACTGGAGTTGCAACGGGAACAGTTGAGAGCTGAAGTTCTGCTCGACATGGTGCCAGCATCAGGTAAGCAACAGAAAATATGCAACTAACAGACGTGAAAAAGAAATTGTTGTTGTTACTTGTGATGTTGCAATTAAGCTTGTTTATCACGCATACGCACTGCAGCACCGCTGCGTTTGGCACTTTAAAGCAGTCAACAGCAGGCAATGACAGCGCGCTGCTATCAGCAGCCGGAAAATGGAAAACTATGAAATGGAGTAGAAGAGTAGTGGGGTAGTCGGGTGGTAAAGTGAGGCATAGACAGTGAAAAGGATTTTCTGAGTGTGAGAGAAATGTCAACGAATTCGTAATTGGTATTTCGGATTCTGCATTTAGTTGCACCAGTTTAGTATTTGTGGAACGTCAAGGCGGTTGCAAATAGAAAAAAAAAATAAAAACCAAAACCCAAAAATAACTCAAGTATCACTCGCACATTCCCAGAGAGCTAGAGCAGAGCAAAGATTGCAAACTTTTTACAGTACAGACTAACTAAAATTTTTCTGTTTTCCCATTTTATAGGAAACTATATGAGATATAGATATATTTTACTTAATAAATTTAAAATTTCATTAATTAAAATATATTAATTTTACTAGAAGATATAGGAAAATTATTGTTAAAAACATTAATTTTTTTTTTAATTTTTGAACATTTCTTAAAACTATATATTAAATATTTACATGTATGTATATATTTTGTATTACATACACGTAGTAAAATTATTTTGCAACAATTCAAATGCATTTTAAAATATTTAAAAATGTTATATATATTTTATATTTATATAAAATTTAATATTTAACATTTGTCGACTACTTTGTTTATTATTTTCCATTTACTTATATATTTTTTAGTATATACATGTAGTAAAATTATTTTGCAACAATTCAAATGCATTTTTAAATATTTTAAAATTATATATATATTTTATATTTATATATATTTTATATTTTTCGACTACTTTGTTTATTATTTGTCATTTACTGATATATTATAATTTCTATATTTTCCAAATTCCTCAAGCCATATATTAGTTTTAGTCGACCAATCTTGCTTAAGCAGTTAATACTGTAATACATTTTGCAGCGTGCAACGGTTTCTTTCGTTGTTGCATGCTTCACTGAGTATGCCACCACCACTTGACAATTGCTGCATCCGCTTGCCGCTGACAAGAGTCGTTGCCGCAGTTGTTGCTGTTGTTGTTATTGTTGTTTCTAACCCATCTTCTGGTACTTCCACAGCCTCAAGCCTTGTTTGTTGCCATGCCCGCTTTGTCATTCGCTTTCCGCTGTTGTTTTCATCTTTCTTGGGCTTCCGTTGCAGCAGTTTGATGTCACACTGGTGTCATTTGTCACGCGTGGCAGTTGCTGCTGCTGTTGTTGCAGTTGCCTCAACAGCTGTCGTTGCTGTTGTTGTTGTTGTTGTTGTTACTCGTCTCCTGTCATCTCTCATCTTTTGTCGCTTCGTCAGGCCACAACACATGCTGCTGCTGCCACTGCTGTTGCTGTTACTGTTGTTGTTGCTGCTCAAGTGTTAACCGAGTTTATTCTTGGCATCATTAACCCACGGTGATAACACTTAACATACTTGGTCATACATACATACATATATACATGCTGCCACGCCCACCGCAGCCCCAGTGCTAAATGACTGCCAGTCCGTGCCATTAAAATGCAAATTTTCTAGTGGTCACGTGATGCTGTGCAAATATTTTAGTGCAACATTTCAACAACAGGCAACACACTAACACTACAATATGAATAACTTTCGCTTTTGGCCAACTTATTTTGCGTTTTTGTTTTCGCTTTCGCTGCCCGGCTGACATTTTAGGTCACTTGTCTCATTTATTTTGGCGCTTTTCAACTTTAAATGTGATTTATGACCAAGTAGCTGCTAAACAACACAACAGACAGTGACAGCAATAACAGCAGCAACGAAAAAGTTGCTGCGGCGCGTTGAACATGGCGTATGATTAACGTCGACGCATCGTATGCATAATGAGAGTTGTGCAAATATGCTGGCTAAAGTTGAAAACTGATTTCAAAACTCTCAAAACAGAGACATATGGAAAACTGTTAATGGGCAATTATGAATAAAACTCAGTGGGAAAATTTATGAATTAGTTTGAGCAATTGGGTAAAAAGAAAAACAAAAGCTAGAGGAGCTTGATTTTATGCAAATTTTGGGTGAATTCTCTGAAATCTAATAAAATTTTATTAAAAATCTTATGATTTTAATTTAGATAAATCTAAATTTTAATTAAATAAGTAATAAACTAAACTCTTTATTTAAAGTATTTAATATTAGTTTTCTTTATTTTTAATATAAAATATCTCTTTTTAGTTAAGATTTAAGTAAGTAATAATTTATATAAGTAATAAAATGTTTACATTTTTGTTTAAAGTATTTGATGTTTAGCTGTTTTCATTATAAAATTATAAAAATATTTATAATAATAATTATAAAACAATATCTTAAGTCACACAATTAAAATCAAAATATAATAAATTATATTATTAAAATAATTTGTGAACCATTACCAAAGGTTTCACAATGTTTAATAAAAATTTAATAAATAAAATAAATTTATTTATTTAATAAATTTAATTTAACAAAGCAAATTGTAGAAGTCATAAAACAAATCAATGAGCTAGTACATAAAGCGTACAATAAAATTCAAATTTTGAAATGAGTTTGGTTTTATTAATGTTCAAACGTTTTATATTTAATTAAAAACATATTTCTTTTTATACTTATAATCAAAATATTACAAATTTATGTACTGAAAATAAAATATTATATTTAAATTCTTAAGTCACACAACGTTTAATAAAAATATAATAAGCGATTGATATAAAATTAATTTTCATTTAACAAATGAAATACTTGTAATAATAAGATAAATTAATAAGTTGGCATATATAGAATGCAATTAAATTAAAATAAGTATTTGTTTTGATCAATGTTCAACAGTTTTATATTAAATCATGGAATATTATTTAAATACATTTTAGTTTAAGCAACTATTACACTTTTAAGTATGTATTAAAAACGGTTTACGTTAAACCATTTGATATGTTCGCAAGTCGTATTTAGTTTCATTTCCTTTATTAGTTATATGTATGTATTTCCTCTATAGTCTTATTCCTTTCTTATTACAATTGCTTTTCAATTCAACCTCTTTTTTTATTTTAGTTTTTCGATTATCAAACAATTTGATTTCCGTTGCGAGTCTGGTGAGGATTGGCTTTGCTTTCCTTTTGCTCATCACGGACAGAATTGGCTGGAATGTTTCCTTGATTGCCAGCTGGCATCAATGTAATAGCATTGAAGAAGCCTCGTTTTTGCAATTCTTTGGTTCTTCGATTGCTTTGTTTCCCTTTTGTTTGGCCATCAAAGTCAGCAACTTGTCTAATGACTGCAATTTGATACGCTTATCAATGATTCATGTGCGCATTTGCCAATCACCTGAAAAGCGAACTACAAAATGCGCACTGGAGGACAAATAAATGAGAAAGTAACAGTCAGCAGAAGAGAATGAAAACTGAGAATGGGAATTGGGATTATCTATGGTTACACATTTCATTTTTATAGCAATTGCACTTAACTGACAGTAAGTAGCTAGTTAAACGCAATCTGAACCTCTGAAGTGGGCTCTAAGCAGTCTCTCAAGTACTTCTCTGCTGACCTTTTGTTTTCTTGTTGTTGTTGTTGTTGTGTGTGTGTGTTTTTCTTCAAGTGTTTTCTTTAGAGTTTTCTTTTTTGAAATTAAATTTCTTGTTTAGCAGACACTTAAAAGCCAAGTTCATTTTTATTTTCTTAACATTTTTTTTTGCTTTGTTTCATTCATTTGCAGCACGCGGCAGTTTTCTGCTCTACCAATTAGCAAAGGCCATAAATTCTGGCCATCTTCCGCCATTGGAGTTGGAATGGGAGCAAGTACAGGAACAGGAACAGGAGCTGATTGTGGAGCAGGAAGCGATTGTGGACTCCAGCTGGCTGGCCGCAATGGCAAATGAATTTCAGGTAGCCACCACTTAAATCCATATCAAGCACAGACAAACTCCTCTCAATCTTTCAGTACCCCATGGTCCTTACTTTATTCCTCTCCCTCTCTCTCTCCAGTCTCTTCCCTTACCTTGACACCACTCACAAAAAAAAAGAAAAATACATAAATCACGCGCAGTTTTCGTTGTTGCGTTGTCTCACTTCTGGGCATTTTTAACTTTTTGGCTCAGTTGCCTGTCAGTTCAATGGGTTCCAGGAGCACGTGACCACGCTTCATTGCTTTGGTTTTCATTTTCTGAAAGTATCCTGCCTTTAATCCTGCCAGAGAAATGTACATCAAAAAGTATAGATGTACTCAGTAGATGTAAGTGTAATTTCAATCGTATATCAGAAGAAGTGAAGGAATTATTTAGTTTTTACAAGTATTTTTTTAAAAAAAGTCATTGTTTGATCAGATTAGCGACTTGTTTCTACTATTCATTTTAAACCGATGCTAGCTAGTTATGAATAAAAGTTTAAATTTAATGTTTAGGCATCTATAAAATAACTAACTTCATTGCTTAACAGCCAAATATTCATACTACTAAACTGCACTGCAAAGCCCTCAAGCCAAATTTAAATTAATCAATTGCGCACCAATTGAAAATAAATATTGTTTTAACTCAAGCATAAAAACAAACAGCTGAACTTTCTACAACCTTAATTTACCTTATTAATAAACAACAATTGTTATTACAAAAGTCATCTTTCCCCAGCCATTTATTAATTTCCAACCCCTAAGCTATAACATTTCATCTTTTGCAAATTAACTACTTAATTTATTTAAATGAACTTAAACTTGGTGAATTGATTGTCTGCTCATTTAACTGTACACAATTTAATTTCACAAATCAAATTGTCTTTTTGGTAACTGTCTTTGGTTATCTGTTTAAACGGGTAAATGCTATCGGTAATCGTTGTTATTGAATATTTATTGTGCCTCGTTCAAATAATCTCCGAGTCCAATCAGCACACAGCTCGAGGGCCTCACATTCTATGGGGGCGCCTAGAAAGTTTCTAATTATAGCCGGCATGAATGGATACCGAATGGGATAAAGCTTGTTTTTCGCCTCTGGGCCAGAATATTGTGCAAATTCTAATATCTGCCGTTGGCTGTTGACTTGGCTTTGTTTCGTCTTTTGATAGTGCAGATTGGGTGTCAGTGTTGTTTGAGGATTAAAAAAAGCTAGAAGGAAGCCACGCATTAAAAAACTTAATGCTGCCGATAATGATAAATAAAAAATTGTTGCATACTTCTGGGTGCTCACAATAATTCTGCTTAATGCTAACAGCTATGATTATTGTTTTACAAATCTCATCTTAATGCTATAATAGAGGCTGATTTATAATAATTAAATTTAACTTTTAGCTCAAAGTAGATAGAGCTAATGATAAAACTGTAGGTATTGTAAGGTTTTTTGCTAACAAAGCATATAAAGCTGCTAAATTCTTAAAAACTTTAAAGTTTATAGCACTTAAAAGAAGCTTTTGTACATTCAGTGAGCTGCTGTAGTTTTTAGAGTCAGAACAAATAATATATTTAAATTAAAATATTGAAAAATTTATCTAAAGTTAGCCTTAAAATAGCTAATAGCTGCCAGCACTGTTGTATGGTGCTGTATGAGACAGCTGCTTTGAATTTTTAAATTGCTGAAATAATGCAAATTTTTGTGCATAACAGTAACAAGTACAACAAGGAATACACGCTCAAATAGGATAAAGCAAGAGACAGAGAGACTGTGATAGAGAAAGAGAGAGAGTGAGGGAGTGAGAGAGGATGGGAAGTTGGAAAGAGATAGAAATGGAATGTATGCAGAGCATTTGCCAACTTGTCGTGTTGATTTTTAAAGCAGTTAACGCCTCACTGTCTGGTCTGTCATATTGATAAGCAAGGCCTTAAGGAGCAATTAACATGCTGCTCGACTGCAAAGAAAGAATCCCTTTTGATGCCACACACTCGCACACACACAAACTCACATACACTTACGACTATTTACTTTTCATTTTCATGTTTGAGTCGACACCTCGAGCTCAACTGCAAGTTGAGCGTTGAATTGAAGAGAATCCCAAATACAACATTGTTCTTGGCTTTAATGTGGATTTGCTCTTTTAAGCCAAAGTTGCCAAGTTGTTAGTTTGTCCAAAAAAATACAAAAAAAAAACGTCAAGAAAAAGAAGTGTGAATAAAAACGAAAACGAAAACGAAAACAGAGCATATATACACGAGGGATTACTTTGCTTAATTCAACTGCAAATGAAAAGTGTTTGTTCAGTAAATTCAATCTGCTTGGGCGTCCTTGTTGACGTTGTCATTACGCCTTGGCACCGGCTTCAGTCTCAGTCTGAGTCTGAATCTGGTTATGGTTATGGCCCCGGTTTCTGAGCCCTGTTGAGTTCATCAAAGCGTAATCTGCAACGAAATGGCGGCATTTCCTTTTTAGCGAGGCACAAAGTCAAAAAATGGCAGCAACTTTAAGCTAACTATGCGAACGCTTTCCCAATCTCTACCTCTCTAACTCTACCTTTGCTTGCTTTGGGCCCGTGAATGCCTTAAGCGCCCCATCTAATGGAGTCATAATTCTTCGGCTCGTTAGCAGCAAATACATGCAACGTCAAAATGTATGCTTGCCCCCTAAAAAAACAAAAAAAAGCAAAAAGAATGCCAGACATTTTTCGTAAACTTCACATTTTTGTATACTACGCATTTGGCACTCATCCAACTAGAGTTGAATCTGCTGTTTGCTTTACTCTAGCGCCTACAGGGTATGCCAGAGTTGTGCTTTGTTTACAGCCGCTGGGTGTCTTTGTATTAAGCCTTTTCGCTGCTGCCTTGTTTTTTTTTGGGGCTGCAAACTGACAAGTTGCTTAATTGAAAAGTGTTTTGTTCGGATTCCTTCTTCCCTGTTGCTGAGGCTGCATTCAATAATTTGCCTTTATTTATGCGAAATAAAGAAAAAATCTAGCAGGAAAATTAAGAGTAGAGTAAGTCGATTCCAGGAGACTTTGTGTTTATTAAGGGAATTGTGTGAGAGTTAGTGAGATTTTTAAAATCACCAAAAGTCTTAGTTATAAGAGCTTTAACAAAGTTCGATTATGTGATAGCCTTTAAGATATAGTTTTTTGATTCTAATAATTTTTTTTTGATTTTGATACTAATTAACTCTAATCTGTAATGCTACTACACACACATGCAGGTTGTATTTGAATATCTCAGACAATGTTAAGATTATGATACAAGTTTCAATAAAGTCGTATGAATGACAACTATAAGATAGAGTTAAACGACGAACGTACATGCCAAATTTGGTGTCTCTAGCTCTTATAGTCCTTGAGATCCAAGTCTACATAGTCAATACTATTCATATTAAGTGCTAAAGATTGTTGTAAATGTATTTTTTAAAACGGCATATCCTATCTGTATACAGCTAGTGGAACCTACTCGGCAAATTGGTGGCTCTAGCTCTTATAGTTTCTGCAATTCAAGTGGCAAAAAGACAGTCTAAGCCACATCGCAATATTAATTATGCTTTAAATTGATAAAAACTTTATTTACTTTCTGACATCAGTGTTGCCTAATTGTTTTATCTGACAAACCTATCAGACCACAATACTATTTTGTCAAAAGTACACAGTCTAAACGCAAAGGACTTCAACCGATGTCGACAAATTTTTCAAGGATCTTCCGGTTCGCCTTGTGCGTTTTTCTTTATCTTTGGCTATGCTTTCGCTTTTTGGCTTTCCGCCACTGAACGTCACTTTTCATGACTTCCTCGTTTTTCGTTTTTCGTATATATATACATATATATATATATTTTTTTTTTGTTCTGGCATATTAGTGTGCTTTATGGTTTACTGTACAGTGTTCCCTTGTGTCTGTCGCCAGCCTGCCATAAATAATTATGTTATTTTAGATACCAAAAAAAAAAAAAAACAGCAAAATTGTTGCAATAATTATCACATTTTTCACACCGTCATTTTTCATACAGTCAGCGAAAGTCGAGCCTGACACTTTTCTACTTTTCGCCCCATAATTAAGTGGGGAGGTAGAGGAGCAGGGAAGGGGAGGGGAGGGAAGGCATACTTACGTTGACATGCCCATTACAAGCATACGCTCAGCTAAAAGTGCCTGATTTATGCTTTATGTGTAGGAGACATTAGAGCGATAAGCATTTTTTATGTATTTTTAATTAACTTTGAAGTTGTTTCTATATGTGTGTGTGTGTGTGTGTGTGTCACATAATCCCATCAAAACTGAAGCTTTCTTTGCTTTTGGCCGCGACAAATTGGCCAAATCTAATGCAGCAGTCTTGGCTTAATCGGCTATGGTTGTAGGTGCTGTATATCTGCTTCTGCCTCTGAGTCCTGTCTGGTCCTTTGTGTGTGCGCTCGTCTCAAGTGTTTGTCTATCTAATTGCCAATTTTAATTAGCCAGTCAACGGCACTAAGCAAAATGTCCAAGTGTTTGCACTTATCTGCCTCCCTATCTTGCCTCCATCCCTCCACCTCAGCACTGTCCACTGGCAGCCACACAAATTTTGGAGCACGTTAATAAAATCGCTTAAATTTTGACCAGTAAATTTATAGACTGCAGTTTGTCGACCCGCAGCACAGCTGCTGCTGCTGCTGTTTGGTAAACAGCAAACAGTTCACAGCAAACAGCTCACAGCAAACAGTGCAAGGTTTACCTTGCTGTGATTGTGATGCCAGCGGAAGTGCAACACTCTCAGTTAGTTGCACATTCGTTGCGAGGGTTGTTTCAACAATTACGGAAAGTTTTTATGTGTGGAGAACAAGTTCATCTACTTAAAACTGCACTTGGCAAAAGGAGCAAGTTCTAAAATAAAGATTGCTCGTAGTAAAATTTTAAATCAATATATAATATAATAACTTTTGTTGGTAGTGAAGCAAATGTGATATAAATATAATCAAAGAATTTTCGTTGATTATCTAACATTTTCAAAATATTTATTATAAGTTTAGTAGTTTTACAATAGTTTAAAATTTATAGTTTAAAAAAATTGGTTATTTTGCTTTTATTAAAGGATATTGGTCTGACTTGAAATGGTTCTAAAATCAAAATGCATTCCTTACTTTGAAGACTGCTTACTTAGTTCTGTTTGCAGTATTACCACAATTGTGAATATATAAACTGTAAAGCACTTATATTTTACCGATAATTTTGTATGACAGCTATAAATTACTTCAATTATATTACAATGTTTTCAGACAATACACTAAACAAGCAATCTTAGAAATGACAGTTCTAGAGGTTTTCATAGCAGCTTTGTTTATAATTATAGGCTTTTCATTAAAAATTTTCTGAGAGTTTGACTGGGATATCGAAAAATATAATATAAATTTTCATACTATAAATCAATTTTCTATAATTCCATTTTCTTGTTTATTATCTAATCTCAAAATGTAATTCTACATTATTTTTACAAAATTTGTATGGCATGTGGGAATTAGTAGCAAATACAAAACCCGATTGATTCATTGAGACATTAAAATATACATGTATATAAATTCATATACTAAAGTTTTTCTTATGATTATTTGTTCTATATTTAGTTAGAATATAGAAGACAAAATTTGATTAAACATATTACAATTTTATTCAGATTCCTATAAAAATTCACAAAACTTGTGAATAGTTGAGGACCAATAGCTGCTGGTGTTCTATTATAAGCCACACAGTAAAATGTATCTGAATCTGAAAAGTTTGATGAGTTTTCTAAATATAGTATTAAAATAAATATAAATGTAAAATCTCCCCTCGCTTATTATACTTTGTATTTAAGAAATTCTATGAAACATTACTAAAATGCGTTGACGTTGTTTGCTGCAGCTTTCAATTAAGTTGCTTCGCCATCGTCAACGAATCCACGCTTTTCCCTGTGATTTTCCCTTGCAATTTACTCGCCTTTTAATTGGCTTGGAAAGTTGAACATTTTTATCGCTACTTTTAGAGTTGGTTTTACTTACCTTTTGCGCTTTTATTAATTTCACGCTGCAGTTGTAATTGCTGGTAAATATGACATTGCTCATACGCAACGTTACACCGGAAATTAAATTTTGTTCGTTTTAGAGCAACCAATTTCCTAAACAAAAATTACAATTATACATACAAATATAATAATACATTTTTATAAATTATTTATATTTCTAGAATGTGCCTGTTTATGAAGAATTTCCAATGGACTTGCAGACATGGCTAATGCATAGTTATGGCCTAAATGCCATCGATGTCTATGAGAGTTGGCCCACAGCGAGAACTGGCCGTGGTCAAGAGCTCTGCAATGCTGTTGGTCAGTGCTTTGAGGTGGCTCAAATAATGAGCGCTTGTTGTCCTTTTTGAACTCGTTGAATAAATAAATGTGCATTTAAAAACGGTTAAGAGAATATCATAAATTTGTGCACTGTCACGCAGAGTCAATGGGGGCTGCGAGTCAAATATTGATGAACGGCGAACGAAATCGGAATTCAGTGTCCGCAGTGTGACCATTAAATGTTGTTGCTGTGGTTTTCCACCTCATGGTCATGCCATTGACGCTGTCACGGCGGCAAATAAACGAGCTGCTGCCAGCTGCTGCCAAGTACCAAGCACGAAACACCAAGCACCATCAGCTGTGGTGGCTGTGGCGGACGTATGAATACCCTGCAAAATAGCTAGAGTAATGGGGATGTACAGCGGCAAAGCTTTCTGCTAAAGCAGACATTTTTTGGCTTAAGTGAAATTTCTGATTAGCTTAAGAGCAAGTACTCCTTACAGGGTATGACATAGTCACCTTTTCAGTTCGTTTTTAGACAAGTGCTCTGCGCTCTTTTAAGCACGGCGCCAATCAGTGGCTGGAATGTTACAAAAAAAAAATGCGAAAACAGTGACAACAACACGCATTGCTACGGTCAAAAGCACAAAAATCAACATGCAACTGCAAAAAAGCATCAACAATCACAACGGAAACCATCAGCACACCAGCATTGCGTACCCTGTAAATAAAAAAGTACTCAAGTGCTCGCGTACAAAACACTGTACTATATATTGTTTGTTTTAAAAAAGTAACTAAATTCTTAAATGAATAGTAAAATTTTTAAATAATTTTCGAATTCAAAGATAACAAATTTTAAAAATTTTTGGTATTTATTTTAAATTTGTTAGCTTAACAGAGAATTCTAAACGATTTTATGCTCAGTAAAGCAAATTAATATACTGTATAGCAGCATTTATCGTTAGTAAAATTTTCTTGCAGATTACACAAATCACAAAACAATAATATTTTAAAAAAAATTATATAGTTTCTTAATCGATTACTGATTGCGCATAATAGTTATTAAAATATTTTACTATCTAAAATACAACTTTAGAATCATGCCATTATTATTTCTAAATATTTTTTGTTACTTTTTAGCTCTCATATAGGTAATACTTAAGTCGCTACCTTCCGTATTTAAATTTTCACCTTGTTTTGCCTTGCGATTTTTGTTCTTTTTTTCTGAGCCGATTTTTGGGTTTTTTGCCTACGTGAAATTGTTTCGTTGGTAAACAATGTGATTTTCAGCGTGAAATTTTATTCAATCCGCCCAAAAACACAGAAACCAATGCGCTGCCTATTTCATTGGCTCATTGGTTCATTGGTTCATTGGCGGGCAATTTAACTGGAAAATGCAAAAAACCAAAAATGAAAAGAAAACAGTAACGCCAGCTTGAAAGCTGTCGATTGCTTGCTTTTCTCTCTACTCTTTGCTTTTCACTTTTCTCACTGGCTATCTAGATTTTTATCGTTTTTATTTAGGTTTGCTTTTATGTTGGTACAAAATATGTGATGTTGTTTGTATGCGGCTTTTTTTTTTAAGCTTTTTATTGCGCAAATTGCTTTTAATTGATCAAATTGTTTAAACATAGCGAACATTACAGGCATATGTTGTTGCCAACATGTTTATTCACAAACCTGTATCATGTATTACATGAATGTCATATCAGATGTTTTTATACCCGATACAAGGGACAAGAAGGGGTATTTAGTAGTCACTGTGTGCATATGTTTATATATAATATTCGACTCCTTAATATCTATTAATCAATCAGTAGTAAATACAGCTGCAAGTTTCAGAAAATGCACATGCCTAGAAGTATGCAACACTTTTTCATCTTTGGAGTTTGAAATTCAACAGTAGTAAGTTCATAGTTGAGTAACGGGTATCTTATAGTCAGTTTAGGTAAACGCGTTGCATTCCTAAATGATTTTTATATGTTGTACAATTATTTATATGAAAGGAAATTATTTTTAATCAAAGTCATTGATTCATTTGCGTAGAGGATGATGATGTAAGAGGAAAAAGAAGAGGAGAAAAGAAAAGGAGGGAAGAGGAGAAAGAAAGGGAAGAGGGGGGGAGAAGAGAGAAAGAGGGGAAAGGAGGAAGAGAGGGGGAGAGAGAGAAAGGGAGAAGAGAGAGGAGGAAAAGGAGGGGAGGAAGAGAGGAGGGGAGAGGGAGAGAGAGAGAAGAGGGAGAAGAGGGAGGAAGGGGAGAGAGAGAAGAGGGAGGAGAGAGGGGGAGAGAGAGAAGAGGAGGAGAAGAGGAGGGGAAGGAGAAGAAGGGAGAAGGAGAGAGAGAGGGAAGAGGGGGGTAAGAGGGGAAAAGAAGAGGAGAGAGGGAGGAAGGAAGAGGGAGGGGGAAGAGGAAAGGGGAAGAGGTATAAGGGGAGAGAGATGAAGAAGTGAAGTGAGGGATGGAGAGGTGAAGAGAGGAAAGGAGAAGGATAGGGTAGGAGGGACGCCGAGAATGAGAGTTGTATTTATTTTGATGGATAGGAAAGGAGTATGTTGTGGAGTATTGGATATTAGAGGTGATAGAGGTGGACGAGGGCTGATAAAAAGAGTCAGTGGAAGTTCTTATGAGCGTTCTTCAAAGTGTGAGGACGGGTGTCTCTCAAACAAAGACGGTCAGAGTGGTGTACCCAGGGTAGCGTGTTAGGGCCAACCTCTACAGCCTGTTAGCACGAATGCCTTCGCTGACAACATGCCGATCTCGGACCAGAACATTTACTTGTTGCCACCTTTGCAGACGACACAGCGGTCTGGCCAGAGACAATTGCGTCTTCTGTACAGATCTCCTCAGATCTACTAAAAAATTTGAGACTGGGCCTGTAGATGGATATTGCCATAAACCTGATAAGTGTGTAGAGTCACATACACTCTCAGAGCACAAACCTCACCCGGGGTATTCTTACATGGTGACTCCTAGTCCAGAAGGATGCTCACAAATATCTTGGAGTCACTCTGGACAAACAGCTAAATTTCCAGCGCCATATAACTGATACAGTTAAGCGTCTCAAGGCAAAGGCGAGCAGTATGGCTTGGCTTCTTACGCCAGGAATAAACTTTCGTTAAAAAACAAGACTCTCATTTACAAAATCATTTTGGCACCCATTTGGAGATATGGTATCCAGGTATACGGCATAGCGGCAAAGTCGAACCTCAATAAAATTCGAGTTGTGCAGTCCCAAATCTTACGAAGATTACTGGTGCGGCATGGTACATACGCAACAGCGACATCGACAAGGAGCTCCTGTACCGAGGATCGGAGATGTGATCAATCGCCAAGCTCTGCATATTTGGAAAAACTCGCCATCACCTACCAGCTGGCGCGAAGGCTCTAAGATGGAGACGTATCAACGGAGTAAGGATGAGAAGGAGGCTCAAGAGAGTTCCCCAACCGATCTTCCCACAGACCTTTTTTTTTCCTTCATTACCTTCAGGTTTGTGTATGTATTATTTTGTTGAATTTTTCCTTGTTTTTTATAGTCAGTAGGCATAAAAACAAAGTAATAAAGATATAAAAAAAAAAAAAAAAAAATTGATTCATTTGCACATCTGACTGAGTATTTTGGAAATGTGCACTTCGATTGTTATGACAGTGATATCAATTTCCAATTGCTGGGCAACCTATCAATTGGCTGTCTTTAATACACAAATTTAATTCGCCATTAACGAATAATTGATTTTCATTTTTTTTTCTTATCATTCTGGTCGGTTCGGTTCGATTCGATTCGATTTCGAATCGATTCATCTACGTTATTTGCATTTCTCAGTGCACAAATTTGTCAATTATCTTCTTGTTTGAGTGGCATTTTATATTCAATTAAGTGAGCCGTGCGTTTATTTAACTTTTTTCTCACACAAAAAACCGAAACGCCACTGATAAATGAATAAATGCATTCGTTTCAAAAGTAAAAGAAAAATAAACTCGTTCGCACCATACATTTTTTTTGGCCGGTGCAAAAATCGAATAAAAGTAGAAAGTATTTCTTTACTATAAAATATTTATTGGTATTTATATAACGAATATGAAATACACTTGGAGTAAAGAGGGTTGTTAAAAATAAGTAGATGCTAGCAAAAAATTTACAAAATTTTCACAATTCTTTTAATACATGATTAAGTAATTTATAAATATATATAAAAATGTAAAAAATAAAGTAATTATTCCGTTTTAATGAAACTCAAATTAAATAGATTTTAATAACAATATATCAATGAGCATTTTTAAAGCATAAATTGAATTATGAGTAGTTATGTTTAATTTGCATAAAACAATTTATTACTTTTTTTATTTATTGGCACATTTTCAATGAGCGAAAAAGCATCTAATTTGCATACTAACAATTTAATATCAACATTAAAGCATGTTTTTCTATAACAAATTTGAGTATAAAGTGTAATACATATATTATATAAATATTTTAAGTAATCATTAAAGTTAAGCAAATTTTTAGTCAGCAGTTTACTAAGCATTTAATAACGTAATTAAATAAAATACACATTTAATGTAAACAAAATTAATTAATTCTATTTTCATTTGATAAACATTAAAATTGTTGGCGAAATTTTAGAAAAATAAATATATAAATTCAGCAACCTAACAAATTGATAACTAAATTAAATTAAATTAAATTGATTACTAAAATACCCTTTAGGCGTTTTTACTAAATGCAGTTTTAACGCCAGTTTGATTGATTAACAACCTTGTAATTTAATTACAGTATCTTCAGCAAACGAATAAAGTAAATAAGCGTAACATAAATAAATAAAACTGCACAGAATTGCAGCTCATATGTAAATCAAAAGGTTTTTTTCAGCCCAGGGTGACCATATTTGAATTGAAAAGAGGAAGTTTTGTGTTGGGAAGGTAGGCTCAAGTTCAACCTGTAACTAATGGCAATTTGTCTGAGTGGCAGTTCAAACCTGCCTCCATCCTCCTTCATCATCTCCTCGGATATGTAATGCATGTAAACGATATTGCTTCACTCAACTGTCAGGCAACATTAAATAATATTTTTGCACGGCTATATGTATGCTTGTGTTGGTGTGTGTGTGTGGCAAGTAAGTAGATGTGGCAGCATCGTCATGGTCTGTGACATTTTTTTGACTGCACGCCAGAAGCAAAAAGCCGCAACAGAGCAAAGAAAAAAAAAGGAAACCCAGCGCAAATAGACAGCAGGAGGGGTAACCCCTACCTCTACATACACACACACACATGCAACACACACATACATATATATAGAATATATATACATGCACACACAGATATCATATAAAGTTTTATGTAACAAACGGCGTATTTAATTTTTTAAGCAAACTGGCATTGAAAAGCAGCACAAAAGTGTCTATTGTATAACATTCCACATACGTATGTTGGCCCAGTTAGTTGGCCAAGGTTAAACTGTGTTATTAGCAGATTGAAATGTTGTTACAAACGTGCTAACAATCGGTCGTTCAATCGTCCCTTTTACCATTAGCAATTTACTATTTACCTGCTGCTGACGTTGTTGTTGTGCCAACAACAAACTGCGGGCAAACCATAATTTTAGCACTGTTTATTATGCAGATAAACAAAATGGCGGACAGACAGTCAGAGCAAAAGAGGAAGGAAGCAACAGAGAAAAAGAGAGAGAAAGAGACAGAGAGAGTTTGGAAGAGCGGAGCGTATGGGCCAAGGTGAAGTTCAGTATTGACCTCATCATGAGTAAACTAAGCTGACACAGCATAAAGTTTTGCCACACACAGGCTCGATAGTTAAGAAGTTAGTCGTAACTTTAGGCGAGTGTGCATGACTGTGTAATACCCAGTGTAAATACTTCTGGAAGGTATTTTTGCGTAGGTTCTAAAATTTGTTGTGCATTTTCAGATAGGTTAAATGTGCTGTGAAACTCAAGTTTCTTGCTTCTACAGAAAACATTTCTAGCTTTTACGAATATTTTATGTAAAATCAACATCTAATAGTATAATATAATATTCCAATTTCTTTAGATCATAGAGCCATAATATTTTTTTATAGAAATGTATAGACTATTATATTCATAATTATAAATTATAAAAAATGACTATGTCGAACACGAAATTTTTAATTTACATTTATAGTCTATATTATAAAGACATTTCTTAAAATAAGAAATAATTTTATATATTTTATTTTAAATATTATAAAATTATACTCTGATAAGTAGGTACATTTAGAAAATCTACATACCAAATTTGGTGCATCTAGCTCATACCACCTCTTAGATCCGCTTATATCAATTTTTCTGTATTGCATACTTTTACATGAACTTATTATACCCCTTGTGTAGCTCAAAAGCGAAAAGCAGCTAGCGGCAACAGTTGCTAGCAATCATCTAGGCTGTTACCATATTACAACAACATCTTGATCAAAACCAACAAGAACAACAATTGAGGTAAACTTTGCCATTACGACAATGGGAGTTATCTGCCTGTAAATACATAATCTGCTGTCCGCTGCAGTTCGATGAAAGTTCCCTCCTGGTCCCTGAACTGTGTCCCATAAGGTTTTCCCCATTTGGAAGGTACCTTGAATAGGGATTTATTTTTATTGCCACAGTGCTATTTTGTTCGTATTAAGGGTTAAGCAGGTGCTTTATAAAACCAACAGCAACTCGGCCCAGAGACTCGCCGTAACTGTAACTAAAACCCAAAGGCCATTGTCCGCAGTCTATAGTGTCCGTAGTGCGTAGACCGAACGGTTTTCCGCCTCGGCTTTTGCTTTAGCTGTAAAATTCACACCTCAAAATGTGTCCCCAAAGTGCAATCAAGAGATTTTTTTATAAGACTCTGGCATTTGCACAGCTATTTCAAGTTCGTAAAGACTTGAAAGGGGTTTCGTTCCGTTTTATAATTAGTTAAGTTACGCATTAAATTAAGTGCCAACATTTTTAGTGCATTTAGGATTATCACTGTGTGGGAGAATCCGCGCTAGGGACGAAAGAAACAGTTGGGTAATGCTGTGTGCTCACTGATACTAAGAGGGTTAGGAAAACAGCTAATTAGATAGGTGATATCTTTTTAGCGTAAACTTGATACGGGAAACTTTCATCACTAGATTGTTACTCTGATACTAAGTAGATAAAGAAATCATCTGGGCGATTTCGAATTTGAAAAATGATTTATATAGTTGAAATGTGAAAAACTAAATGCAGTAACTATAATTTGTTTTGGAGAAATTTTCGTCCCTAGATTGTTACGTTGTTAAAGTGCTTTTATTTGAGTTTAGTTAATGCAGCTGTTTATAGTTATGGATATTTGTGTGTAAGTTTATCAATTTACTGTGCTTAACTATTGCTCTGCAAAGTTGTGGGTATGAACGCCAAGCAAATACCCTATAAGTAAAAGTATTGCATAAGCATAGACAACAATGTCCAACAGTTTTACAGGGTATTCATTAAGTATTTAGTACCCTAACACCTACTAGAAATTGATTCTGAATCCCAAAATCAATTTTAAAACTTGCAAATAAAGTTTTTTCTTGTTAAAATTTGATTTTCCGACATAATTGATATAGCTACAATTAAAGTGCCAATATCTTAGGATTATAACTTTGATTCATCTCAATCCATTTCCATGCTCGGAGTATGCTTAAGCACAACGGTACACAAGTCCTTGCGGCGAAAACTGTTAGATTTATGTTTGCAAATATGGAAACCGAAACAAATTGTTAAAATCAACAAACGAAATATAATGATTTGATAACTCACAGCTGTACAATTTGTTATGCACACACACTGCCTTGGTTGTGTTGCTGTCGTTTTTGTTGTAGCTCATAACTACACACAAAAACCAATTACAATATCAATTTAAAAGGGATTAACAAGAAAGAAATTGTCAGTCGGGCATGCCGACCGTGTAATACCCTCTGAGCTTCGTTTTCATTTATATGAGTTCAAATTGGAGTAGCTGCTGCAAGAACTTATCATGTACACATTTTGTATTTCTATCTCGCTCACACGTTTCTCGTTTTCGTTGCTTGTGTGCAGAGCTCAGTGCAATGCACGTGGCTATGACTTACTTGAAAGGAACGATTTGCGTTGTATGAAAAACTTTTTAAATTATGGTCCGATTTTGATGCAATTTTCACTATCGTTTGATATTATTTGTCTGCAGATATAAATTAAGTTACAATCACTATACATTAAGAAATATAGTGAGCCCGCCGTTTGCAAAGTTTCA
This sequence comes from Drosophila tripunctata, assembly GCA_035047385.1. NCBI lineage: Eukaryota > Metazoa > Arthropoda > Insecta > Diptera > Drosophilidae > Drosophila > Drosophila tripunctata. The sequence continues at coordinate 893,306 of JAWNPS010000273.1, forward strand.
AGGAAGTTGTGCATTTTGTGGGCGAAGGAGGCGTGGCATCCAAAAATTTTTGATGGCATTATCTTTATATTGTTTAGGAAAAATTGGCCGGGGTTTAATTTATATATGCCACACACACTGCCTTGTTTACGGAGTTGCTGTCTGGTTTTTCGCTTATTGTGGGGGTAAATTGTAGCTCTTACCATCTCTGAGATCTGTTTGTTCATACGGACAGACGAAAGAAGACGGAAGACGGAAGACGGACAGACGGACATGGCTATATCGACTCGGTGTTGATGGTAAGAATATATATATTTGTGGGGACCTTACATACTTCTGAAAAACCCATTAAATACCAATTTCAGAGGGATTAAAAAGCATGTCCAAGGCTTACCGAGAGCCGAGAATCTGTTTCCTGTTTCCTGTGTCCTCGAAAACTACAGAGACTAAAGTTGTTTGCGGTCTCGAAATGTACTCTACCTACTTGTGTAGTATTTATAAGATTTGAGTGCCACACTGATACATAAATGTAAATTATAAATTATGTTTTTGGCCATGTTATCTCAGCAACCCACAAAATGGTCGGGAAAGCGATGGGGAAAGTAGCGGGTCTGGGTCGCAAGTTTAAATGAAATTCTAAGCTGGCAGCTTTTCATAATAAATAACGCAGATAATAAACCATAATGCTATTGTGCAATATCAAATAATAAATATATATATGTACGTATGTATTTATATTGAGTCAACACTGAAAATCATTTTGGCCCCAAAGCAGCTACAACAACAAGTGGCTGTGAAAATTCTTCCTGTGCTTCGGCGTCTGTGTATGGATGTATGTATGTATGTGTATTTTTGCATAATTTATTTTGATTTTCCTAATATGCTGATAACCACAATTTTGTATACAAAAGACCACAAAGTATTTGCCAACGTTTGATAATCTTGGTCAGCTCACTCGCTCGGCTTTGTGAATAGACGCATTTTCCAGTGTTTTGGCCAATAGATAATTTGGTCAGAAGATAAGTGCAGTCTTTGAACAGCAAATAGACTGCAATGCATCGCTGCACTTGAATAAATTACAAAATTTTAATGGCCGAATAAGCAAATTTCATTTGTAAATTGTTAGAAAAGAGTATAATTTGTATATACAGACTTTAGATGACTCTGTAGTTATTAAGGCAACAAATTTTAAGAGCAGTCAGGCTAGAGATTTTAAAAGCCTACAGTGCTTTCTAAGCTTAACTGATGCGATTATGTTCAAAGTAGAGGTGGAGATGGCACTATCGGCTCTATTGATGGTTTGGCACTATCGAGACACCATCGATAATAGCTTGTATTTTTCGATGGTGACCAATTGGTTTTAGTAAAAATATTTATATTGATATATTGATAATATTTGCGAGCCAGCGATTTTTGTGGATGTTTGCTAGGAAGACTCGCCTTATGGAAAATATTTTAATATGTTTGTTTTCTTTAATAGGAATTTTTCCATTAAAATAAATAAGTATTGTTAAAATTTTTGTATCTCAATTCACTATCGAAAACTATCGATTGACTATGGTCAGCTATCGATTGTGTCGTCTATCAATGGTTCCTTACCTCTAACCCAATGCCAGTCTGCTTATAAAAGTTTATTTTGAATACACAAAGTGAAAGATATGTTAAAATATTTAACTAAAGTATAATGTTAGTTTTTAAGTACTTTTGCTTTTATTTTATTAAATAATTTATAAACGAACTTTATAAAAAAAATCAGTAAACATAAAGAAAAACAAAGGAATTTTACAATTCAAATAATATCAATATCATTTATCATATTTTTTTGGATTGTAAAATCCTTTTCTTTGTATATAAAATATTCAAAAATATACTTAATCTGCGATCGGAATGGGTACACCTGTAAAAATATAGAATTCTATAGCACTAGCTCTTAAAGATATCAGAATATCTCCATATGGGTCTTTTTCCAAGCAAAATGGACAATTGCTAACTCAATTTATTTTCTAAAAATATAAAAAAAGAAAATGTACGTAAGACCCATCAATGTGGGATTTAGTTAATTTTGCGATAAGACAAGCATTTGCAAACGCTGCTCTCAATAAATTAGCCGAGAACGAGTAACAGTGAAGATAATTGAATAAACAAGCGAACATGTCAACATAACATTAATTTGCGATTACAATAGCTTTACCTGCCCATCTGCATGACGCATGAGACAGCAATCGGAGGTACAAGAAATCCAAAAGGCAAGCAGGCGCAACAAGCCAATGACAATTGAAAGGATAACGCGACGCATCCTGTGTGTGAGAAAGAACACACACACACACACAAAGTACAACAGCAGAAAGAACATCAACAACAACATCAACACTCGTTTGCCTTCTTCTTGATAAAGGAAATTAAACAAAAAGGAAGAAAAAAAAAGTTAAGCTCCACAGACAATTGACATTGCAAGGGACAGAGGGGCAGTAGAGGGGGTTGAACTGGTCAGGAATTGGGCAGGGAGAAAGATAGAGAGTGAGAGGAAAACAGAGACAGAGACAGAGTCTACAGCATTTGTCTGATTGTCTCGTTGACATGACGTTGCGCGATTTGTAAAAGGCTTTTGTTTTTGCCGACTGTCTGTCCGTCCGCCTGTCCCTCTGTCTGCCTTGCTGTCGGCCTACAAGTGAGCAACACGCGCCAATGATTATGTTGCCGCTGACAACGACAACAGCAACGACAACGGCAACATCAACAACAGCAACAACAACAGCAACATTGTTGGCACTCCGAAAAGTGGCAAGCAGCGTGTTGCAACACGCACACCGACAGCATTTGTGTGTTATTTTCGGTATAAAGTTGGCAGAAGCTTTTCATTGAGTAAAAGTGACGCATGCGCAGCTATTGCCAATTTTAGACATCGTTTCGACTTGGCCAACAGTTGAGTTTAGTTCACTTCAGTTTCAGTTCAGTTCGTTGTTGACACTCGTGGGTGTTGGATGCTTTGGATGCGTGCGTAAATGCGGCGTATGTGTTATAAATTCTTGGTATTTGTCTCGCAGCTCCACGCAGAGTCAACAGTTTCGCATTTATTGGATTTTGGCGCAAGTAAGCAAGCAAAATAAAAGCCGGTTAAAGTGCTTAAGAGCATGTGCTTGTGTGCGTGTTGTGAACGTGTGTGTGAAATACTTATCTGCAGCATTGTTGCCGTCAAAAAAGAAAAACAGAAATTCCAAGAAAATTAACTTGGCACATTCTTTTGCTAGTGCTAGCACTCAACTAGGTTAATTGATGTGACTAGTGTACAAAATATATATAGTAAAATAAAACCAACTACAATTACAAATACTCGCAACACTCGCAGCACACAAGTGGTCCCAGTCTGAGTCTGAGTCTAAAGCCCTTAATGAACGTGCAACAATAGCCGCGACACGCGATGAATGCAACAAGGACGCGTACTGCAAATTGTAGCATCAACCTTACACAAAACTAAGGTAAATACACAAAACTACTCTACAATTTAAGCTCAAACTCAACTATGCAGTATGCTGTAGAGAAAACAAAAATAAATTGCTCTTAATAGCGTTAAAATTTTGTTTACAATAGCTAAGTACTATATGTGAAATAGTAAGCAGGAGAGGGCTAGAGAATGTGAATTTATTGCAAAGTTGATTTAAAAAGTCTGAAGTGGAGTTAGTTTATAGATTGTTGATTTATTGCACATTTATTAAAATTTGTTTGGTACTTTCTTAACAATTTTTCAAAAAATATTTTGGATGCTTTAAAGAGTTGCAAAATTTTTCAAATTAATTGCTCCTAATTTATTAATTGCACAAATATATGTTATTAAAAGAACTGTTGTTGTTGATCCATTATATGTTTTAAATATTTTTTGAATTTATTGGTATATTTAATTATACATTGAAAGTGTTTTTTTATATTTCTTCTAATACTTAAGTAATTGAAATAGTCAAAAACAATAAGCTCAAATTATTACTTAATTTATAAAAAAATTTTTGCTATACGCTCAGTTAGGTATTGCAATTGACCGATAAAAATTTAGCTTGTTTACAAGTTTGCTTCTTCAATTTATTTTTATTCAAATACAATATATAGAAATTAATTAATTTAAACGAAGGATTATTTTTAGCTTTTCTTTTGTGAAGTTTCTAAGAAAATTTTTTGGGCTTGAGGTTTAAGAAACAGAATAAATAAATAAACTAATACAAAATATTAACCGATTATGTGTACTTTATTTTATTTTTTTTTTTTGTACATTCGTCTTGAGAAGTTTCTTTGAGCATTTTTTGTGCTTGATGTTTAAAAATTTTTTTTATGAAAAATTAAAATTTGTGATTAAAAAAAATGGGATTTGTAGCAAAATTTTCTTTGTGCCATCTTAATCATATATACGTAATTTTTTAGCCTGACAGTTTATGGCTTGCTTTCGAGTTGACAATTTGACATTATTTATTATGGTCATCTAAAAATTTGTGCAGTATTTGTTGCAAAAAAGCAACTGCAACTTGGGGTGCAATAAAAATGTGTGCAATTGTGGGTTGACAAGTTGACAAATCTTGCAAATAAATTTCAATTATTTTCTGGAAATTGCCGAAATGATTTCAATACAGCAGAAAGTTAATTTAAGTTGAATATAAATAAGCACAAAAGAGATTTTTAAAAAATTTTTTAGTTTTTAAGATGTTTAGGCAGTAGATTTAAGAAAATTTAAAATGAAGAATGGAAAATGTTGTCAATCAAAGGTTTCTTTTGCAACTATTTATGCATTTTTATTCAAATAAATGCTATAAAAATGCATTAAATTGGTTAGTTAAATATATAAAAATAAGTTTTAATATTATACATTTTAATTAAATTTTTTTTAGCTACTAAAGTGAAATTATTCATGCAACTTGAGTCATTTTGTTGGAGCAATTTGTACGACACTTTGCAATTTTATTTGTTGCACCATTTAAGTAATGACAGTTCTGAAAAATTTCTTAAGCTTTGTGTCAAACTTGTAGTTAAAGAAAAAATAATTGCAATTTTAAAAGCAGCTCATCGTAGTTTTATGTAGTAAGTAAAGTATATGTATTGTGTTGGTCCAGTGAGTTGCAGAAATGCTGTGATTCATCTGTTGGACTTTGCTTTTAAATCATTTGTATATTAATTCCGCTGTTGGTCCAATTTATCTTGGTGCCTTGAAAAACTTCGAAGAGTATACACTGACGGCGCTGCCTTTTCGCCAATGTCCTGACAGTTCCCTGTCGTCTGTATGTTGTTGTTGCCGTTGTTGTTGTTGTTGGAGCCTTTGGATGTTGCTTTTTCGGTTGTTGCTTGTCGGTTGTCGGTTGCCAGTTTTCTCTGCTTTGTTTTATTATATCGCGGATGCCGCGCAGCAGCATTTATAAAAAGGTTTTTCTTGCTCGCCAGGGTTACGTGAGTCACCAGCACACACACACATACACACACACACTTACACACTCGCACATACCCGCACACACACCACAGCGTTGCTCTGCATTACCGTTATTTTATGACGGAAGTACATTTAAGCAGATTTTTTTTACTGTTTGCCCCTTGTTGCTGCCGCAAGCCGCATGCCGCATGCCGCACCCAAAGAGTAAAGGAAACAACTAGAAATGCTAGCAAACTCTCGACTGTAATATACCCGTTACTCACACTTAAACTGCAAAATATTTAAAAACTGTTGCATACCTTTAGGCTCAAGTCAAAAAATTATAAGCTGGTATAACTTTGTCTATATAAATACAATTTTAGTTAATTGGAAGACAATCAAAAGAAATTTTAATGCCTGACATACAAAGATCAGTATCTTTTAAAAATATTATACAGTTGTTATACCTAATTTCTTCTTCCCAAAATATTATACCCTTTTGTCCTACATATAACGGTCATAGCAATAGCAAGCAAACAAAAAATGAGAGCTATGTGATCAAGAAAATTTAAATATTTTTCTTTACGCTTGGCTTTTCATTTTCCTGTCTTGCCAAAATTTATTGCCAGCCAAATTGCAATGGCAACAACAATAAAAGAAACGCCAAAGCAACAAAGTTTTACTCGAGCGCAATAAAACAGGGTTTAGCTTGCATTAGGCCAAGTTTGTGTGAAGCCTTTTCCCTAGCAATTCGACCTCTGAACCCATCCTCTAAGCTTGCCAACTTGCTCTCACACACCACAAATTGTAAACTTACAACAGGCTTGATTCAAGTCAGCTGTCAACGCTTCGCATTTCATAATGCTTGATGCACGTTTATTGAAATTTAATACAATTACCACACACTCGCACACATACACCACCTAGCGGCAATTGAGTGTATACGTCAAGTGAAAGTCATAAGCTCTGAGAAATTACAGCCAAAAATTTGGTGGGAGAGCTCTTTCAGTTGAAAGGAGAGTCAATAAATAAATTTACTTCTGACTTTACACACATGAAGCATTTTGGTTGAGGAGTAGAGCAAACAGTTGAGCTGCTTTTACAGGGTATACTTTAAAGTACTACTTGTGTAGCGTGCTTTTTTTCATGCCAGATTGTCTGCTCTGTGTTGTGCCCAGTTCTCTGTGAATTATTGTATGCCATGCGTAATGATATAATCTGTCAGATAGCAAGAGAAACAGATAAAAGAAAGTTTAGGCACATTTCTGACTTTGCCAACTGTAAGAGGCATTTAAGAGTCTATTTAAATTTGCATAGCATTAGCGCAGCTACTCGTGGGAGATCAAGAAACGAGAGGCAGAGAGAGAGAGACGCAGAGGGCGGCAAGTGACATTTATTAAGTGTGTAAGTGAGCTATTCAGAATCAAAGCAGCAGAAAAATCTGCTCTTCAAGATGCAACTAAAGCACAGCATACTCCAAGTAGCGCTACTCGGAACGACAAAAATTTTTCTATAAATCCAGCGTTCTATTGTGAACTAGTAGCTGCGCTGAAAATGGAAAAATCTACTCGTACTCGTCGTACCTCGTTCTTGCAACTGCAACAATGCGCAGACATTTATGGCACGGGGTTTTTGCCGCCGGCATCTGGCAGACAAATGCCTTGAGTATGTCCCCATAGAATGCCACACCATGCCAAGCCATGCCCCGCCATGCCATTTCATACCGTATTCCTTTGCCAGCCCAAGGCAACAAATTCTAAGGCCATGTCACCTGCTCACATTTTCAATGTCTGCTGACGCGCTTACATTAGCTTTGCCTTGCGCTCTTGTCTTTTCTTTTTTCGTAGCATACTTTTTAGCGCGTTCTCCATATAACGAGAATTTCTTGCTTCAGTTGCACATTTAGATTAAAGGGATTTAACAAGCGAAGGAGTATCTACAATTTAAGCATGCAAATATCTATCTGCTTTATCTGCACATGTTAAAAGAGCTTAAGCTTGAAATTGAAGCATTTTTTGTTACTTTTATGTCAGTTTTTCTGCTTAAAATTTATTCACATAGTTTGAAGCACAGATTTAAATTACAGAAATTTATTTATCGTTATAGTTTAAGGTCTATTTTTAAAATGAAACTTATTTCTAATTTAAGCAATATTTTATTCTTATTAAAACATTTGATAAATGAGAAACTGTTTAAGTTAAATAAATGGTTATAAATTAAACTATTATTACAATGTTTTGGAACTTTTTAAAAACTTATTGAATTTATAAGAGACCAATTAATTTTCTGAAAATTTTTGTCTAAAGGTTATCACGTTAAGCCAATCAAATTGCTGTAAATTATAGCTTAAGTGTAAGTTTCACTTTTTGTGTTTAATATTTCTTACCAAACTTTGGCTAAAATTAACTATAAATGTCTTAATTTACTTCTAAAAATGCTCCTCTTAGACCAATTTCAATATAGCTTGTAATCCATGAAAGAAGAAAAAGAAATTTATTAAATTCAAATTTCTAATTTGCAGCTCTGTAGAATGTTCCCCTTGGCGCATTTGCTTACCGAAATTGCAATGCTCCAGTTTCAAGCCAAGTCCACTTTATGGTCTAGTGCCTTTGGCAACGCTTCGTCTTACCAGCTATTCATACTTTCATATTAATCAAACCCAGTGACGTTGGCTAGCAACCCGCTTAAACTCAGGTTTAATTAAAGCGACGAAGCTGTTTGCCCCTTCACTGCTCCCACCTTGCCTTGATTGTGCATTTATAACACCTGCTGCATTGTGCACATGTATTCGTATTGGGTAAAGAACAAGGTGCCCTGGACACATTCCTACGTCTACTACTACTAGTAGTTTCATACGCACATAGAGCAAATGCCTTGGCCCTGACTCGATGTGCATAAAAAGTGTGAACAATTTTTATTGTGCGGAAAATTCGCTGGCTTTTCACATGCAGGTTTTGCATAATTTAAAAATTACAATAAAAAATAACCACCATGAACCCTCAGCGCATCGGCCAAGGTAACAATAAAAGGTCAACGCATTGTTTTAGTAAAGAGAATTTTAGTGCATTTTTTATATAGTAGTAGCATATATAATCCTTTTTTCTTCCGTCTGTTGGCCTTTGTTTTAAAGCACTTCTTGCTGTTCATGATTTGTGTATTCCACGCTTGCTTTGCCATGTGTTACACAGATGACTTGGCTAAAACCGTGCACAGTCATTGCAAAAATTTGATTCAAATCGGCTGCACGAAATGCGTTAACTGGTTGGGTTGAGGTGCTGACGGATAATAGGGTTAGAAATTGCATTAACATGCCAACTTGTTGGCAAACCGGATAATACCTTTACCCACTGGAAATTCCAAAAGTTTTCATCACCATTTCAGAAATGTTAAATGTCATGGGAGTTGGGCTTTTACAGGCAAATTTAAGCCACAGCCACACAACAGAAGCTTGTTTGGCATTTCTCTATTTTTTGGGTTTTATTTTTGTATGCCTAAATTGGTTAAAACTCTTAAATTCCCCATTTGCTGGCATGGCATTCAAAGCCATTTCAATTGGTCGACAACCTGTCTGACAATTAAAGCCCCCCAAAAAATACACTTCCAACTGGCAGCTAACCATGAAAAGCGTTGCATCCACCGCACATTCACATTCACATTCATAGAATGCTGCAAAACAATTTGCTTTTATTTTTTCCTCCGCTGTTTGAAAAAAAATAGTATAAATCTTAAATGCACTGACATGTGTTCAGCAAAAACAAGTTAGAGTATAAGACTAGACATTGAGATACTCAGTACTTAAGTCATGGATTGTAGTTTAAACAAAGAAAAAAACTGTTGCCTACTTTTAGGTGCCAATCAATTAATAAAACTAAGACGCAAGGCTTCATGTCTTAAAGAGCTAGCTTAAAATTTATGTAGGTAGTAATACAACTACGTTAAAAAATAGCTAGATTTAGCACTTTAATAAATGTATGAGTATTATATTCAAGCTTTAAGTATACGTAGTATTTTGTAAAGTATTTTACTTTAACTGATGAAAATGTACCATCATCTGTGGTCGGATCCACTGACTCTTGGTAGATTTCCTAAAATTAATATACCCATTTAAAGCTAACCAGTAATGGGCATAAAAGTTGAGCGCAAAATAAATCCGCACAAAATGAAATAGTCGAATATATAGTAGAACTTTGCAAGCAAAAACAGCCTGGAGCCTTGCAAAAGCCAAAAATAAATACAGCCAACACAATTGGCAAAGGTTGCTGCCGCTTCTGTTGCTGCTACTGCTACTGCTGCTGCTGCTGCCTCTGCTGCTGCTGCTACTGCTGCTGCTCTTGTGGCCAGTGGAACAAATTGAAGAGGGTGGCGGGGTACACTGGTAGCAGTGTTCGCTGAGAGTTGCCCATTGTTTTCATACTGGCGTTGCTTAGTTGCCGCTACCGCAAATTACTTGTCAAGTGCTTTTGGCAATTGACATCGCCTACTCGACAATTTATGTCAGCGTCGATCACAAATATGTTAGTTTCCACATTCCACAATACACACAAAAGCCACAATCCACAATTCCCCTTGAGAGATTGCAGCAGTTTTAAGAGCGTGCAAATATTTGATAAACTTATTTGAGAAAACGAGGAAAACAAGTCAACATGTGACTGCCACATTTTGCAATTGTATTGATAGAAATTGCAAATTGAATTGCAAATAGCGCAAAGAAATGCATTTGTATCGCGAGATTTATTTACATTTCCAGCAGCAAAGTGAAAGAAAGGTAGTATAATATGATTGCGTGTGCTGCACAAGTCCCGGGGGATTTACTACTGTATAGCAAGATATTGAAAACAATCCAAGGAAATGCGAAATCAGAAATTGTATATTTTAAACATACATAGTAGCTATAAAGTAGCAGTGTTTTAAATTTTAAATTAATACAATAATAAATAAAATTAATACACTATTTGTCGAATGAAAATTTCAGTAAATTTGCATAGTTTTCTATGCTGTTTTAATTAAATTTAAAAAGTTATTTTATATATTACCTTGTTTTAAATTTACAAAACCCACTTGGCTTCTACTTAAAGCTTGTTATAAATTTTATTTAAGGTCTTAACACTAGCAATTTTTTTTGTAGAATAAAGTAATGAATTTGCAGACAGCTGGCTAAAACTTTTCTATACGAAATGAAAAATAATTCCAATCGTGCTTTAAATAAAATAAATTCTCAAAATTAGACATAAACAAAAGCCCAAAAGGCTGCAGCTTATATTTAAATTTCCAGACTGTTTTTTGACTTCAGTTTAGATACCGATTTGGGCTATAGATACCAAAGCCGACAAGCAGATATACCTCAAACTATGCATATCGCAATAAATTTCGATTGAAGTGCCCAACAAAAAATGCGCAGATATTTTTTATGTGTAAAATAAATTGAACTTAAAATAAGGCGGCTCAGGAGGTGAAAGGGGCAGGGCAGCGCGGTGAGGGGCAGGGCAGAGCAGAGGATTGAAACGCAATGCAGAGCAGGAAAATCACTTGGAGTAGACGAAAAGCGACGAAGCGCATAAATTGTGGCTCCTTGAAGGCATCCTTCACTCACACACACAATCACACACACACACACTCTCACACAGACTCACTGTTGTTTTGTTATGCTTTGAGGGATTATTTATACATGTGTGTATGCGTATATGTATGTGTGTGTGTACCTGCAAAAAAAGGAAACTCCCAAAACTGTGCAGAAACGGAAGTGAAAGCAAAATCCGCATAGCAGACAGTGGACGTTGAGAGCTCATCTCTAGAGATTTGCCTAAATTATGATTTATACTTAAATATATATATACGTATATATATATGCCCCAGTTGTTGTTTTTGTTGTTATTACTGCAAAAAGGCAATTTTTTGCTTGTCTACTTCGTAGTTACTGACACCGCAATTTCTCTTTGAAGCGAATTGTATTGAAATTTGTGCTCTATGCATGAAATTGTAAAGCTAATACAGAATCAAGTGTTGTTGTTGTTGTTATTTGTTGCGCAACATTGGTCGCTGCCACGCCCACTTGCCTATATTTACGTAGCATTTTAATCGCTCTAGTAGTATATGAGTCCCTCTAGTGTGCTTGATGTCTCCATAATGTGACAGACGCTTCTTTGCTTCGCTCCAATGCGCACATTCATTTTCCTTTACTCCAGTTTTCCCCCAACACCACCACCTCCACCCAATTTCCCATTTGCCATTTGCCATGTCTCCATTTCGACATGTGTATGCAAATCGATAATACACATGAAAGTATATGTAATAAATTTGAACAACGCAAATCGAAGTGCCAAAGCGAAAAATCGCCTTGGCATCAGGGCTCAATCAGGCTCATGTTTAGCCTGCTTTCCATCCCTTCCATTTTTTGGTAACTAGTTTCTGTTGGCCTCTTTTTGCTGTTTGGGTTCGCTGCTGCAGGCTTAAAGTTCAACTTGTTGGCCTTGCCTTCAATTCTGGCTATTTGCGGATATTTGCCAATAGTTGTGTGTGATGCCTGCTGCTGATAATTGCGGCATGGGTAACGAGGGTTATATACATCGTTATCTCAGCAAATTTATATAGAATAATGCCTAAGCCATTATTTCCCAATTGCATGCTTTTAAGCGTTGAATAGTGTATAAATTACATGTATTTAAAATGCGTAATTATGGCACTAAAAAGTTATAAAATGATCAAAAACACATGTAGAAAAGTTGTTATTGTTTAGTAAAACTTTAGATTTGCTTAAATTGAAATAGATTAGCTTTGGTTTTCTGAAGAGTGTAAGCCATTGTCTGTTTGGATTGTGTTTTTAACATGTTTCATATAAGTTAAATTAAGTTTCTTTCATTTATGTTTTATACTCTTTATCTGAAGCACATGACCCTCAAAACTTTTGCTACTTTGAGAAAAGTAAAAGTATAGAAGCAATTCGGTTTTGAATACAGAACTAGAAAATGGTTTCTTTTCAGGTAGTCGGAGTTTAGTAGATTAAAACTCGTTTTTAAAAATAACTTATTATTTTATCAAACTTTTAACATAGCATTTGACTTAGGATTTTATGCATTGTACGTCAAAATATCTTCTAAGTAGCTATTAGACAGTTATTCTCTATTTTAATTAAGCGGACATAAAATTGATTTAAAACTAGTATTTTGGGAAAGGATACAGTCCAGCAAGCCAATTGGATATGTGTTTGTTTGAGGAATTGTTTTCTATATTCAGCCAAGTTCTTAAAACTAATAATTAAATTAGTTTTTGTTATGAAAAGTTTTTATTTTGTGATATATATTAACCGAAACTAATACTTAAAGAGGCTATTAATTTAAAGCTTAAATATAATACAGTAAATTTGTAAAATCAATTTTGTAACGAAATATTATACAATATTTTTATTTAAATTAAAATCAAATTAAATATACAAAAAAATTGCAGCATTATTGAGTTGCTTTGTAATAATATTATTATTTTCCAAAGACTTGCATAGGGTATTATGTAGTCGAACACTTCAATTTCTAAGTAAAAGCAAAAAAATGAGCAAAATACTGTCGATAACAATCGACATCAGATGGAGAGAAAATGGTGTGGTTCTACACCAAAAATAACCGCCGCATGTCAAGTGCATAAAGGCGGAGGCAAATGGCCAACACGCACACAAACTCACACACACACACACACCAACAAACACACACACACATATGGTTAAAGACAATCACAGTGTGGTAGGTTCTTTGTGTGCATATATATTTGTCTGTGAGCACACTTTCATTTTGTTTGTAATGCGTCCAATAATGGCGGCATTACGCTTATTTAACATGCACATACACTCAAACACGCGTACACACACACACACACAACTAACACAGATGTCCAAGAGAAGCAAATGTATGTGTGTGGATGCATAAAACTGTCCTTAACCCACAAAACACTGACAAGGGATAATATTAGCATAATACGAGAGCGTCGAGTGGATATGCCTCCGTATGTGCGCGTGTGTGTGTGTGTTAGCCAACACAAAGCCTAAGCCGCCGCATTGGGCCAAACGTTTGGAGTTAGCTTAACCAAGTGACATTGCCACAGCCGCTTACAGCTACAAAGGAAGACAGTGAGACAGTGAGAGATAGAGGAAGAGATGAAAACTTGAGCGAAATGAAGCTCAGGGATGAGAAGCCACATTAACCGTACACTTTGTTGTTGTCGCATACGAAATTACACATTGTCTGTGCTGTTGACGACATCCACCAGGACACCAGAACACCAGGACAGAATTGAAACCGTAGAAACTATCTGCAGGATATTTGATATGGATTTGAAGTTACCTTTAGCTGTCAAGACATGAAAAGACAGGAGACTTAGAGACGCTCTCAGGTGTCAAAGACTTTGAGCAAGAAACTACTGTTGAGAACAAACCACTTTTAATAGTGATAAAAACAAAGTATTACATAAACTATTCAAGTATACTGTTTGTATACCAATAATAAATAAAATCTTGAAATGAATTTATTTAAATTGGTTTGAATAAGATTATTCTTTAAAATTTAAAAAATTATATATATAAGCGAATAATTTGTTGTAAATTATGGAAAAATTGTTAATAATTTAGCCAAAATTCGCATAAATTTAATTTGACAAGAAATTCAAAATATTCCTGAGCGCTGTTATAGAATGATTTATTTTTTGTATTTAAAAAATAAAAATAATAAACCTTATTACGGAAGTAGTTAGACAGATTACAACTTTTAATTATTAATAAAAAGATATTATGAAATAACTACATTTAGTAATGTAACCAAAATTATGACAAAATTGTCATGAAAATAATTTGTCATAAAATAAATAGATTATAAAAATTTTTAATAATCTCTAATATGTGTTTTTAGTTTGTGTTTTTTTTAAATTTTTTTTTTTTTTTAGGGAAAATATAAATTAAATATATAAATCTATTATGAAATAAATATATACTAAAATACAAAATTTAAATTATGTATGAATTTGTGTTGAAAAATATTTAAATATTTTTACATTTTTATACATACATATGTTTGAGTTTAGTAGATACTATGGATAAGCCTGAAATATTGATATGATCAATTTAAATTTTTTTAAAGCTATCTAAGATGCTTTTTTTCTAAAATTTAATGAGTAGCAATAAAATCAATTGATAAGTTTTTGCCTTTCTTAAAAGTCTCTTTGCAGCTTCTCCTAACTTTGTATTATTTTTTCTGCTTTTCCATAACTTATGTGAATTGTATGTTTTAAAATAAAAAGCAATGCCGTAAAGCATATACAGGATTTTGTGGCATACTCTTAGGCTTAAGCCTCACTTCTCCATTCTCCATATTCCATTCTTCTTTCTATCAACTTGTTTTCTTTTTCAATACTTTCTTAGCTCAGCTTTCCACGTAATTGGCAATGTATTTTTGTTGTTATTGTAGTTGCTGCCTGTTGAAGCCTTTATAAGAAGCATCATCATGTTATGAAGCCTGGTCGGTTTAAGATTAACCATATAATAGAGCCTGGGCCAGAATGTGTGTTTTCTGTCTTTATATCTGACGGTTTTTAATAACATTTTATGCCCATTTTGGTATGGCCAAGAGCACAAATTTGCGAAAGACAGAGAGAAAGAGAGAGGGAGAGGCACGCGCTTCATTCCGCAATAAATGAGCCGTTAAACGCTTAAAGTTAGCCATATCTTAGCAGTGTGGGAGTATGTGTGTATTTGTAGGTCTATCTGTATGTGTGTATGTGTGAGAGAGGCGTTTTATTGCCGCTTTATTGTGGCCAACTGGCGGCTTGGCCAAGTCTTAGTCGAGTTAAGCGTCATAAACGGGTTAATGACTTGGAAGTTGCTTTTAATGCTCAGCATTTGTTGTTGTTGTTGCTGTTGTTGTGTGTAGTTGTATGTGGTTGTGTGTGTGTTACCACTCAAGTGTTTGCTGCTCCATGTGTCTGAGTTTTTGTGGCCTTTGTCTCATTTATATATTTCTCTTTCTTCCATTTCTTATTTTTTTTTTTTATCAATTTTACGTCACTTTTTGTTGTTGCTGTTTACTGGGGCCACAATATGATTATTTTTTTATGACCAACTTTTAATTTGTTTGCACATGTGTTGTTTTGTGTGTTTGTACGCGGGGGCGTGTCAATGTGTGTGCTAATAGAAAGGGGCTGGAAAGGGGTTTAAGTGCTACTTACAACTCTCTGTCTCTGTCTTTTTCGCTTCCTCGTTGTACCTCTCTTTCTGGTCTTTATATCGCCACTTGTCAGCGTACGCATTTATTTTGCTCTCGAGTTTTAGCCACAACACAAATTGCCAACCAGTTGCGTAGTTTTTCCTGCCCATTTTCCCACTCAGCTTTTTTCCTCTTTTCTCATTTCGTTGTTAGACATTTCCGCTTTTCGTTGTATACAAATGTTGGGTCATTTTTATTTAACAATATGCGCTATAAGCAGGCAGCAGTCACATATTGTGTGTGTGTGTGAAGGGGGTGTGTGTGTGCCGCTTGTGGCATGTGGTAGGGAGACATAAATATTTTATGAAGCCATATTTTGATTTATGCCTTTGCGAGACCTGCGTTTAGGTGTTAATAGTTCTGGGTAAATGTGATTCTCACCTCAACGTATACTTAATGCGTGCTAATCCTTTACATCCCATCGCCTTTGATGGCGTTAATAATTAACGGCACTCAAACAGGTAATAAGCAACAGCAAAAAAAACTATCAATAACAATAAGAGAAGGAATTTTGCAAATTTAATATATTAAATTGCAGAGCAGAAAGTAAATGCTGCTATGAAAAATTGGCATCAACATGGGAATTATGAAGCGATATCCAACTAATTAAATAATAATTCAATAACATGCATTTTAAATAACTTTCGTTATTACTAACAATTAATATCAACAATGGATTGCACAATCCACTGCAAGGCTAATCGATTTAATGAAATAATAATAAGCGCATAACAAGAATTTAAAATAACATTATATACTTAATTATTAATATCAAAAACTAACTCATAATAAATGCTTTATGCATGAATTAAGCCTATTTAAATTGTTGATTTCTGATAAAACTATGCAGTTAAAGTTAATTTTAAATTGATATTGTTTTTGGTAGTGAAGTAAAATAAACAGCGGTTGAATAATTTCAGTTAAATCATAACTCAATTGATATTTAGTATTTCTAATTTAAAATTTAATTTTTAAAATCAAAGTTTATTAAGTGAAAAGTAGATATTTTAATCTATAATATTTAAACTAAGAAAAGTCAGATATAGCTTGATATTCCATGACAAAAGTATTCAAAATTATTTCTTAAAACTATGTGTAATATTTTAAATTTCAGTGATATAAAGTATCACTATAATCACACATAAAGTATATAAAAATACTTTAGTATCATGCACAATTTTTCGCTTCAGCCAATATAAAGTAGTCAAAACTGCTAAATTTATTTTGCAGATAATTGTAGTCTGAAATTGGTTTAATTTTATTGAGAAAAATTTATTGTAAAGCAAATTTGTAATTAGTTTTATTGCAATGGAATTTATAAGGGGGAATATTTGACTGATAAAATGTTTAATTCAATTTTAAATTTTAATAAGAAACATAAAATTAAATTTGAAAAAATTAAAAATGTATTTCAAAGACTAAATAACTACATAAATAATCAAAAAATACTTTGTTTCATATTTTATTTATTTAAACATGAGACGATATAAAGTACTTAAAATGGCTATAAGTATTACATAAGATAAAAATTTAAATATTTCTTTTTATCGGTATTAAAGACATTAAGCGATAAGAGCAATTAAACTCTTCTGATTGCTGCTCTCAAAGCGTGCAAAAAAAAGAGCTTTGCCAGCCATCGTCGACCTCGGCGCTCATTAAGAATATCAAGTATTTTTACAACAACAACAACAAAAGCAACAACAGTAAACAAAAGAAAAACGTCTTCATTTTGCGGTGCTAAAATGTAAAGCGGAAATTTCATTTTGTGACTGTTGCCATTTTGTTTTGGATTTTACGACTGTGTTTTTTATTTTTTCATGGAAGCATTCAACATACTGCTCATACTTTGTTTTGTAATTACCCCAGCATGGGGAATGTTAAAAATTTGTCGAGTTAATGACAGCGCGTTAAAATGGAGTACATATAAAGAAGGCAAGTCGACTTATAAATTGACTGGCACTCATACAGGAGCCGACTTCCGGTTCGCTTGTGGCACGTAGCAGCATTTTGTGCGCCCTAAAGTATGCACCAGTTAATTTGAATTCGATGTAAGCAGGAAAGAGGGAGGGAGATAGAGACAGAGAAAGAGAGTTGTTAGGGGAAAAACTACTTAACTGTCTCTCCGTCCGACTCTGTCTGTCAGCGGTGGTCGGCGGTGCTGCCAACTCAGGCGAAAAATCAAAATTTCCGCACATTGCCTATTTTTCAAAGCATGTGTGTGCCCGCTGTATGCGAGTGTGTGTGTGTGTGCCCCAGGCAACTTTATTTACGGGCATTTTCCCACTGTCTGTCTGACTGTCTGTTCGCCTTTAAGTCTTTTAGTCTCTTAGTCTGCCTGCCGGTTTAGTTGAATTGCTGCCTGGCGGTGTCTGTTACCGCTGATGTGTCTTTGTGTGCCAGCTCGTTTCAATCACGTGCTGCACGATGCCGCCATTCAATGTTGTCAAAAATTTATAGCAAGTAGTCGGGCAAATGCTGTGGGAAAAGCGCAGAAAATTCAGCAGTCAGGTAACGTTAACTGGCAGCGCGCACAGAAATAAATAACCAATAAGAATGCTATAGACTGACTGCTGACTATGAGATACCTGTTACACAAGATTTTTCTTATGCTTTTAACTTACTTTCTTGGTGGGATTAAATAGTTAGTTGGAACATAATGAGTTGCACCAATAGACAACTGGGAAATTGTTGTGTAGTATTTTTGGGGAGCGATTCGGCTATAAAACAATTTCAAATTAATAATAGCTGTGTTTAACCCTTAGAAGTCTGTATGCTAGTTTTGTTAGGTATAGCTCTTCAAGCTCCTGAAGTCTGTTTCTCATTGATATAATATCTAATATGGCATACATATGAAGATTAGATGCTTGACAACAATTGAAGGCTGTATTCCAGTGCAATCCACACATACTTATCTATATGCTCGTTTGCCTAAGTATGCAGATCAAAAACATATCTTCAAAATGTAGCACCCACGCCCTATTCTCCCAGTTTACAACACTCTAAACCATTGCGACTAACGGGTATAAAATGGCAAAAAAACATGCAAATAAAATTAACAAAATAAAAGAGGAGAAAAAAGGAAAACGTTGCACACCTGCCAGGCAATTGGGAGCCCAAAGCAGCCAAAGAAGCCGAATCCCATTGCCAGATTTAAGGCTGAGCAAACTTTTGATCAAATTATCCGTGTGTGTATGTGTGTTCCCAGTTTCAATTTCGCATGATTTTTACCTTCAAATAGCAGAAGCGAGTGCAGCGAATGCTTAAAAGTTCAGAAGTGCCGATTTCAATTTCATTTAATATAGCTCCTAATGCTCAATACTCGAAATTTGATGTGAAAATCACTTGAATTAACAATGCAGAGCAGCCAACAATTTAGGCGGCCAAAATGAATTTAAAGCAATGAATTGAATTATATGATAAATTTTCAGACAGCAGACTCGCTGACAGAACAGACATTATGTCAAGTGTGGGGGAGAGAGAAGGTTACCAACTGTCAATAATATCTTTTATTCCAATAAAATTGTTATTGATTTATTATTTTGGTAATGTAATATACTCGCGCTGCTTTTGATTTTTTGAAACATGAAATGCTGAACATTTGTTGCATTGTGGTTTCCATTTTTGGTAACTGTGAAATTGTCAAACTCCATTTTGCGGCTAAGCCAAACAGCAAGCCATAAAAATCTACAACGCACCTTTATACTTTAGTTGACCATCAGCAGCAAAAAATGGAAATGGGAAAAAAAAGGAAATTAAATTGTGCAGAAAAATGACAGAAACTCAACCATGCTGAACATAGAGAACATTGAAACCACAAAAACACGTTAAGTATCCGAGACTAAACCAGAAACTAACCGATGCCACAAAGCCCCAAAACAAATGGAACTTTATTCAACATCTGACTCTCTTGTCAGCTCGCAGAGGGACTGTCATTTTGGGTATGGAGCAATAGGAATAGTTTACTGGCATTACGACATGAGAAATGATCTAGGAGCGAAAGTTGTTTGAGTTGGTTAAATGATGTGTGCGTTAATCCTTTTAATATGCCCAACACACACACACACAAACACAAACACAAATACATAGTTTCAAATTTCTAAGCGCTGCCATTTTAGCTTATTTCTAACCAAATTATAGCAAATTTATAATAAGTAAATACATTATTTACACTAATACAAATGAAGTTTTGAGATTTACGATCTTAAATTTTGCATTTTGGTGGAAAAATGTTCTTGATTTAAAATTATGAGCCATTTTAACTATAATAACTACACTTTAGAATCTTAAAATGTGAAGATTTTTAAAAAATTACTTGAAAAATTCTTTTTTGTCTAGTTTTGAATCTAGAACAATTTATGCCAAAATTCAATATTCAAAAACTTATATGTTAAAATGTCACAATGAATCTGAAATTTTTCTAAAATTTATTTTCCTGTTTATAAACCCAATAGTTTTGTGTTTATGTGGAACATAAATTCATGACATACAAAATTTCTACTTTATTTAAAAAAACTTTTTTTTTAAAAAAAAGCAACCTTATTAAACTTTAATATTTTAATAGAAATAACGAAGATAAATAACGAAGTTTTCTTCTTCATAGCTTTGAAAATTTGTTGTATATTTTTAGAATTATATTTTTTTCATAGAAAATATAGTTGCACAAACAAACTGCTATGAAAAGTAATCAAAAATAAACAACATAATTTCTTTGACATTTTTTTAATTTTATTTAACTAATTACAATATTAAACTTATTAAATTTTGATACTTTCAAAGAACCAATTGAGAATCATAAAGAATAATTCTTCTTTTAAGCGTTAAAAATTGATTGTGTTTTTCTAAAAATTTATTTTGTTTATATAAAACATAGAAGCACAAATTATCTGCCATAAAAAGTGTTAAAAAATGAAAAACCTATTTACTTTGATAGTTTTTTAAAATTTTATTCAACTGCTTACAGCTATTTAACGCAAATGAAACTAACTATTTTAGTCTCTGAATTTGTGGCAACACTAAACTCTTTTAGTCTGGGTCTTTAGCCTCGGTGCACCTGTGACGCATGTCCCACTTTGGGGACGTAAGGATACCGAGAAAAAAGAAACAACACCACACACAAAAGCCACAATAACAACAGCAGCAACAAAAACAACAAGAACAGCAGCAAAATACTTGTAAACTACTCATAGAAGGTCATATATTTTCGTTCGCTTTCATTGTTGTTGTTGTTGTTAGTGCTTTGCATGCTAATTAAAAATTAAAATATCCACTAAAACAAAAAAGAAACCTGTGATTCATTAGGCTGGCAGGCGGTGCCAGTGAATAATAAATAAACTCGCTGGCTAATTAAGTGAGGAAGCGACGTCGTCGTCGACGTCGTTGCTCCGCCTCCTAAGCCCCTTGCTTTGCTCCCTCCCATACCCTCCCCTCTCTATCCTCCTCCTTAAACTGACAGGATATTATACGCTTGTAATTTACATGGCACACGTGGCCGCCGTGTCCTTCTGTGTGAGTGCGGGGCAGTCGGCTGGAAATGCAATCGATATAAAAAGCTAGAGCTGACACACTACCAGCTGAATTAAGTATGACCATGTCCAAGTCGAAAAAGGCAACAGATATAGTAAGAGAAGAGAAGCGAGTTAGTATACAGTGGCCTTCAAGATACGTGAACTCAGTACAGTATGACATTAATAAAAAATAAATAATATTTCAAAAATAGTTCTCATATGTTAATATTACTGCAGTTGTGCTTTATTATGTATTTCAATTATTTTCTGACTGCATTGTCTACAGAGTTTAATTTAATAGGCATAGAAATTAATTAAAAACACACATTAAATTAAATATTTTAAAATTGTACACTAACTTCTTTACATTTTAATTTGTGAAATCTTTGATAAAAGTATAAGGGACTTGGAGTTTTATTTATTAACATAAATTTGATATTAAACCTAATGCTTAACTACTGCTCTTATTAAATAATAACTATAATTATTAGTAAGGGTTGAAATATACTTTTACTTCTGTGTTTATTTATTGGCAACTTTTAAATAAATTTCCCAAAATATTTACATATTTTATAAAACAATCTGTACATTTTTTTTTTAACTTAAAGTTTATTTTGTATATATTTTATAAGCAAATTAAGTAAATTTTAATGACAAATACAGTTTAAAGTAATATTTATGTTTTTAAGTAAATTTTCCAAAATATTTTTAAGATTATACACAAATTTCTAGTAACTTCAAAGTAAATCAATTGTCTTTATGCAGACCCCAAAATGAAGCTTCTACCTAAATATTCATATGAGCTACAAAACTATTTTATGCATATTTCACTAATAAATTTATATAATTTTACATTATAATGTAATAAAAGGCTTAACTGAATATTTAAAAATATTTGAAAATTTTATTAACGAATCTCTAGTGAAATCCCTATAAACAAATCTCTAGTTGCTTCTAACTACATATTTATATGAACTTTAAATTTATTTAGTATATATCTCATAAATATATTCAACAAATTTTAAATATAATTTAAAGCACAAGTACAGCCAAATAAAGTTATATAATTTTGTATTCATATTGCAGAATTAACTCCTTGTTTTAGCTGGAAATTATAATTTTGCTTTTATATAAATTTTGGCAAATTGTGTTTACTTTTTGAGACGAAAGTTTCTTGGGCTTTGATTTTCTTTATTGAACTCATCATTTTCCATTTGTTTGAGTTGCGTTGCCGTTAAATTAATTAGCTAAACAATATGGCATAAATACTCATTAGCCAACAGCCGAGAGATAGAAAGAGCTTATGGTATACACTAGTCTTGGCTTTAATCTGGCATTTAAAGCCATCGTTCACTGCACACATGCCACAAGGAAGTGGCAACATGCCTTCAACTTTACGGAAACGAGTGCTGGCAGAAGTTTGCCGTTTTGTATTTGAGTGAAGTGTTTGTTTTTTCGTTTTGGGAACCACACAATTCACAATTACAATTATTTTGCTAGTTTCGTTTCGAGAGCGATGCATAAAAATCGGAGCTGTCAGTTCAAAAAGCCAAAAACTTCAGCACCAACATCAATTTTCCACATGCCACAGAACGCACACAGATACACGCAAAAAACATACATACACACACAACGAACGCAATTTTCACGTGCAAAGTTTGCAGAACCAAATACACACCTGCAAAACATGGCCAATAAAACAAGTGTAAAACAGCAGGAAATGCAGCAAAACGAATACTAAATACGCTTTATAAAAATGTAACTAATAAATATGTCTTTTCTAAAAAAACTCTAAAAGTTTTTATATAAATTTCGACAAGATAAAGCACTTAAAAAAAAGTTGCTTTAACCAACTTAATGAGTTAGTGCATAAGCTCTGCGGCTTATTTATAGGGTAATACAAAACAAGTGTAGCTACGTGGCGTGGCATAGCATAAGTTGCCTCAAATAAACCGAAGCAAGTTGCACAGTTTTATTTTGTGCGTTGCCAAAAGCACAAAAAGAGCGTAGAAAAGAGAGAGAGCGAGGTAGGTAGCGAGTGCGAAAGAGTGAGATGAATGTCTCTGGCTGCCAGCTAATCTCAACAAACAAAGCGTGAAACTAACAATTCTGCAAATACAGACTCAACCGCACTGCCAGCCAAAATGAACTCAATAAGAAGGTGGGAGGGTGGGTAGAGCCGAGTGTAGCACAGCAAAAGTTTATCGCAAGAAGCGCGAGAAAATGTGGGAAAATAAAACTTTATTTTCAAGTCAGACATCGAATTTATTTTCATGTCATCAGCGCGTTAAGCAAAAAGCAGTAATCATAAAACAAGAAGAACAACGAAACGAGCAACATGAAGAACATAAATTGGGCGAAAATCACAAGCAAATAATAAGCTAGCTAATTTGCAGTGGGTTTGCACTAGACTTGCGCATTTTGTGTGCTCAAATTGCCGACTACTAGGCGTATGCGTAATTTGTCTGCTTAAGGAAATTATGCATACGCAGTGTGGCACTTAAAGCAGAGCGGAAGTGCGACACAAATGAAAGCCAGAGCGAGAATAAAGTTGTGGACAAGAAGAAGACATAGAAAAAGGACAGAGAGAGAAAGGAAGAGTGCAGAAGAGAGACCAAGAGAGAAGAAGCGTAGGTTAAGCCGGAAAGCAACAAGCGGCTCAGGATATGCGACAGCAGGCAAAGCTAAGCTCTAATTTTCTCACGTACTTGTAAATTTTGCGGAAAACCGCAACAAATTCACTTATAAAAGTAATCTAGAAATCGCGTACAAAACAGGAAGCACGAACAAAAAGTAGCAGCAAGAAAAAAAATGAAAAAAATACACCAAAGAAACGGGCAGAAAAGTGCGGGTGTCTAAAGAATTGCGTTCGCGACACGGCGACACGGCGACACGGCGACAACTTTATGTCAGGAAACAAAACCGGGTGCGGTGCAAGGTGAAGCAAGAAGAATGAAGAAGCAGACTACACAGAGAGCAGAGTTTGCTCAGCACAAACTTAAAGCTGGCTGAACACTTTATCAGAGATTTAAAACCCAAAATGAATGTAAGCACATTAAATGCCCAACGCGTTTGCTTTAAGTGCTGAGTTTAGCTAGGAAATAGAAAGAAGGGATGAAAAAAAGCTAAACGCAAATTAAAAGCGAAAAGGTTGAGCAAAGTTTAAAAACTTTGGAGAGTTTCATGTAGTTTATGTGCGACAAATGCAGAGTTAATTAATCAGCAATTTGTAGAACGCCAACTGTGGGCAAATGACATTAATTTAACTACGCTAAAGTGACTGAAAAAGGATGTTTAATATTTACTTTAACCTTTACTTTGGTTTCAACCCCAAAATGGCTAAAAAGCTAATCAAAACTTACTCACAAATGCGCAAACAAATCCCAAATCGAAGCAAATCTGCATAATTTCACACCATTTGCCGCATTTTGTGTCACTCAAAACTCTTTTTGCTTTTTTCTTTATAGCCAAGATTAGTTTGTTTATACAAAAATGAGGGGACAATGCTGAAGCATTGAAATTCAAGACGCAAAGCAAGTTCAATTATCAAATTTGTAGCATAACAAAAGTTGGCTAAACGCAGTAAAAGAAGAGCACAGGATATATGCCAAGCAGCCCGCAGGCTATGTGTCAGAGATTTTTGAAGGACCTTCGTCATTATCACTGGGGCCATGTTTATGATTGTTATTAACAAAGCGGCAAACTTTCAACGCTGCTTTTAATAAACTTTTCGGCCTGACATTGCACTCAGTTTATGCAAATTGTATTGAGTGAACGATAGAAAGAGAGAGCACTACGATGATGCTATGCCTGTTTTCTCCTTCGAGCAATAACAACAAATTTCAATTATGCCATTAAATCTATTTAGGTGTATAAATATTTGGAAAATTTGTGAGTACCGCGAAAAGTTGGTCGTTGCCAACGCAGCAAAGGGCGTGTAATTTACAGATTTTCTCGTTAAGATTACGCCAAAAGTTTTTCCTTTTGTTGGCGGGAATGAGAGAGGGGCTATTGTAGTTGATGCTTTGCCTGGCATCGACATCGACATTGACGCATAATTGGCAGCAACATGAAAAGTCAATAAACGAATCAAAACAACAACAGTAACAGCAACAGCAACTTTCCCCACTTGTTAAACAAGTTGTTAAATAAATTTTTGGCAGCCGCATTGTTGTTGTATTGCCAGTATTTTTTTATACCCACATTTTGTATTGTAAACTGTAATTAGAATTGCGGTTATGTATATATTTTCAGTAAATTTCGTTTCAATTAGAAAACATAAATGGCAAGCGGCCAAGTTTTAGCCACGAGGTCAAAGCAGGCATTCACACCCCAAGTTCATTAACCAAATTAAGCGTGTTCGTGTTAGCCTGGCCAACGGAAAGTTGCGGCAAACATGCAACAAACACTTGAAAGCCCAAAAGAGCCAAACAGCCAAAGAGCCAAAAGCACTTGTTCGTTAAAAGCCAAGTTTATTTAACGCTGCCTACTTTGAGGCGCAAATAATCAAGTATACGTATATGTATACTACAACGAGTTTGTTCAACTCTTCCCACATATTCACAGCTCAATTAACTTGATTAATAAAAATGGCTCAAACCGTATGTGAATAGCCAAATATAACAATATATTATATGTGTAGTTTGTGGCCACTTTGAGTGATTGCTAAGTGAAATGAAAGTAGGTATAAACTAAATATGGATTAGATTAGTTTTCTTTGTGGCAGATTTACATTTATGAAGTGTCCACAAATTTCAGGTGGTAATTTAGAGCTTTGTGGCAGCTATACTGACTTGATGGCATAAAAAGCACGTTTGCCACATGTGGTAGTTTTAGCCATTTACTTTATTGATTACAGCTCAACTTTTGTTCACTGAAACAAACAAAATAAAAAGAGAGCAAAGAAAATAAGACAAACGTAGCACAGAAAAGCTGAGAAAAACAATTTAGTTGTTTTGGCTGCCAGGCAAATGATGAGCTCTAGCTATTTGGCCTAGTTGTTCTGCCCTTAGGCCATAAAGCTGTTGATTAAAGTCTATTGTTAAATGACAACAAATTGCATAAATAAATATTCAATTCTCGCAATATATATGTATATATACGTATGTCATAAATAAGAGACTCTGACATAATTCATGTAGTTTATCATTTTGCTGGTATTTTGTGTGTGTGTGTAGGAAGTTGAAATCCAAGGCACACGACGTATTTGTGTCAATTTAAATTTATGTAAACATAAAATGGGCAACCAAATGTCCAGCGAGATGTGGTCCTGGTGTATCATGTACAATATATCATATTATATACATATATAAATAAATTTTATACACATATATATATAAATAAATTTAAACCCTGTAGAGAGGGTATAATATATTTTTAAAAAGTCAAAAGGCATCAATAGCAAAGGCAATCGTGACCTGTATAATGAATACTTGCCTACAGGCACTAGGATCTCGGAGCTGGTTAGAGGTAGCAGCTTTAAATTTGGAATGTGGAATATTTAAATATATAGCAAGTATAGAATTCTTTTGATTATCTGATACTATGCAGCTTTCGCCTGTAAATGGGATTACGAATTTTTACAATCTGTTTTAAATGGGTATTTATTATCGTACAGTTTTCAAATTTATTATGTGTGAAATGTTTATAAAACTAAAACGATCTTACAAGTTTCATTATAATCGGCTTATAAACAAAATACTTTCATATTTGAAATTTTTACAAGCTAATTTTAGATCGTATGTCCCATGGTACAATATTTTAATATTAATAGATGTTTAGCATATATAAAGCTAAAACAATTCTAAAAGTTTCATTAAAATCGGGTCATAAACAGAAAGCTAGAATATTGCAAACCTAATTTTAGGTAGGATTTCTAATTGTACTGTTTTAGAATTAAACAGATTGTTACCCTATTTAAAAATAATACCATCCTGAAAGTTTCATTGCAAGCTGATGATAAACAGAGGGCTTTACCAATAGTGCAATAGTAACCATGCGCTTATTTGAGTACCGCCTAGCACTACACAGGGTATATTCGGTTCGAATGAACTCGTCTGTGCTTCACCTACTTGTATTTTTTGCTGTTGCTGCGCCTTTTTTTATGATTTAATGCGCGCGGCACGCCATGACGTTCACTTAGGCATGGACACAATAAAAATGTGGCAATAGCAGCAACAACAAGCGGCTGAAGAGTGTGAGTGGCATGCGGCATGAGACAGGACACGCTTGCCTCTTGCGCACTTTTGACATTTCATTATCCTGTTAAGTATTCAAAAGTCAACCAAGCAGGCCATACAACAAACACACACAGACACAGACTCACAAATTGTGAACTCTCCCTTTTTCGCATTTCGCTCGCTTTTTCTTTTCCCGTCCTGGTCATATTCCTGTCCATGTCTGTGTCCGCCAACCACGCCCCCCTATTGTCATCCAGCTGCGTAGCCAGCTTATCATTTATGCCAAGCGCGTACTTTTTGGCTTTTACCCCACTGCCCCTCCCTCCTTTCCCACCACACATTGCTTTCTTCTCTTTTGCTTTTCGTCCTGTCTGTTTTGGCATTGTTGTTTTGCCGTTTGTTTTGTCTGCCCGTAATGTCATGCGGAATTGCCTTTGTGTCCTTGGCGTTTATGACATTATATTTGTGTTTCTGTTTGTGTCAGTGTGTGGGTGTGTGTATAAATTACATTACACAACAAGCAATATAACAAACGATAACAAACACCTTGCCCAAAAAGAGAAAGAAAAAGAAATCAACATACAAAATCATAAACAAAACGCAAGAAAAACAACGAAAACAATTTAATAAAATTGTGTGTGTGGCACATTGTGCCTTCGATTATGTCTTTCCTTCTGCTTTATGTTATATAATTTGCTTATAACATGGCTAATGACTGTCATTTCCGGTGTACCTCTTACTCCTTCCATCGCATTAGGCAGCAGGCAGCACGCAGCAGGCATCAGGCATTTCGCATTTGCCATTTGGCATTGAAGCTGTCAATTGTCGAGTGCCTGACATTTTGCATTGCTGACAAAAATGTCCGAGCATTTCCAATAGCAATTGTCGAGCATTTTTGGTTTTTCCGCCTCTTACCCCTCTTCAACAATTACAGCAAATTTCACATTTTCCGTTTGACACCGAGCACGTATTCAGTATGAATGTCGAACTTGTCGAGTTCATAGGTAATTTTTTGTGAATTTGCCATCGATTGATTAAAATGCAAAATGCACAATAAAAATGCAGTACAATTGGCAAAATCATTTTAGTTTGCCATACAGAAAGCAGTGTATACTACTGACCTCGTTTATCCCTTTATGCTGAAATGTAAACTATACAATACACATTTTATTGGGTATAAAGATCTACTCATTGTTACAATTTCAATTTATTGGTAAAATCTGTAGCTTTGTGTCTATTTAAGGAACTTATAGGCAATCAATGACACATATCAGACTGGCACACACAGAGTGGAGAGTAAACACTGTTAAAAAAAATTAGTTTATAAATGAAAATAATATAACTTTTATATAAAAAACTATGGTAAATATTCGCTAAAAATTATAATCCTAAAGGCAAAAATTGTTGAAAAGTTAGTAATAATTGATAATAAACATTCACATAAAAATTACCAATTAGTAATTAGTAATTGATACAATAAAAAATTACAGAAAAATATGATTTTATATTGAATACATTTTGAATACGGTTCTATGAAAAAAAAAAAATTCAAATTAATTTTATAGCTTTTCTTAGCCATATTTGTATCCATATTAGTATGTTTTTTACAGAACAATTAGTTTTTAGAATTGAAACGAAAGAAACATAAATATTAATTATTAATAATACATTAATAACAACATATGCACTCTGCGCCGTACCTATAATTTAGGTAGTACATTTTAAAGTTAGAAAACATGAAACAAATCGAAATCTCAAACACTCCGACTAAAATGTAAGTAAAATATATTTTTAGATCAGTCTGGTATGGAGCAATAGTATATTTATAACAGAATTACTGCCTGACATTTAAACAAACCGTAATTTAAAGAATCCTTAAATTTTTGAAGCTCAAATAACATGAATAAAATTTAATTATAATGTGTATTTAGAGCAGTTTTTAGAACAGAAAAGTAACATATTTATAGCAGAAATATTGTCTGACATTTTAATCATTCGAAACTTAATGAAACCTTTGAATGTGTAAAAATCTTTTGTTTTAAAACATCATTTTTCGAAATTCCATGAATTGATAAGAAGAATTTCTAGTCAAAAAAAAAGGGATCACTATTATTATACTATTATTATTATACTATATTAAATTCGTATCTATTCTTTAAAAAATTAAATGAAATATTAAAAAAATTGTGCTTTAAATATTTTTAAGACTCACAAATATATTTTGAGTTTCAGCAGCTGTTATTTGTTTTCAGTGTTAGTAAATGCTATATTTATTTCTTTATTGCAGACATTGTACTACACTTTGCTGGCAAACGAGACAGCCTTGAAGCAGCCAATGCAACCTGTACAGACATCATTAGAAGTGACTACCGAACAACACCTGTGAGTATAAAACAGTTGCTAAAGGCAACTGCATACATTTGCTAAACTACATATAGAACTATAACATATATACATATATATACTACTATATGTATATACATATATCTTGGACATGTGTTGACCATCAACTTATGCAATCAACGATTTGGCTTTGACCAGGCAAACTGACTGCCTTTGGGTGCTATGTAAACTACACAGAGACGACTACAACGACGACGACGACGACGAATGTTTATTTAAGCATAAAGCCACGTACGCTGCAATCACACACAGACTACATATATATATGTTACTGTGTGTGTACTTAGGCACAGCTGTACTTGGTGACTCTACTAGCAGTGGTAATTACATACAGAATACAGCAAGAGAACATTCCTTTTGGCTCTGTTGCTTTACACCCCCACCCTTTTACCTATTTCCTTTTTCACTCACTCTCTCTCTATCTCTATCTCTCTCTTTCATTCTCCGAGGGCTGCTGCATAAATATTTGCTTTAACCTTTTTCCTCTTTTGTGACGTT
This sequence comes from Drosophila tripunctata, assembly GCA_035047385.1. Lineage (NCBI taxonomy): Eukaryota > Metazoa > Arthropoda > Insecta > Diptera > Drosophilidae > Drosophila > Drosophila tripunctata. Next base: position 923,484 of record JAWNPS010000273.1, read on the forward strand.
TGTTGGCTTTGTGTTTGCTGTGTGGGTTTGTGTCACTATTTCATTTCGATTTAAACAAACTTTGCAACGCTTTTTACTGATTTGTCAGCCTTAATTTATTTATTTGCGATTTTGCTGATATATCCCGTAATTGAATTTTCCCTGGTTAAACGCCATCGATGACGAGGGATACAAAATACACAGAATACACACACACACTGAACAACAACAAAGTTGAAACAAATGTGTTACAGTCGCTGTTTTTTTTTTCTCCTTAAGGACATTTATATGCAGAGACGTGCGGACTAAAAGGATATATGTATTTATGTATACATATATATTTCTGTTTTCCTCTCGCATAACATAAAGTTTGAATAAAAGTGTTTCTGTGTCCCTGGGGGGTGGGGGAGTAGAAAACACCGTGTTGTCGCCTGCTCAGACTTTTTGTCTTAATTTATCGTTATGAATGAATCACTTTGTGCCATTTGTCGACACTGGCTGGCTCTCACTGTTCTAGTGGTGGTCCTTTAGCGATCCTTTTGTTTAGCAGCACGTAGACAGGATGTGCGTACTTTTGACTTAATTTGATTTGCACAAATGAATTTCAATTAACCTGAAATGAAATTTATGCCACGCGACGCGTTGACAACTCTAAAGTGCAAATGGCGAAATAGCAAAAATGGCGACAAAAAGGTTAAGTGCAAATTATAGGAAAATGCACACAGTTTCCTTTTTGCTTGATTTGAATTCATAATCAATTTCATTTCACTATTGATTTCATGTCATATTTCTGTAAACGGAAGCAAACGCTGATTGTTTGACTGCTCATCATTCAAAGGCATTGTGGGTATGAGTGTATGAATGAGTGTGTGAGTGTGTGTGTGAGTGTGCCTAACTGTAAGTATGTTATAATGCAGCGTCGACGCTTATTATGTCAAATACAGTGAATAGAAACGACCGCTGTCAACAAGAGAATGAGATAGATATGGAGATGGAGACGGAGATGGAGCTGGGGAATGAGAGTGCGAATGTGAATGATAACAAGTTGGGAGAATGGCGACAACAATGCTGACACATCGAAAGATTGTCATTCCATCAATTATTCAACAACACGCAAATCAACAACAACAACAACAAAACGCTTTAACGACAATCGAAGAGTCATCGTCAGCGTCATCGACAGCTTCACACAACAAGAACAACAATCAGGCAAAGAGCCAAGTTAACCAATGCAGGATCAGCCGAAAAGGTAGAGAGTGAAAATGTGGAAAACAAGGAAAAACTACAAGAGTGTGGTCCAAGTGTGGCAGAATCCAAATATTAAGTGATACAATTTGTATTTGGTACGTTTGCCGCAGGCAACCAATGAATAACAGGACAGCAGAGCACGGGAAAGAACAGGACAAGACAGAACAGGAGCGGGGTCAGGAAAGAACAAAATCATCGACATGAATATCTGAGTGTTTTTATTTATGACTGTACGTCATTCAAACATACACATGTACATATATCGGGGGTATGCGAATTGGTGTGTATATGTATTCTATGACATAAACTAAAGCAGAAATCAATCAATTCGACGCCACGAACCAAAAATCCGTAAAAACTAAGACCCTATGAGCAGCTTAGGCTGTGGCTAGTGGCAAGTGGCAAGTAGTAATAAGCGTGAGTGTGGAAAGAGAGCAATAAATCGAAGCTTGACATGGTTAAGTGCTTGTGCTTAACAATGGTTTAGGCCCTTAAGTGTACTAAGCCTTATTTTCTGTTTGCCTTGTTTTCACACACACACGGCAATGCGTCAGTTACGACAACCTTACTGATAAGGCCAAAAGTCCAAAGCATTCTCAAGTCGCTCATAAATTTGTTAACTCATTAGCACAGGATATACTTACGTAATAAATCGCATTGTAATTTGTAGTTGGGTCAAAGGTTAAAGATATGCTTCCGAATATATTGAATTGTTCGAAGCTTTGTAAAGGTTGCAATGCGATTGAGTTCTAAACTGGCCACAAAGCATGGAAAGCGATACAAAAGGATTTAAATTTAAGTTCTTCTTTGTAAGCGAATTAATTTAAAGTTCTAATGGAATGAAAATCAATGTTTAAATTGGGAATTTATGAGTAACAATTGAACTTCATGCTGCTGTAGCTGTGGACGTTAATTATGTGGATCGGAGTGCAGAGAAAGCTGTTGGTTGAGTGCTGGTTGAGTGTGGTAAATTCAAAAGTGTGTGAGATAGAACAGCTAAGCATGTTGGGATCAGAGGCTATGCTTGAGTCAGTGCTTGAGCAAAAGCAATTGAGCAAGCTAAGAGAGGCAGCTAAGTACGAGTGTGAACGTATGCAAGAGCAGCAACTGTGAGTAACTGAGCGTGAGCAGAGTGATGAGAGTAAGCCAGAACAGCACAGCCTGCTGAGAGCAATTGAGTGGGTAACTAGGACTATGAGCGTATGTAAGAGTAGCACAGAATGCTGTATTCAATCAAGTGAGCTGCATTGTAAGCTTACTAGGACTGTGCGCTAATGCAAGAGCAGCACAGCAGCAGCTATCAATTCAGTCTGCAGGTTAACTAGGACTGTGGACTAATGCAAGAGCAGCACAGCAAGTTATGATCAGTTAAACATGTAAAAGCAGTTCAGAAAGCTGTGGTTCAATTAGAGAGCAGTTATTTGCTAACACTAGATGGCGCAATGCAAATACAGGAGTGGACGTAGAAATACAAAAAGATAAATTTATGTTTAAATGCATTAATACATATTAATTTAGATACTGATTTACTACAATTAATTTTATTTATATATATATTTCTATTTCTTTAAAGCATATTATCAATAGTAAACCATATGTGCACATATTTTATTTAGATATATTAAATCTATTAAAACGAAAATTAGTACCATACCTCATTATATACTTAGCCTTTAGCTCAATTACTAGAATTAATTTATGGCCAGTTAAATCAAGTTTGCCCCCAAAATGCTATTAAAAGCTAACCAAAAGCTCAGAATTTCAACACAAAACCCTAAATTAAGCAGCCTGATAATGAGATTCCTATTAACATTTGAATTCCGAGAAAGCTAATTCAAACAGCCGGCAATCCATCTTGAAGTAGGACCTTAAAGCTTAATACGAATTATTAGTGGGTAATGCTTGCCAACACAGCACAGGGTGAACCTACAGAAATTAAAGAAGATTAATTGTCTGCTCATACCCAATGCTTGATATCATTAATTTTATTCACCAAGAACAAAAAATAAAAGACATATAGACCCAAAAAAAAAAGAACATATTTAAAAGGGAAGACTTTAGATTTGAAAAGTGCTTGAAACAAGCAGATTGTCAGCATTTGTGACGTACGAGACATTAATCAAATTATTGAGTTTTATAAGGTCATCAAGTGAAATCTTTTTAAATATCTTTTAACGTTGCTTCACTGCTTTTGCTGCTGCCTTTGTCATAAATATTTTTGTACAAGGGTTCGTTGCATAAATTAATACATTTGCTGCATACTCATAAAAAGAAAAAATTACTATGCCATCCGTGTGCTTTGAAAATATATTTTCTACAGCATAGTTTTTTAGTTGCTTTTAGCTGCTCATTTCCGAAAATAACATGGAATTTTTGTGTCCTATGCGCCTTGAGGTACGGAAGGATGTATAGAAGGGGAGTGATAGGTAGGGGAGTGATAGGCAGAGGAGTGTTGGGGTGCATGTTGTTGCATATGCTTCTTCATCATAATTACAGCAGGTTGTGTTGTCTATACACAATGTGGCAAGCACTCGTATGTGTTGCCCCACTTTGGTTTTCATTAAAAGTTCCCCTTTACCACTTTAACACTCCCCCTCTCTACCACTCTCTCGCTCCCTTTCCCTCTCTCTGTGTTTCTCTGTGTGTGTTTTTTGTGTAGTTGCAATTAAAAGTGTCAATGACAATGTTGCAGCCTTTGTTGTTGTTGTTGTTGCTGTTGTTTCTTTAGTGTTCGGCTCGTTAGCTTTTATTATTGCTAGCAGTGGCATCGTTATAGCCATTGCCATGCTCATCTCTCAACTCTCCCATTGCTCATTGTAATTACGATAATTACGACAAGGACTGCAAATGCAGCTCCTTCAGCTCCTGACAGCTTAATGAAGCCGCATTCAATGCAATTTAGCCCAAGTCCAGTGTGTGCGTGTGAGTGTGTGTGTGTGCAGCACCTTCGTTCTGCCACGCCCCTGCCGCCCCGCCTGCTGCTTTCGTTTATCCACTTAGCGGCACACGACATTGCGTCGTTAATTGAAAACTGATGCATTAAGCGAAAACAAACGCCCTGCTCCGTATTATACCCTTGCAATGGGTATATTGTTTTAGTCGCCAAGTTTGTAATTCTTTAAAGTAGGCCAAGCAGACCCAAAAAAGTATATAATCTTTGATCCGAATCAACAGCCGTCTGTCTGGCTATCCGCCTGTCTGTCTGTCCAGATGCAGATGTGCATTCTTTTCGCTTGCACTTCATATATTGAAAGCGGTCAGGTCGAATCGGTATATCATATAGCTGCAAAAAGAAGAACGGGTTGAAAAACAGTAATTTTCATAAGACATTTTATGTAAATTTATGTAATATGCATTTAGTACCAAACCCCATATGCAAACCTAATATCATTCTGATCGATAAACTATATAATATAGCTCTCAAACAACCAATCGGCTTAAAGCATTTATTATGAAAAACTTTTGTGTTTTGTAAAAACAATACGTTATGTGCCCAATAAATTTCATCCAGATCGGACCACTATATCACATATGTAGCTGCAATAGGAACAATCGGCTGAATATGCTTAGTATGAAAATTGTTTCTATCCATCAACCGATTTTAACCAATTTTACCTAATACACATTTGCTATTATTCCCCATATGCTAAACAAACTTCATTCAGATCGGACTGCACATACATATAGCTGCCATAGCAACAATTTGTAGAATTCTGTATTCATTCAGTGCTCTGTAAGGGTATAAAAACTTTGCTGCGCCAGAAATAACCATTCTTTCTTGTACTCCCTCACTTTCGCTCCCTCCCTCTCTCTCTCTTTGTTTACCTGCCTCTGGTTATAGGCCTCCTTGTGTTTTTGTTTTATATTTTATGCCTTTTAATTTTTCACTTTGTAATGCTTCGCACTGGCGTATTTATTTATTAAAGTTTAATTAAATACCTTTGAAAATGCTCGCGCATGACTGCAAAATATTTTTAATGAGTTTTTGCCTTTTGTGTAAAATATCTACATATATACAATACATATATAAAATATACATACATCATATGTCGTATGCGTGATTTTGAGCGTTTAAAAAACCATTACGCTTGCGTTATATACATTATTAATAGCCTTAAATTAGCCAAGTACCCAATAATAAAGTGCAATTAGTATTTTTAGAGTGTTTCTGTTAAATTCTAAAATTAGAGCTAACATTTATGCTTAAGACATTTCAAGTTTTCCGGCTGTTTAAATCAAGGTCATTGCCTTACCATTTTATAGCCTTGGCGTGGGTTAAAAACAAAAGCAGTTTATTTTTGTTTGCATTATTTTGGGAAAGAAAAGATAACTTTTTAAAAGCACAATAATAATAAATAATAAAGGTTGCAGGCGTGAAAAACTCAAATGGAAATGCAAAATACAAACAACGGAGCCGTAGACCTTGTTATATAGCCGTAACCATTAGCCGTAACCAACCGAAAAAAAGTTAAACCTGAACAAAAACCAAGCCAGACATTGAATTGACCTTAATAAAGTCGACGACTACTGCGGCTGTGGTTTTTCGCTTTACCGTGTGCCCGTATGCTCGACCTTTTTGAGGGCAAACATTTTTCATTCGTGCGCCCACCACTAACCACGCCCCCTATTTCATCTGCTTACAGAAAATGCTGATACTGCTGCTGCCGTTACTGAGTGTATTTGGTAATAGTCTCATTGATGGCGTCGAGGCAAATCTGAGTTTGGGCTTTAAGGTCATCAGAGTGAGTTGACCAATACACACACACACTTCTTATATACAAATGTTTATTCCTTAACTAAACTTTATTTTTCTCCCCCAATTATGCATACCATAGCTGCCAAGGCATATAAATCCCGGTAAGTCCATTTATTCGTTGCTGATTGAGTTGAACTGCCTTCAAGTTAGGCAAATCATCAACATCATCTACACTTGGCTCACTCTCTTCATGTACTCGCAATCAATTTGCAATTTCCAATTTTCAATGAAAATGAAAATGAAAATTGTAAAATTACATTAACTTTGCGCTTCATTAATCAAAGGCACTTCGACGCTGCTGCCTGCCACTTCAAATGTGGCGTCTTCAAATCAACCCAAAAATAAAATAAACAAAAATAATTCCAAGAGCAAAGTGCAACAAAAACCAAGTACAGACGCTTTTTTTTCCCCATGTTTCATTTAGTTGCCCATCAATTTTAAATATTTTTCCACTTTTTCTTTCTTGTTAGCCAAATACGTAAATATTCAAACACATTTTCAGCAAAAAAGCAAAACAAAATATCCCAAAATAAAAAAATAATGATAAACATGAAAAAAAGGTCTAAAGCAGGCCAGTGATTTGATACTCTAAGATTGTATAGTCTACAGTTTCCAGCTACAAAATCAGCTATATAATAAAGTGATCTGATAGACAAATCATATATATCAATATATAAACTGCTGGCAGGCATTGAACTTGCTTTTACTAGGTTTCAGCTGAAAGACGTTATCGAATACAGAAACAAAAGGACAAATCTGGCTATAACGATTTGGCTGTTAATTATATGTAGTATACTACCAATTATTCATTACAAACACCATGTGAAATACGTAATACTTTCTGTTAGAGTATATATACGCAAGGCCAATGGTTAAAGCAATTTGGGTCGTTTCAAAAGTGCTTCAAGTGATTTAATAAGTGTTCAGACTGTTGAAAGCAAAACCCAATAATAATAAAGAAAACAACTAATTTCATTTTATTTTTGGTATATCTTCAATCTGCGCAAATTCCTTTGCAGCTGTAGAGTATGAAAAGTTCATTGCAAGTCATTTTAAATATTTAAGAACGGATGTATAAAAGTTAAATTGAGTTTATTTGAATACATATTATAGAGTGTAAAAATTTGTATCCCATCTAAAGATCTAGTCAAAATTTTCATGCTATTACTTCAACTTTAAGTTATAAAAATTATATTCTTACTGTTAAAAACATCAACGTTTTTGTTGTTAATTTTAAACTATGCTGAAATCTCATCAAAGCTCTTGAAACTAAATTAATTATTTATTTATTTTTGCATAAGAACTTTGAGAAATTCCAATTAATTGTGTAGTTATTCAATTTTGCTGGTCTTTGTTCAGAAGCAGCAGAAGCTAACTTACAACTAAAGTGATTTAAATAGATTTCTCTGCAATTTGTAGACCGTGTACTTTCAAATAAGTACAGAGGTCTATTAAGTTTGTCAGAAACAGACGAAGGAGCAATGCACTATGGGAAAAAACTCCGGAACTCCTATCAAAGTACATACATTTGAATGCTTCAGACGAAACACAAGGTCTTTTACAGTCAGTGTTAGTCAGCTGGACTATAGATTTACTTTTACTAGTTGTTTGTTAAATTTCTTGCATTTTTCTCAATTTCTGTTGTTGTTCTTGTTATTGTTGTTGAGTTTCATTCGACATGTTTTCCAGGGCTTCACATGTTGTCGTACAAAGCTTTTCAAAATTAAACAGCATCACGAACTGTGCCAAAAAGTTTTCGATTTGGGCGTTACAACAAATACAGAACAGTTTTACTTCTGGCTATATCGTTGCATATGTTTTATGGGTGTGTGTTACCCCTGCAGCACCTTACCCGCCCCTCCCCCGTTTTAACCAAGCCAAAAGCCAAAAGTTTCGAGTCAAATGCCAATACAGTTTGTGCGTCCATGAGCTCAGTGCTTGCTGTTGGCTTCTCCCCCCTCACTTTCTTTCAGTGTGAGTGTATGTGTGTGTGTGTGTGTGTGCCTTTGGCGCATATCAATGCTCCACACGTTTTGTTGCCTTTAGCGTTTCCCCGCTGCGTTGATGCATTGTCCAGGCAAAACGGAACAAGTTTATTTAAACTGTAAAACTTGTTCTTTTTCGATTCAGAAAAGGATCAGGGGTTGTAGGGTTTCAGGGTTTCAGATTGTAGGTACTACCCGCTTGTAACTGCTGCTGCAAAAGTTATCGCAACACGAAAAATGTGGAGCAGAATATATGTATGCTATATGAGATATGTGGAGATGGCGGAATTAACTCAAAATAAAATATATACGAGAACGTGAGGAATGTGCATTGGAAAAGCGAACAAGCGAACTGAAATCAAAAGATATCAGCTAACAGTATTAATTATTTCAATAAAGTAACACGATAAAAAGAAAATACGTTTTTCATGTTAAATGAAATAGCTCTAAGAACATACAGTTTGAAATAAAATTGCGCATACGCAGCGTTGTGCAAAGTATGTTGAACTTTTCCGCTTTATGTTACATCATTGTCTGCGCTGATGTGTGAATGTATGTATTGTATATAGCAAAAGACTGCCCACTGGACATTGGACCCTCAAAACTTGTCGCACACACGCTCAAGTGTTGTAAATCTTTGCACAAAATGAAACTTTATTTGGTCATGGTCATCAACGACTTAAGTAAATCTAAAACTCTAAGTAAAACAAACACTACAGCTCGGCATAAAACAAATAAACTGTGCACACGTGACCCCAAACCAGAGACAGAAACCGAAACAGATAAAGTCGCAAGGCGCAGAGACAGTGACAGAGACGGAGACAGAGATAGAGACAATGATGTTAAGCAAAAGAGATGGCAGTAGCGGGAGTTCGAGGCAAGTGATGATGACCCCAGCACAACAGAGAACAGTGTAAAGCGCACAAAAATATGCTACATTTTTTTCAAATAGCAAGACACAAAAGGGGTTTGTCTGAAATATGTGGGGAAAAGTGTTGATAAAACAACAACAACGACAATGGAACCTGAGTACATTTCAAAATAAAAATAACAAAAAACGAAAGAGTAAAACATATAATGCATGGCATGAAGTTATAGCAAAGGATAAGGTGCCGCACTCAGGTCACAGTTCTAAGGTTTAGCGAATGGAAAAACCTGGTGCTGTATGAAAGGACGCAAGCATGCAAGAAGGGAGATAGGAGCAGGAACGGTAACAGGACACACACAACTGCTTAAGTACACTCGTGCAAAGCGTAGACATCCTTAAATGTTGACAGCGGGCGCAGATAAAAGTGCTCACATTGCAATTCCAGCATTCACTTCCGCCATAAGGTCGAGCATCGGTCATACCCTGCAAATAAATGTGTACATGTAGTAGAGGGGTATGATGATTAAGGGATGTCTTGAATAAAATTGGCGATAAGGTTTGCAGTAACAAATAATCAAAAAAAATTTAAATGTTGAAAAAGAGGACAAGAAAATTTTTGATTAAGAAATTGGAATATATAACTATTATTTTCGAAACTTACACATATCTTAAAATATGTTAAATTCAGCCGAAAATTAACTTCTTAAAACTTTTAGGTGAACTTTAACAACTATTTTTAAAACTAACAAATATTTTTAAATTCATTGAGAGGCAGTAGTTAACTTTTTCCAGAGTATCATAAATTTAACACTTTTTTTCACTTTGGTTAAAGGCAAACAGCGATTGCTTATAACGAGCTATGATACACACCCACACACACACACACCAACGAGTACCGACAAACACTCCCTGCTTGATATGTAAAGCAATGTCACTGATTGTGTCGTTGGCTGTGTGAGTGTGTGTAACAAGCTTTTTGCTCCCACTGTCTGTGTATGTTTGTCAGTTCAATGGTGCTGGGTGTGTGTCTTATGTCAAAGTACATTACGAAGATTGCACTTTCGAAAATGACACAATTCACCACAAAGTAAAAAGGTGTAAGATCTTCAATGTACCTTGACGCGGCTGTTGCTTGTGGCATGCCACACACAGTGTTTAGTTGTCAACGGGATGCGACCTGCAGCTATGATACTTCCGGCATGCTCAGGTGTCCTTTACAAGTATATGCATACATACATATATGTATATCACATAATCGAAGCTAATTGCTAATGGCATAAACATGTGGCCACGTGCCCATATTCATTACCAACAACAGCAACAACAGTTGTTGCAATGCCAATTTTCACATTAACCATTGATGCCAAAATGCCAAATGAATGATGATGCCTCCAAGGGGGATTACATGCATACTTCGCCTGGCGTATCACTCTTACAGAGTCACGTCGTCGTCGAAATCAATTCAGGAATAATTCTCATTCTCCAGACCACAAAAAAAGTAGGTAGCGCCAAAAATAAAGCTAGACTAAGAAATACCTGTCAGTTTAACTTTGAATGTTTCGCCATGTAGAATGTTAAAAAAAACTATTGCTTACTTTTAGGTGCCCCAATCAAATTAAACTCCATTATATTTTTTTTTTCAATGGGACAAATTAAGAGAAAAAACGAATTTGTTATGTATTTTATGTATGTATATCAATCAAAATTGAAATTTTATAGCCTTTATTGTTTAATGTCTGCATAAACAAACGACTACAAGCAGTTAAGTACACATAACTCTTACAGACCCATAACTCTTACTATGTCTAAGACGTTTAAAAATAGTTCTCTAATTTTACCACATTGCTACGTTATCAATCCAGCCTGTATTTCAACAAGTAACGGGTATGTAAAGAGAAATGAGGAAAATTGCCACAGAGCACGTAGCTATAAGTAGAAGTGGGTTTCTTTGTATCTAGGTAACTGCGAAATTGCAAAAAATACAAGCGAAAGTCTCGTAATTGTGATTGGCGGCAACATATATTTGTTTGTGCCACCCAAAAGCAAACTTTTGTGGCCTAATGGCGGCCATAAACCCCAAAAACAACAATAACAACGACAACCAGAAAAAACAACCAGAAACAACATTTGTCAATATCATTTGTGATGAGATGAAGTCTATTGTTTGCCCTTGTAAATATATGTTTGTGTATTTTTCGTGTGTGAGGAAAATGTAAAACAAATGCTGGCAAATATTAATTGGTTTTCCCCAATGAAATGTCGTGTTAATAATAAAATTCAATGACAACTCTAGCACTTAAAGCTTTGGCCCATTAACTGTCGCACAAGCTGTCATGTGTGTTAAAGTAAAGTACTTGAACCAAGGCATTCAATTCAATTTCTAGTTGGTATTTTGAGCGGATTTCAGTTGCTAACTTCTCTATTTTCTTTCTATCTTTCTATCATGGTTGGATGCTGGCTGATAACAATGGACGGCCTGCTCGTTTTGGCCATGTCTGACTGTCACACACTTTTTGGTAACCCTGTTGTCCTACATGCAGCCAATTGCAGTGTTGGCAACACAACATTCGCACATGGAGCCACATTTAAATTGGATTGTAAAACTCAATGCGTCTGTGAGGTAAGTAGAGAGAGAGGTTGACAAAATGGGAGAAAGGGGAAACACACCGTTTAGCTGCCACTAACCACATACACAGACAACGACAAGGACACTGACACCGACACAGTCATAGACATCGATTTAGATACAGCTCTAGATAGGGTCAAAGTCAAATGCAGTGCCACTAAGCGACTATTTCGCTTTGCTTTTGTGTGCAATAGTTGCTCTTGTTTAACCAGTGATTGCCTCACGTATTTTTTTTTGCTTCTCTTTTATCTTGCATAGGGTTTAAGATTAACACTTGTGCAATTTATTTGCAACGCACACATTCCTTTGTAGCATTTTTATTTGAATCTAGTCGGAGTGCAAATACTACTGATGCAGCTTAATTTGAATTGTGACGCTCTTGCTAAATACAAAAGGTTTTTTTTTGTCATTGCAATGAACAAAGTGAATTTAATTTTTAAAAAATTAAAGAAATTTTAATTTATATGTTTATTTCTGTAACTAAAATTAAGTTAAAAGTTGTGTGCGATTATATACAGTTTTGTTTTTAGCTAAAACTTTATAAGTTACAATTTTACAAACAAACTGAATTTAATTTAACAAAAAAATTAAACTTCATATGTGAATGTTTGAAACTAGAATGAAGTTTTTTTTTATACAATTATAAACAATTTTGGATAAAAATTCTTAATTTTAGCCAAGATTTTTTCGAGTTTCAGTTGCAGGATATGTTTTTATAAATTTAATTAATAAATGAATTATGTCAATAAATAAATAATAAAAATATATTAATCTAGGCTTAACAAAAAAATATTTTAAGTTTTTTGTTTTGTTTAAGATTCTTAATTTAAGTTTGATTGTTTTCTAGAGGTACATAAACATTTCATAAATTTCAATTTTAGTCGCTTGTTTATTCTTAAACTTGCTTTAGACTGTAGTTATAGACTCAGCAAAAATTGATACAACAAGATAATTTTTATTAAACGAAAACTCATTTACAGATCGTTAAAATAAATTAAAATTAAAAATGTATTTATATTTCGTACTGTTTTTGGTATTATTCTCAATTCATAAATTAAAAAGTTTAGCTTGCAAATAATTTATAGGATTTTATTATTTTTTACCGAATTTACTAGTCCACTACTTAAATTTTATTAAGCCCATTTCAAAGTGTTAAGAATGTATTTGCCACACCAATATCAAATTATTTCTCAAGGTAAAGTTGTATTCACATAGGGAATCTAAAACATGAATGAGATTTACGCGCAATTATTAGGTAGAGAGAGAATAAGAGAGAGCAAAAGGCCAAAAGGAAGATTGGCGAAATCTCAGCTAAAGGCGTGTTGGCCAAAAACTAAATCCTTGGCATTGCTTTATGGCCAAGCATTTGTCTTGTGTGTGAGCGTGTGTGTGGGAGTGTGTTTGTGTGGGAATTTACACCTCTAGCTCAACAATTGCGGCAGTTTATCATTGCTGTCAGACATATTCATACCAAATGGTAACAAACACAAACACACACACACATACTGGGAATAGTTAAGGCAAGTTCGTAATTTATGCTATGCAATTTTAAGAGAGAAAAAAAAATAACCAAAACCAACAACTAAACTTGGCTAGTAAACAAGTAATAAGAAATGAAACGAAATGAAACTGTTTATAAATAAAAAATAGTGTGTGAGGACAAGAAACAAAAATGTTAATTTGGCAGCATACTTAAGGCATTAGGTCTTAGTTAGTTTGCGTGCGAGTACTTTTCGTGCAGACTGCTTTTGGGCAAATATTTTGCTTACATTATGACTTTATTTCGATCTAAATAAGCAAGGAGAGAGAGAGAGAGAGAGAGATAAGGGAGGCGAGTGGGCGTGCTTTTGTTTTGGCCAACACATTTAATGTATTTTAATGGCTTTTGCCTTTGCAGAATGGTCGCCATGCCTGCTCGACACTCTGTCCAAACGAGCAGCTGCCAGCGCCGGAGGATACGATTTCCTGCAGATCACCGCGTCTCGTCGAGGTGCCAGGACACTGCTGCAAAATGTGGCTCTGTGAGAATCCAACAGCTGATGGTAAGTTGTGTTGTGTTTTGTTTTGTTTTCTCTTATATTTTATTTTGTTGTACGGGTCATGGCCTTGTTATTGTTTTATAAGTGTGTTTATGGTCGCAGCCGGTTTGTGGAGTCCCTTTCCTTCCCTTTTCTTCGTTCTGCTTGCTTCTAAGTTAATGGCGCCCAGGGGCATGCCGTCATCGTCATCACAGTCGTCCGGCGCACAACTTAATGCTTTTTAAGCGCCCAACCAAAAGCGCAACGCATATTTATGAAGATGAATTATTCCATGACAAGGCAGCAGTCGCGGCAGCCAAGAGTTGCACAAATACCAGCAACAGCAAACGAGGCAAACAAGCAGCGTTCAGTTCCTGTTCCTGCTTCTGCTTCTGCTACTGCCTCATGCCTCATGTCTCATGCCTCGAGCTATAGGGATGGACAGCAGCAGCATAATTACTTACACAAGGATTAAGTGTTAATTAAACGCGCAAAATGCAATAAATAAACAAGATTATTAAGTGCTCTTAAGAGCCCTTACTTCAATTGGGATTTACGCCTTTGTCGTTCACAATGCCGTTGCTCTCGCCATTGACTCAATTACCTTGCAACATGCCACAAAAATGGCAACAAAATAAATATTAAAATATACCACATTGAAAGCAGCAAAAGCTTGAATTTTCTTTGTTTTTAGAAGTCATTGAGAGCCATTTTAATTAGAAAGGCATTGTTCAAATGGCCTTGGGAATAAAAACAGAATAGCTAGACAGAAATTATGTTACAGAATAGTGCTTAATGAAACTTGGAAATATTTAAAGAGTTAGTTAGTTAGTTAAATCATACAAGACTTTTATTAAATGATTCTTTATTATACTTAAGTCTTTAGGTTGTAAAAATATAAAAAAAGAGGCTTAGCAGAAATTAAAACGCATTTATGTAAAGTCTATCAATAAAGCTTTTAAATCTTTGTATAATGATTCAAATAATTTTAAAAATATGCTTTAACATATTTTTAAAGTACAAAGAATTATTTCTGTTTACTTAAGAATTAAACATATTTTATTTGACTTAGAGCTTATTTGAATTAGAGCGTATTCATATCTGATGAAACTATTAATATAATTTATGAGAAAATTGTATTATCTTATTCATTTTAAAACTTTAAATGATAGAAATGTTGAAACTAAAATATTTCAGTTACTTAATTTAGCTCCCTTGCAGCAAATTTGTGAAATAGACAATAAATTTAGAGAACCGAATAGCTTTGATTTTATTGTTATTTGTAATATTTTTAGGGTTAGATCTTTTTTTCTAAATTTTCTAAAAAGAAATTATAACAAACTAAATGTCAATTTTTAATATGTAACAAAATATTAAAATATTTTATTTATGCTTTTAAATATTTTTAAATCAAAAATAAGAAAGCCAACTCCTAACTTACCAAGTAAAAGATTGCCAAACGTATTAAATTATTTTCATTGTTATTATTTTTTTGTTAAAATTAAAAACTTTATCGTAAAGTTAATAAAGTATGAAATTTTAAATCATTAAAAATAACTGAATTATCTACAAAAGCTAAAAATCAAGAGGTATCTTTAGATCTTTAGCTATATTAGATATGTTAAATAAGCAATGTATTATACATATGAAAGTAAAAAAGTTTTTAACTGATTTATCTATTCAATTAACTAATAATTTTATAACAATGTTAAAAACTAGAAGAAATAAGATAACAGAGTATGCAAAACTCCCATATAAACTCGACGTCCAGTGCTAATCCCTTGATATTTTCTGCCATAATTAGATTATGTGGTAATTTAAGTATACGTTTCAGGGGAATATGCATAATGCTTAGCTGCAAATTGTGTTTAAATAATCAGTTGGTTAAGCTGCACTTGGGACGCGGCCATTAGTTGGCCAATCATAATCATTAGCAACACTTTTTTCACAGTTTTCTCTGTTGTCTTTTCGTTGCAGTCTATGCCACCTGCCACAATAGCAGCATCAGCGGCAATTGGAGTGCTTGCAGCAGCCACTGTGGCCTGGGCATGGCCAAGAGGCAGACCACGACTCACACTGGCTGCCATCAATTGAGCAATTTACGGTTATGCGAGAATCGCAGATGTGGCCAAGACAATAAGAACAGCAACAACAGCAATAAGAAGCAGAAGAGCCGTAGCCACAACAGACCATTAACCAAGCACAACTTGGCATTTAGCCAACTGCATCAGCAGCATCATCACAAACGGCGAGCGGGACGCCAAAGGGAGCGGCAATGGGAGCAGGAGCCGGAGCGGGAGCGGGAGCGGGAGCGGGAACCGGAACTAGAAACAGAACATCAACACATGCAACAGGAGCCATTGCATAGGATAAGAGTGAGTGCTTGCTACTGAGTTGTTGCATGTGGCAAGCATCTGATGCGAGCTTCTTTTCCCTTTTTTGGTTTTTGCCAATTGCAGAAAGGACACGAATGTCGAAGCTTACAGCGTTTGGGTCCTGCCAGAGTGCGTCTCGGCGAATGCGTATCCCGCAAGCTCTATCGACCCAAACTCTGTGGCAGCTGCCACCGTGGCAGCAAGTGTTGTGCCCCAGCAGTGTCCACAACAATACAAGTGAGTAGAAGATCAATTCAAGCGAATGGCTTGCAAATGAGTTTTGTTTTTAAGCTGCACTCAACGGCTCAATGGATAATGAATAGCAATGCCTTTTCCTTAGACACTTTCAATTTTCCGCCCATTTCCACATTTGCAGCTCTTTTGAGCCGCTTTGCAACTGAAAATGTGCTGTCTTGCATTTCCAATTCTCATTAACCAATTTAATTAGCGTCTTTTGTACTTTCACTACTAAAAAGAAAATGCAACTGATTAGTAAATAAATTAAATAAGAAGCAAGAAACTAAGAAGAAAAGAAAATACTCTTAGAAATTTAAAATTTTAATGTTAAAAGTTAAAGTTTAGTCGAGCAAGTCCGATCGTGAAATACTGATTCTCATTCCTGAAATTGAAATCGGAGTAAACGCAGCGAGATCATTAGTTGTTTAAAAGTAATTCATATTACAGAGATACTACATGGATCAATTATATTATAATTGTATAATAATACCTAACGGAGCATCTTATTCAAGATTTACGCCATATTAAATTTCGGTTTGTATTACTTTAAAAGTAATCTATCTTAACAGATTAATTAAAATTAATAATAAATTAATTAAAGAATTAAAAAAATCCCTTTCTTAGCGAATATATTAGTTGTTAACGTTACTCTTATTGCTATTTATTTCATTTCTTTAAGCATTTCGCTGACTTTTGGCATTAATTAAAATTAAAAGACGTATGGCATTAAAACGTCAATACAATTGAAATGCCAATTGACAGCAGGAAAAGGGCAAAAAGGAAATCAAAAGCTCAGTTGCCTGTCAAATTCAATTTAGCACCTGAGCACCCGATTGCAGTTTTCCAATTTATTAAACGTACGAACCAATCACAGAGTACAAAATAAAGGCAGAGGAAATGGCAGTAAAACTCTGTCTATGGATTTCAAATTGCCATTGGGTCAATTTTAGTATAGCCAACTGGGTTACTACTACAGCAATTGTGTAGGCAGTAGGTTGACACTGTGTGAATTGACGCCTGGTCAACTACATGCTCAATAATCACCCATTTCTCTCTCTCTTTCTCTCTTTCATTTATTTCCTAGGTCGAATTGTTGTGTCCTTTAAATGCCGTTGATCCCATTAACTATGTACAAAAGCGTATACAGCAACAGGATGAGGAGCAGGAGGAGGAAACAACTGAAGGTGGAGCTGATAGGGGTCAGTTATGGGACAACGTTTCCTTAGAACCCATCGATCAGGAATTTATGCAATCACATCAGATACAAATAGAGAATAAATTCATTGCTGTCGAATGGATACTGAAATGTGAATGCAGCAAGAATGTGAGTATAACAGAGTAAAACAGAGCAATGGTGAAGGGGATGGAGTGGGGGTTATGGGATTGAGTGGATACTGTAGAATGTTGGAACTGCCTTTGGCTTGGCCATAAACAGAGTCATATTTTGTGACGTTCATTTTGGCATTCCATGCAGCTATACTTACTACTCTCTCTCTCTCCCTCTGTCTCTCTTTCGCCGTTCATCTTTATCCTCTGCCCCATTATCCACAGCAGCTGCACGAAAATTGCTTTCACTTGTCATTTTAATCGCATTTTTGTTGCTGTTCTTGCTTTGCAAGCGTTCTCTTTTGTTTTCACCCACTCTTTCACTCACTCACTGTCTTCTTTTTTCGTTTTTTTATTGTATGTCTATGCACAAATGTTTTGTTTTGCACAACAAAAATATGACTGCAATTTTTTTTTGTTGTTGTTGACTTCTTTGAGAGACCTATGGACAGCAAAAGAGCGAGCGAGCGAGCGAGACAGAGTGCGAGTGGGAAGTGTTGTTCCAATTCCAGCAATTCCAAGTTCGTTTGTTCATTCGTTCGTTCACTCGTTCACTCTTGCGCCCAGCTGTCGGTTGTGTTTTCCCATTATTTTGGCGTATTCATCTTGAATGCTTTTGCTTTTGTTATTATTATTTTGTGTTTCTTTTTACTTCTTTTTTTTTGTATACTATCTATTTGGTGAGTTTGCTGCAATTGCAATGATTGGATTTTTATGAATACATTCATCACAAAAGCTTTGTCGCCACACTCAACCAACCAACCAAACCAGTGGTAAACAGTAGAAAGCTGTATGCAAAATTGTGAATGTGATTTCTAGTTGATTATTTTTATGCTTTTAAAACTTTTACATACGTATATATAACATTAAAAATGTAAACTATTTAGTTATTGAAGCTGTACTTGTATTAAAATTCGTTAATATTAAAGAAAATTTAACATCGATTTTTGATTAGAATTCGTTAAAATTTAAGTTACATTTTCAAGATGAAGGAAACTATGGTACACGAAATTCGTAGACATGTACGATGAAACACGCCGTGAAAACAAAGCTATGAATCCAATTCGGATGATGTTTTGACAGCAGTCGTCTAGGAGAATGTACTACACGATAGTTAATCTCTCCTGCAATATTGACACCATTGGTGAGACAAAGAACTTATCGACTTGCCCTCGTAGTAAAATTATTGCTTGCGGTTTCCTGGAAATCATTTGATAATATTTTCAAAAGAGTTATTATTACTATATAAGCTGATAAGTGATTTGATTATTAATGAAAACTAATTTTTTTGTACAAACTGTTCTTCAACATAGGATCCTTCTTGGGAACCACAATAGTATAGCGGTTTTCTAACATTTCTACTTCTCTTTTGTAAGATGAACAGTCAATATCGGCTAGTATGTACTTGCGTAAAAGTAAAACAATCGAAATATTTAGTCTAGCCGGTTTGTCAATGTGTTTATTAACTAATTTATGAGGACCTAAATATATACACAAGCCGGTGGACATAACTAAATGAACGCGACTGTACCAATACAAAAAGTATATGACACATTATACTGTATATATCACCTAATTCTAGCTAATTAACTATCAGCTAATTTGTTGTCACTACATTTGTGTCAAAGTCTTCGTCTCATTAAATCCGATTTCCATAATTAATTTATAATCTTTGCTAAATAACAATATCTTAAGTTATCTTATCTAACCACACTAAAGCACCATAAGAGAGCTACTCACATAGTTTGAGAGAAAGATAGCGAGAGTGTGGGAGTGTGGTAGTGGTGAAATCGGACAGCGTCAGCAAATTAGTTGAGCAAATATGTTTTCGCCCTTTATTATGCGCTCTTCGCAGCTCATTAGAGCACTGAACTGACACCTAAGAGAGGCGAAACTATTGAGTTACGTTTTAGTCGCATGCCGAACGCAGAGCGTGGCAGTCGTATTTTGGGTGTAAGGTGGAACTGCGTACCACATAGCATTATGAGTACTTCGGCGTCTATGCGCTCTCTGAGCAAAACGAAACAAACCGCACGCATTCTCATTATCGGTGCTGGAACAGCGGGAATCGCAGCAGCAACGCGATTACTTGAGCAGGGATTTAAGAACGTTCTATTGCTAGAGGCGGAAGATCGTGTTGGTGGACGCATACATACCATTCCATTTGCCGACAATGTGGTTGATCTCGGTGCACAGTGGTGTCATGGTGAGACGAATAATCCGGTCTACGAACGTGTGAAGGACTTGAATCTGCTGGAGACCACAGAGGATCATTACGAGACCTTCAGGTGTGTGCGGTCCAACAAAGAAGTGCTGCCTGATAAACTTGCTGACGATCTGAAATCGATTGCCTTTAACTCAATTCCGGAACGACAAACGGAACTAATCGATTATAAAGGATCTCTGGGAGATTATTTAACGCAAAAATACTGGAAAGAGGTGGCAAAAATTCCTAATGTAAATCAACAAATAGCTGAGGAGTTTCTAGAGAATTTCCACAAGTTCGAGAGTTCGGTGGAAGCTTCCGATCATTTGTATGAGGTCTCGGGACGTGGACATTTGGAATACTGGCTATGCGAGGGAGAACTTTTGCTCAATTGGCGCGACAAGGGTTATCTTACTTTCCTGAACTTGCTAATGAAGACCAAGAAAGATGATCCTCAAGATCTGGGAGTACTCACTGGCCGTGTGCTATTGAATAAGCGCATAGAGCAAATTAACTGGCAAGGAGCTGATGAAGTCATCGTCCGTTGCTGGAATGGAGAAGTTCTGACTGCCGATCATGTGATCTGCACTGTGTCCCTGGGCGTGTTGAAGGAGCAGCATAGTAAAATGTTTACCCCTGCTCTGCCAGAGGCCAAACTGCGTGCCATTAAAGGACTCAAACTGGGCACCGTGGATAAGTTCTTCCTGGAATACTCTACAGCTCCTTTACCCAAGGACTGGAACGGTTTCAGTTGCCTATGGCTTGAGCAAGATCTCCAGGAACTGCGCAGCACCGAGCGTTTCTGGCTGGAGAGTGTCTTTGGCTTCTATCCAGTGTCGTATCAACCACGTATATTACAGGGTTGGATTATTGGCGAGCATGCTCGTCACATGGAAACGCTCACCGAAGAGGAAGTCCTGGAGGGATTACTTTGGCTCTTCCGCAAATTCCTGCCCTTCGATGTGCCCCATCCAGTGCGTTGTCTTCGCACCCAATGGAATGCCAATCCCAACTTCCGAGGCAGCTACACTTTCCGCACTACTATGGCAGATGAGCTTAGAACTGGCGGTTGGGATCTCGAGGCGCCGCTCCTAGACATCGGCGGCAGACCTCGACTGCAATTTGCCGGCGAGGCTTCCCATAAACACTTCTATTCGACAGTGCACGGTGCTGCGGAGACGGGTTGGCGGGAAGCGGACCGTTTGAATACCTATTATCGCTCAAAAACAGCTCAGTTGTAAAGAGTTGATAAGCTACTATCGCTGAGTGTAAATAAAAGTGCTGAAACGTGTGCTGAAAATAATCCTGTTTTTGATTTGATTTAAAGTATAGTACTTAGATAATTGACAGATAGTAACAAACAGGCGTAACTAATTTAGCTAGTAGATTAATTAAGTGTTAATCTAAAATATACTTCAACATCGCTGCACATTTTAATTGTTAACACAAACTTGGATAAATTAGTAATGCAGGTACTTGGAAAGATATTTCGGACATTTTGTTGACATTTTGATAATACTAAGTGTTACTTTTTTACAAAACACATTCGATAAGAATACAAGCTTTTATGAATATTTAAATCATATTCCGGTTATAACGTCTATCCCTCGAGTGTCATTTTAGTCAGGTTCTACTGAAGGTGATCCCTTCTATGTAGAGGAGTTTGTCTCCTACAGGAATATAATAAATTACATATAAATTATTCCAAATCTTCAGTTGAGATCATAACTTTAAACTCTCTCTGTTCGAAAATAATATAAAGCCTTTGCCTCTTCTTTAAAGAGTTAAGGCTGTAAAAACCTGTGGAATTTAATTTATGTATCGTACTTAAAAAATTTCTTAATCTCCAGTAACTAATATTATGGAATTTAAACAGATTGACTAGCGGATACACTGAAAGTTCTCTGCACAATTAAACTCAAATATTTACCTCTTTTCAAAGAGTAGAGGCTATGAAAACCAGTGGATTTCAATCGAGCTATTCATCTTCTCTCAGAATACCTTAAATCTAAAGCTATTATAGTAACAGAGATTATGGAATTCATGCAGACAAACAAACGAACACACTAAAAGTTCTCTGCGAAATTAAATTTAAACCTTTTGCTCTTTTTCAAAAAGCTGAGGCTATGAAAACCATTATGTTTGAAGCTCTCTGGCATTATTTTGGGTGGCAAACGCCAGTTTAAAGCAAACATTTGGCATTTGAGTGCCGAGAATGTGTCTCAAATATGTGTGGGTAGAGCACATGGCGAGCATATTCATTTGAACATGGGCAATATCCAGTGTTTTTAGACCATTTTAACATTTGACCAAAACATGTTGACCAACTCATTTGCAACGAGCAGCCGCGTACAACATTGTAATTGCACTGTTTTCGTGTGGAACGTGGAAGGGGAAAGTTCAGGGAAACACAAGCTAAGCCACACATTTGGCTGGCCAAAAAAGAGGTTTGTGCTTTTTGAGGGGGCGTGGCACATTGCACTTTACACATGCAAAGCCAAATAGGAACAAAAATGCAGCTGTAAAAATCAGTTTGGCACTTTAGAGAGGCAGATAGAGAGAGAGACAGAGAGGAAAAGAGAAGGCTAGCCAAACACCAGGAATGCCAACAATGCCACAACAGAACACTGAACTAAACTTTCAGCTCGTAGTGCTGCAAAATGTTTTAACCATGGCCAACACACACACACTGTAATGCTTACACTCTTTGCCTGTTGAAAATTCAAATTTATGCCACGTCGAGGCCAAAAGCATCGCCGTGCGTTTGCCGCCCGTCTGTTTGTTTGTTTGTCCATCTCCTCGACATATCTTCTCGCAGATTACCCAAATTCTCCCAATTACATATGCGACTCTGTCACAAACTCGTTTCAACGTTTCCGAAAAGAAGTTGGGCAACACCGCACCACACACCGTTTTGGCCACATCTGCTGCAACTTTTCCAGACATTTTGGCAACACTTGTTGTCCGAGAGTTGAGAACACTTCGTTGTCTGCCCTCTGGTCAAACATGTTTGGACTTCAGTTGGCCATTTAAATGCTGCACGTGCTCATATACATACATAGATGTATGCGTTCCTGTTGACAACTGCATTGTAAGCACTTCTAAGGGAGGCAGTACTTAAATCAAAAATTCATTTCCAAAAACGAATTATTAAAGTTCTTGAAAATCGCTACTTGAAATCACACTTTTGGCTAATTTTATTACGCTATAACTTATAATCTTGTGAGGTTTTTTTGATATGAATACTCTTGGGAGATATCTGAAACCTGTCATTGAAAAGCTGTCTTGTGAGTTTCATTGAAGCTTTAGACTAGAAAGTAAACTCTAAAGAAAAATCTTATGCCGAGGTATATAATGATCGAGTGCCAATTTTCCTTTTTTCTATTTTATTTAAAAAAAATCATTTAGTTTTTTACGAAATTTCTTTTCAGGCTTTGCTTGCATTATTTAGATATTTATTTAGCTATTTTTCTGAAAATTTCAAATTATATTATATGATTGATTTAAATTTGGTAACGTATTTATTGTAACTTGAATATGTATTTTATAATGAATTAAAGACATTCTCAAATTTAATGCCTTTTGGTAAATTTTATTTACAAATTTCTAATAAAATAAGGTTGCTTAAATAAGAAATATATCATATTTTGCAATCACATTTTTGAGTAGCAATATAAAACTTTTAAAATAATGGCTATTCCTTGGAAAATTCAATCTTATTTCTTTATTAGAATTTCTAATTTCTGATGGGATTCTAGTGGGAATATATAAAAACACAAATGGTTTTAGTTTTGCAATTATTGAATTATTATGTAATATTATCTTTTCAAAATAAAGCTAAGTGTTTTGTTCTAATCCTTAAGTCACATTTACCATAAATATTTGAAAGTTGCAAATTTGAGATGTTTATTATATCTTAAATTTTAACGAGTTTAACACAAATGTCCAATCTAGTTTATAAATATTATTTTTTTTTTTTTGGTTTATATTTAGAATATTCGCCATGCCGTATTCCGTTTCCATCCAATAGTTCCATATGCTATGCAGTTTAAATTTGCAAAGGTTGCTGATCGCGATTGTAGAAGGCATTGAGTCGATCCGCTTCTCTCCAGCCCGTCTCTGTTGCGCCATGAACGGTTGAGTAGTGAGTGGTGCTGGAAGCCTCACCGGCAAACAGTAGCCGTGGTTTGCCACAGACATCGAGTAGAGGTGCCTCTAGGTCCCAGGGTCCAGTACGTAGTTCATCGGCCAGAGTGCTGCGGTAGCTGTAACTGCCGCGGAAGTTGGGGTTCGAGTGCCACTGAGTGCGCAGGAAACGCTGTGGATGCGGCAAGTTAAAGGATAGAAACTTGTTGAAAAGCCAAAGTATTCCCTCTAGGACTTCCTCTTCGGTGAGGGTTTCCATATGGCGACCATGCTCGCCAGTGATCCAGCCCTCCAAAAGACGAGGCTGACACTTAACAATGTGGAAACCAGTTACGCTTTCCAGCCAAAAGTTTTTGGAGCCGCGTAACTCCAAGAGATCTTCGTCTCGCCAAACGAAATTGAAGTAATTCCAGTCCTCGGATACTGGTGGAGTTGCATACTCCAGCAAGAACTTGTTGACGGTGCCCAACTTAAGTCCCTTGATGGCGCGCAACTTATTCTCGGGTAGAGCGGGTACAAAGAGACTCTGATACTGCTCCTTGAGAACACCCAAGGATACCGTGCAGATGACATGATCCGCCGTGAGCAGCTCTCCATTCCAACAGCGTAGTTTCAGATCTCCTGTTCCTTCCCAGTTGATTCGATTCACACGCTTACTGAGCTCCACGTGTCCATTCAGTAGTCCCAGATCCTCAGGTTGATCCATTTTGGCATTCATCAGCAAACGCAGAAATGTTTTGTATCCCTTGTCACACCAATGAATCAAATTGTCACCTTTGCTCTCCTCAAATGTTTCGTGTCCCGACAATTCAAACATATTATCACTTCCTTCATAGCTGCATTCATATTTCTTGTAGCTGTCAAACACTTCTTTGGCAATTTTGCGATCCACATTTGGTAATTTTTCAACCTCTTGCCAGTACTTGTGGGTCATGTAGTCACCAATTGAGCTATCCACATGCTCGTCGGGTAAAGAATTCTCCGCAATTGGCATTAAAGTACGTAGCAATTCTTCCGGCACCAGTTCCTTATTGGATCTAACAAACTTCACCAAATGATCAACTTCGCCAGTCTTCTGAACAATGTTCAAGTCCTTAACTCGCTCGTACACAACATTTCCAGTTTCGCCATGACACCACTGTGCGCCAAGATCCACAACATTATCCCCAAACGGAATAGTATTAATGCGTCCTCCTATGCGATTCTCTGCCTCCAAAATACGCACATTCTTAAATCCTTGCTCAAGGAGACGCGTGCCAGCCGCAATTCCTGCCGGACCCGATCCTATGATAACGATTCGAGCCGTTTGCCGGGTTTTTAAAGCTGGTATGGATAAATCACAAGTACTCATTGTTCTATAATTCAGACTCAGAGCTACGATAGAAACTAATATTTGAGCAGGAAAATAGCTCACATATATACTAGTTGAGGTAGCTCTAATCACTATACAATTTTGCTTGTGGTTGCTCTTATCAGACAAAAAGTAGTGTGTATAATATATCGCAATATTGTGAAATAGTATAGCCGAGTATATGTTGTGTGTAAACTGTGAATTGAGAACAGCTTGTATAAGGCTAACCGATATTTATATATTATGTAATAGACAAACACTTTGACATTGAGACTGGCTAAAAGTTCAGTTTATTAATTTTATTATGTTATGTTTTTGTGCTAGCCCAGAGCATGGTCTAATTGCAGACTAATTGCCAATAACCACGCCCACTTTATAGCTTGTTGATGTTGTTGTAATAATCATTTAAACGATCTGCCTCACGCCAACCGGTTTCGACAGCGCCATGAACACTCGAGTAGTGAGTCTTGCTGGTTGCCTCTCCGGCAAATTGCAGCTTGAGTCTGCCGTGAAGGTCGAATAGAGGTGTCTCTAGATCCCAGGGACCAGTACGTAGTTCGTCTGTGTAATTGGTTCTCGAACTGTAGCTGCCCCTAAAGTTGGGATTTGAGTTCCACTGAGTGCCTGTAAAGTTTTGCGGTTCGGGCATCTCAAAGGGCAGAAACTTGCGGAAGAGCCACTGCAGTCCATCGAGTACTTCGGCCTCGGTGAGGGTCTCCATATAACGAGCATGTTCGCCAATTATCCAACCCTGTAGCAGACGTGGCTGATGCATAACCTTATGGAAGCCAAACACACTCTCTAGCCAGAAGCGTTTGCTGCTACGCAACTGCTCAAGATCCTCCTGAATCCAAAGGAAACTGGCACCAGCACAATCGTTGGGAAAGGGTTGCACCGCATACTCCAAGAAGAATTTGCCCACTGTGCCCAGTTTGAGACCCTTGATAGCTCGCACTTTGTTGGCCGGCAGAGCAGGAACAAATAGCTTTTTATGCTGCTCCTTTAAAACGCCCAAGGACACTGTACAGATGACATGATCAGCAGTTAGGACCTCACCATCCCAGCAACGTAGCAGCACTTGATCGTCAGCTTCCCAGTTGATCTCGGAGAGACGTTTGCTGAGCGACACACGTCCATTGAGTACACCCAGATCTTCGGCTGAGTTTGGCTTGGCATTCATCAGCAATTTGAGGAAACTCTTGTATCCCTTGTCCCGCCAGTTGAGCAAGAATTCTCCATCACTAGGCACAAATTCCAAGTGAGCACGTCGCGAGACCTCAAACAAATGATCCGAGGCCGTAAAGGAGCAACGTAATTTCTTAACATTCTCAAACATCTCCTCTGCAATGGTCTTATTCACTTCAGGCGACTGGCTGAGGGCTTGCCAAAACTTATCCGTCAAGTGATCCCCTAGCGAGCCATTAGTCTCTTTGGGTGGAGTTGGCAGAGAACTCTCAAAGGCAGCTCCCAGCACATAAGCGGTTTCCGTGGGCAACACTTCCTTGTTGGAGCGCACAAAGCAAAGCGCTTTCAGTGCATCTCCAGTTCGATCCAAGACATTCAAATCCTTCACTCGCTGATAGACAACATTGCCAGTCTCTCCATGGCACCACTGTGCACCCTTATCGATCACACTGTCTCCAAAGGCAACTGTATTGATGCGTCCTCCAATGCGATTCTCCGCTTCCAAAATGCTGACATTCTTGAATCCCTTCTCTAGCAGTCGAGTGGCAGCTGCAATTCCCGAGGCACCTGCTCCAATGATGACAATGCGAGCAGTTTGCTTAGTTTTTCGTTCCGCTGTTGTTTTACTCATTATTCTAGAATTTATAATAATCCGTTTGGTTGAGTTCAATTCAATGATTTAGTTGCGACTGATGCGAATAGCGAGAGATTTCAGTTTTTATAATCTTCTATAAGCTTAGCTCAGTAGTGTGTTTATTTCTCTCGCTCTATAGTTTACTCTCTGTCATTATCATCATAATTGTTCTAAGCTAATTGTGGGTTGCTAAAACAAGTATTTTGAATTGAGCGGCTCTTTTAGAATCTCCAAAACTTGTTTTTATTTTCTGAAAAATTAAAAATTACATAAGGTCAGACCCAAGTTCAAGATTAAAGTCTTTGCTGAAATTGGTGTTTATTTGATTTAAAGGTAACTTTAAACAAGTTACAAGTTAAAACAAGTATTTTGGAATAGGCGGCTCTTTTAGAATCTCCAGAGCTTGTTTTTATTTTCTGAAAAATTAAAAATTACATAAGGTCAGACCCAAGTTCAAGATTGAAGTCTTTGCTGAAATTGGTGTTTATTTGATTTAAAGGTAACTTTAAACAATGTAGATTTTCTATTTGTTTCTTCAGTTTGTTTTAAAATTAACTGCTTAGCAAGATGTTATTATGGTTGAATAAAATTTAATAAACAGCAGCGTATAATTAATTGATTAAAAATTAAAATTGCTAACAAATATTTGTATATTGCACATAAACTAATTTGTGCTGATTATTAAAGCAAACAATTTGTTATATAATAATTATATATTAAAAATAAATAAATAAATATTGCCTTGAATTGATATTCGTTTAAAAAAAACCAAAAATGTTAATATAGGCATAATTACAATTAATTAAAATGACGTATACGTTACAATAAATCAACTATTTTACTCTATTGACCTTGAGTGCTGTTAATTATAGCTTATTCAATTACTGATAAAGAGTCGCATTGTTGTTATTTGCTGTGTAGATTTTTATTCAATGGCGTTGGGTATTTTAAATTTGTCATTAGTTATGTAATGCAGCGAAATTAAGTGATTAAATTGAAGAGTTTATATATGATACTAAATTTTATAGAGTATTTCACAAGAGTTTGCTAGTGTTATTTAGAACTACTATTACTTATGCTACATTGTCGAGTTAACTGTAAGTTTATTGAGA
Source organism: Drosophila tripunctata (assembly GCA_035047385.1). Taxonomy (NCBI): domain Eukaryota; kingdom Metazoa; phylum Arthropoda; class Insecta; order Diptera; family Drosophilidae; genus Drosophila; species Drosophila tripunctata. Next base: position 951,536 of record JAWNPS010000273.1, read on the forward strand.
AACTAGTTTTGTCTTTATATGTCTTATGCTCAATTAGTCTAGTAATACAAGTATTAATTATTACTTAATAACAATTAAACATCTATACAAACTGCCTATTGTTTATAAGCAAAGTTTTCACTAGCTGGTAATTCAATCGATTGAATAGTTCAATTTACCTAGACTTAGCACTGAAAGTGCTCCCAATGCTTATCGTACTTTAATTCTTATCATTATTTTAGCCAAGTTTAAGTACTCGAAATAAGTATGCTGGCCACAAATAGTAGTGAAATCATATGTAGTTGTTATTATTATTATTATTTTTACTGTGGTTTACTCAACCTTATCATTTTACTGTGGTTTCAGACTTATCTACACTGTTTTTATTTATGTGCAATATTTTTTGCATTGCATTTTAAGCTATTAACCACAGTGCATTATAAACGTTATATAAGGCTCTTATCTGTTTGCAGTTCTTTATCAACAAATTAGCATACAATAAACTATTACTAAAACTGCAATGCTATTGTTAAATGTATTTATTCAATTAAATGCCAGAAAATATGCAAATTTTATCAAATAACTATCAATTTTTATAAATTTCTTCTTTATTCTATTTTTTTGTCGCACAGCTTTGCAGCTCTGATAACCACAACAATAATCGCATTCATAAGCCACGTTATGCTGAGAAGAAACTAACGGTAACACACGATGCAGCAGGCAATGGGCTAGAAAATGAAAATGTGCAAAGGACATGGAAAAGCGAGGAGCAGCAGGATGTGGAGGATAACGTAAATGAGAATGTTGTTAATGCCATTAATAATGGCAACGATGACAACTCGTCGTCAGAACAACAGCCCGATATTATACCCTATCCTCTCAGTGTAGGGGAAACCAGCTGGAAAACTGAAAAACTGCAGAGACAACAGAAACAGGTTGAACAAGAGGAGGCAGAAGAAGAACGATGGAAACTCACATAGCGTAAATTGAGACTTGAACTTTTCTCTCGCATGCGATAAAAGAAAATTGTGCTTAGAGTTGGGATAATTGAGTAGAAATTAAGATTTGTACAGCATAGCGATATATTGCATATATTTAAATGTATTGTGAACGATGAGAGGACAATTGGTATCAGCTAAAGATAATGGGTTGATTCACTAGTTTGCGGGTAAATTAAGTAAGCTTGTAAAAAATATATATTGAAGTGACATTGCAAATGGTTTAGGTAAGTTTAAAAATAAAAACGAGTTACGAATACGAATACACAAAGAAACATAAAAAGATATATGGTAGAAAACTGGGCAAAGTATTTTGTAAAACTTCTTCAAAAAAATAAAAACAAAAACAACAACAGTTTGAAAACATAATATGGTATTAATATTTTTGCGAGCACATATACAGAATGAATGCTTAAACAATAAACAATAAAAGTAAAATTTGAAATTATTAATAAAGTTTTCGAGATAAAACAATACCAAACAAAACAATGATAACTAATATATAGGTGTACAATAAATGGCTTTGCTTTTTTGGGAAGAAAAAAAGATAAAGCGTAACTTGATCTAAAAACACAGACACAATCTCAATTGTATGTATGTTCAAAATAAAAATATAAAAAAAATATATATATAATTATAATTGTGCTATATATTCACATGCTTAAGTATATTCAAGACTCTCTGCTTGAGCAAAACAAACACTAAGTTAAATGTTACCAATTTCAACATATCCCACGAAGATAGACCCAAATTGTGAATAAATAAGGCTACATTGCTCTCCAAATACATATCCCTAAGAAATATTTCGAAACTTGAACTTGAATTTAATTTGATGAATACTCTGAAAAAAAAAACAAAACAAAAATAAAGAACACCAAGCTTGTGCATACTCATAACCCATATCAATTGTATCCATGTAAGTTACTTACGAGTACACACACATAACATATACTAAAACCTTGGCTGAGGGAATTACTTGCAGTAATAAATAAAGAATAAATTAAAAAAAAAGAGACTGTGTTTAATTTGCTTCTTTTTCAGGTAGTTTTCAGCATTTCAGATCAGCAGTTAATTTTGATATTGGTTTGTATTTCGTTGCTACATTTTTGGACATCGAGCCTAATATTTTCCTTCCCAGTGGCGGTTTTTGTGTCAACAGACATTTGTTTTATAATTTTCTCGCATATGGGAAACATGAATCCCAATCGTCGGAAACTATGCTCATTCTGTGGCCTTTATTAGTTATTTATGCGAATGGCTCTGCTTGTATACCCAATACAAATTGAGCAGGGGTATATTTTTATTATTGCAATAAATGTAAGGGAGTGCAGAAAATAAAGGAGTGAAAAGCAAAGCAAAACAAAAAAGAAAAATGGAGTCGTAGACATGCTTTATTTTTACGTAAACGTGTGACGGCAACCACAATGTGTTGCTCCCCTGCAGTAAATTTTAATTTTTCGATGAATGATAACTTTCTTTATAATGATCCGATCATTAAGAAATTTTCAGGATAATTTGATATATTTTGTCTCTCAACGACAAAGTCATAAAAAAGAGTTGGCCCGAGATGCTAATCAGGAATATAAATACATACTTTATGGGGTCTGCCACGCCTCCTTCTGCCTGTACCTCTTAGAGGATATACAAATTTTTAAAAACTGAAAAACTTTAATAGTACCGCAATTTTGAGGATATATCAGTCTCTTTGGTAGAAAACGATTTGTTTTATTTGCAACATATATTAAATATTACCATATTTCAACAAAATCGCGCACATACAGTTCAAAATATATCAACTTAAGCTTAAGGAATCGCGATTGGTATTTGGTAAGCTGGAATATCTAATGGGTGTCTCATTGTCGAGTGTTTAGTACAGTTTCCTTTTGTTTTTATGCTCTACTCCCGCGTTCTCAACACCACATTAAATGTGCGCGTTCCGTGCCCATCATCAAATTGATGAGGCTGCCACTGAATGTGCCGCCATTTTGCGCCCTTTACACACATTCACACTCACACACGCATGCATACTTCCATCAATTTTATGGGCTCATACATATTCGTCCAGGCGTAAGCCTCTCCATCTCTCTCTGTCTCACTCTGTATCTCTGGCCAGAAATCGGCGCAGAATGCATTTTACGTTGGCCCATAAAACTCTGCTCATTACGGGCGCCAAATCAAAATCGAACGATGGCCACAGATCCGCAGATACCACTAAGCAGGAGCATGTTAAATTGATACATGTGGAGCACTCCTCAAAAGCATCCATTCAATAGGTGGGACGGGGGGTATGGATAGGGGTGGGAGAGCAGCGGTTGGAATAGGCATTACACATTCATTAAACATCGACCACTTTTCTGTGCACTCAGCATTAGCATCAGTGAGGCTAAGAGATTTATGGCCAGGTCGTGTGTCAGTCTCACTGCCAAAGCAAATGCATGTTCTCTTACTTAGAGATGCAAATGTGGCTATGGCATTAGATAGAGCACAAGATTTATAATGCATTCTATAGCAATAGATCCAAAGTTGTATAAATTCACCTGTACTTTAATACAACATCTCTTTACCTTGTGGAGTTTTATAATAAATGTTTTATAAAGGACAAGTAATTGAAAATAATAGTTGTGGTTAAACGAATCTTATCTAAGCAAATATTCCCAATATTTACCAATTACTTTTAGAATTTGTATAGAATTCTTAAAAATATATTTGTAATAATGTTTCAGAAAATATTGAATATGTCTTATGACATCTTAACTAGTCCATAAAAAGCGCTTCGAAGTTTGAAGTCAAAAGCCTTCAGCAACCGATTCTTTTTCTATTAGCATGGCAGCAACAGAACTTAGTTTGTGGAACTTCGTTTACATAATCCAGGAACTCTTCCCATTTGACCTGCCATTTGGCCAGAGCCTGGGTCTTCTGATCCACACTGAGGGAACTGTATTGTATGGAATTTAGGGCCAACTTCTTAAGCAGACGCAGATCTGAATGCTGTGAAGCAATGCCTAGGAACGCAATATAGAAATCGTGGGATAGAGGCGATGCTTTCCAGAATGAAGGGTCATCGGATGAGATGACAACCGGATAGCCATTGGCAAAGAACTGAGAGCAGGGATGATTCCGGAAATCGCTGACCAATTTCAGCACCTGATTGGACACTGGACTGACCTCAATGGCCACATTCAAGTTCTTAACCATGTCCAGCACCACAGGATGCTTGACCAGGCCGAAACCATGGCCAACACGTTTAGTGCCCAATAACAGAGCATCAATGAGATTCTCATCGACCGTGGAACCAAACCAGTTTGTCTCTCCCGCATGGAAATAGAAGTCGATATCATCTGGCACCTCAAGCAGCTGATCAATAAAGTCGTTAAGTGGTTTTCCCAAATCCTCCTGACCCACCAAATCGAAGCCAGCCAAAAAATCTGGATACTTTGCCTACAAAAATCAGAATATATACAGTTTTATTAAGAAGTTTTAGAATTACTACTATCATCTTTTACCTTAATTTCCTTAAGAATCTCAATGTAGCCCAATACACCCTGTGCGTCTGTATTACGCAAAGGGGCATAGATCAAGCGTGATCCTATGAAGTCCTTATTTTCTGGTTTTGACTTGAATTTCTCCAGTGTCTCCACATAGATGCGGACTGTATCCAAAGGAGTATAGACAGTGCCATCCATATCATAGAGCTATGGGAAAATAAACAAGTTAGAATATCAATAATAATTAAAATTAACTTCTCAAATACTGTGGGAAGCAGACTGCGGAATTCGAGATACTGTACTCCATCGGCCAGAAACTCTTCCAGCGCCTTGTAGTAATAATCTTCAAAAACTGGAGCATACGTGAACAATCCTTCAAGAAATCCAAAGATATCCATAAATCTTGACCACACATCGTTGATGTCTTGAAAATCCGTGGTTGGATAGAGAGTCAAGCGTTCGGAGAGATATTTATCCACATTTTCTCTGCCACATTTATCACGCACCTCGGAAAGCAAACTCCAATCGCAGTTTTCTTCTATCAAAGCAGCAGGTTTCTCCTTTGAAAAACGGAGGGCTAAAGCATTGAGATCTCCAGTTTGCTTATAAAGCCATAGATGATCACGATAAGTCAACTCGATAATGGCTTCTGTGCTGCAAAGAGCCATGTCATGGGCATGCAGAACGGCTCCCTTAGGCATAAGCTTAATGATTTTAAACAATTCGGTTTTGTTGATATTCTCTAACACATTGAAGATATGCTGAGATGGTTTAAAGAGATGCGGCGTAATCTTTCCCTCTGAGAGCTCGGCTGTTTTGGCCTTCATGATGGTCGCATTGACTTCTAATTCCCTTGAGCTCAACTCAAGATCGCCACCCAAAGCTTTGGATTGCTCATAGTTCACAAAGGCATTCCTCACAGTTCTATAGGTATCAGAACTAGGACGGGTATTTCCCAGCAGAGATAATGTCGGAGCAGGCATTATAAACTCATTTTATACCACTTTTCTAGGCAATCAGCATCATCGCAGGTTGTATGAGATTTATTACCATACCGTGTGTCATTCTCAGTGCTAAAGCTAGTTTATATTTTAAAGTTATAGCCACATTTTAATATTCTATAATTTGCATAATTTTTATAAACTTAAAAGAATTTTTATGAATTTCATAACAAGTTTTTGACAACAAATACAAATATACAGTAAGCCAAATTAATGTTTAAGCTGGTGAAATCTAATCTTAGATAATTTTTTAAACATTTTATCAAGTTTTCCATGCTTTGTATGATTTTTGTACAATTTATCATATAAAAACTCTTTCACAAAGCTATCATTCTAAATATTTGAACCCAAATTCAAGATCCAAAATATGTGATAAATGTTTTTTATATATACTTAGTAATATATAGTACAAAAACTTTATGTAGTTGCCACCATTTAATAATTACGCAGGAAAAAAGTAGCTTTATAATGGGAACATAATTTCTTTAGAAATCTAATTATGTTAATTGACTGTGACGCACTAAAAGATAAACAAATTTCAATGCGTACCGTAATTAAAATTATATTGGATTTATATACATAGAACTTTATTAATCAAATGAAGCAATATTCCAAAATGTATTTCGAATTATCAAAACCAGTACGATTTTAAGCTAATTATTACAGAATATACATATAACTAATTGATAAAACAGTTTCTTTAAATCTCAAATCTATTGTTTACTATCAAAACTCAAGAATTTTGAGATTAGTTTCTGTTGAAAGAGATAAAGCTACTTTACGTGTGTTTCTTACCTTGAATTTAGTTGTATTTATATAAAGAACACAATTCATATCAGGTCGAAAATTGCTAACCATATATATAATTTATTTATTTCTCCACCCATCAGCCCAAGATTTCGCATTCGCTACCACCACTGTCATCACTTGATCATCTCTAGAGAGAAGTCAAGTCTTTCGCTTGGTTACATTACTCATTGCAATTATGCTTAGACCCAAGAATATGAATTGAGGCTAGATATTAAGACCTCGGAATTAGGGGTTTGAAGTAAGAAGTTAAACGCACGAATTAAGGAGTAAGCCGAGCTCTTTATTCAAATAGATTTTAGTACAAATGCTGTTCATTGCTCATTATACAGATATTGATTAACTATTTAAAATATATAAAATCTCTTATGTACATAGAATGAGAAGATGAACCTAATGTAATAGATAAGCGATTATTAATTAGCCTACTGAAAGCTGAGTGAATCGATGATCGAATTGTTGTTGATGTTAATGCACTGAAATTAACTGACTATGTAGGATTTATGATGCCATCTCGAAGGAGAGGAAAGTTACCCGGCTAGCACTACAGGGAGGCGTTGAGGAAGGTACACGCGACCAGGAGAGCTGCCACCACCCGTGCTAGTCAATCGAGGTTTACACTATGACTTGCTCCGTTTTTCGGAACTTGGTTTACATAATCCAGGAACTCATCCCATTTGACCTGCCATTTGGCAAGAGCCTGGGTCTTCTGATCCACACTGAGAGAACTGTATTGTATGGAATTTAGGGCCAACTTCTTGAGCAGACGCAGATCTGAATGCTGTGAAGCAATGCCTAGAAACGCAATATAGAAATCGTGGGATAGAGGCGATGCTTTCCAGAATGAAGGGTCATCGGATGAGATGACAACCGGATAGCCATTGGCAAAGAACTGAGAGCAGGGATGATTCCGGAAATCGCTGACCAATTTCAGCACTTGATTGGACACTGGACTGACCTCAATGGCCACATTCAGGTTCTTTACCATGTCCAGCACCACAGGATGCTTGACCAGGCCGAATCCATGGCCAACACGTTTAGTGCCCAACAGCAGAGCATCAATGAGATTCTCATCAACCGTGGAACCAAACCAGTTTGTCTCTCCCGCATGGAAATAGAAGTCGATATCATCTGGCACCTCAAGAAGTTGATCAATAAAGTTGTTCAGGGGTTTTCCCAAATCCTCCTGACCCACTAAATCGAAGCCAGCCAAGAAATCTGGATATTTTGCCTACAAAAATCAGAATATACACAGTTTTATTAAGAAGTTTTAGAATTAGTACTATCATTACTTACCTTAATCTCCTTAAGAATCTCAATATAGCCCAAAACACCCTGTGCGTCTGTATTACGCAGAGGGGCATAGATCAAGCGTGATCCTATGAAGTCCTTATGCTCTGGCTTAGACTTGAATTTTTCCAGTGTCTCCACATAGATGCGGACTGTATCCAAAGGAGTGTAGACAGTGCCATCCATATCATAGAGCTATGAGAACAATAACAAGTTAGAATAGCAATACTAATCAGTAATCAGTTTCGTTACATACTGTGGGAAGCAGACTGCGGAATTCGAGATACTGTACTCCATCGGCCAAAAACTCTTCCAGAGCCTTGTAGTAGTAGTCTCCCCAAACTGGTGCATACATCAGCAATCCATCGAGTAGAGCAAAAATGTCCATAAATCTTGACCAGGCATCGTTGATGTCTTCAAAGTCAGTCGTGGGATATAGGGTCAAGCGTTCGGAGAGATATTTATCCACTTTGTCTTTGCCATATTTATCACGCACCTCGGAAAGCAAACTCCAATCGCAGTTTTGTTCCGTCAAAGCAGCAGGTTTCTCCTTGGCGAAACGAAGAGCTGAGGCACTGAGATCTCCAATTTTCTGACAAAGCCATAGATGATCACGATATGTCAACTCGATAATGGCTTCTGTGCTGCAGAGAGCCGTGTCATGGGCATGGAGGACGGCTCCTTTGGGCATACGCTTCATTATCTGGAAGAGTTCGGTTTTGTTAATGGCCTCCAAAACCTTAAAGATATGCTGGGATGGCTTGAAGAGATGCGGTGTGATCTCTCCTTCCGAGAACTCGGTTAATTTTGCTTTCATGATGGTCGCATTGGCTTGCAGTTCCCTTGAGTTCAACTCCAGATCGCTACCCAAAGCCTTGGATTCCTCGTAGTGGAAGACGGCATTTCTTATGGTCTTGTAGGTATCAGGACTGGGACGGGTAGTGCCCAGTATTGCCTCCACATGCGATGTGCTGCCTGGAAGTGACACAAATGTGGTAATGGTCAGACCATCCGGCCGTGTGCGTGACTCAACCTGGCCAAGACACAGGCAGAGGCACAGCAGAGCGATTAGATTGCAAAGTTTCTTCATATTGCAGATTTCCATTTGTTTTATTGGATGTTCTGTTCGATTCAATGTTCGTAGAACAACTGAAACAATGGCACTCGAATGGGATTGATTTTGTTGTCCAGTTCTGTGAGCTTATCTGAAAGATTGGCAAAAAATAGATTTCTGAAGTGGTTTTGACATTATCTTTGATTTAACACGTGCTTTTTTCTTTGGCATTTAGCTATGAAATCTGATTGAAAAACTATTTGAGATCTGTTGGACTGTTTGCCATGGCAACTGGTTGACTTGCGACAGAAATCTTGATTTATGAATTCCAAAGATTAGATTAAAACTAATCCTAATTTAGTTTATTGGCCAGCGATAAGGATTTATCAACTCAATATCCGCAATCAATTTCACAAAATCAACAAATTACAATTGAATTGAATGAATTTGAAGTTCCAGAGATATGGAATGTGGGAATTGTTCGATTTATTTCTATAGCAAGACAATTGTATTACAATATCATTGAAATAGTTTTGCTATTTGAATTAAGTTTTAGAGACTAATGAATCTCACTAAAATTTGTACCACAAGAAACAGAAATTTCTTCCAATTTCAAACTGTTTGGAATTCTAGTTTCCGCTTTGTCCCATAAAATTGTTCACCCAATGGTTCCAACTGCATAGCCATTGATATAGAGCTTCACGTTTCTCATCATCCTTCATGGCACTGTACTGTATGGAATTCATGGCCAACTGTTTGAGAAGACGCAAATTGGCATGTCCATTGGCAATGCCTACAAAGGTGACGTAGAAATCATCGGTGAGTGGAGCTGCATTCCAAAAGCTGGGATAATCCGAGCCCACAACAATGGGATGGCCAGTGGCCATAAGAAATGCCGCTGGATGATGTTCAAAATCATTGACAGACTGAAGATAATAGTTGGACAATGGACACACTTCCGTAGCAATCTTTAGTATCTTTGTGGCCCTGATGACTTCCGGATGTTGCGGCAAATTGATTGGATTGCCAATGCGCTTACTGCCCAGTAGTAGTGCATCAACCAGATTTGCATTTGGCGTATTTTCCGCACAGCGTGATTCTCCGGCATGAAAATAATAGTCTAATTCCCGGCTATAGTGCACCAAAGAGATGGCGCTACCCAATGCCGGTTTCTCACACTCGTCACCAAAGTTAACCAAATCAAAACCAATGACAAAATCGAGAAATTGAGCCTAAGTATGTTATATGAGTACAATAAGTAAACCTAACTCCAAATATTATAAGACATACCTTTAGGAAACGTGCATTGGCAATATACGTTCTCAATTTGCTATCATTATTATCTCGCTCAGGTGCATAGATCATTTTGAGTCCAATAAAATCTTCATGAGAATTGCGAAATATGTTTGTGGTAATAAGAAATGCATATGCCGTATCCCAGATGGTATAGTTGGTATTATCCAAATCATACAGCTAAGCAATGCATATAGTTTGGTCATTAAAATCGCTATAAATCACATTAAGCGACTAAAACACATGAGGAATATCAATGATATCAAATGATACCATGTACAGAATATACGATTTTGGTTAAGATATTTCAATGTTTTATACCAAACCCAGTTTTGTTTAATTCTAATTATAAAACAGTAAAATGATTATTAGATTCCAATGAAAATTGGTTGAGAAATAGAAAATTATACTTAATAAAAGCCGAAAGAGTTTGGTTGAAATATATCAAATACCACTCAAGTTATAACATTTTGAAAAATATATTCTGATGTTAAGGCAGTTAAATAGTTATTTAATTTCAAGAAAAACTGAATGCAAAATAGAGAATGATACTAAATAAAAGCATAATGAGTTTGGTTGAAATATATCAAATACTACTGAAGTTATAGCATTTTGGAAATGATTTTTCTGGATACTTTAAACTACAGAACACTGAAAATCTTTCCAATTTTCAGATTTTACACTGTTACAACTCCTTAACTACTCACAATTGGGAAAGACGACCGAAGTTCGACATAATTAACACCATCTGCATATAAATCCTCAAGCATGTTTATCACGAATGTGGAGAACAGTGGGCGATAGCTGACCAAACCCTGGATGAGACGATGGGCACGCCTCAAATGACTAGCCAAGTGAGTAGAGTTTTCAAAACTATGACCTTCGACTGTGAGACTCTTGCGCAACTTGTGTTCAAAGATCGTTTTATTGCCAGTTCGGAATTCGTTCAGTAATATCCATTGGCATTTGTAATCGCCAGTGGAAGCGATTGCAGGACGTTGACGGGAGAAGCGGAAATCTTCAAAACCGCCATTGGCAGTAAGACAAGTCCACAGTTCAGGATGATAAGTATGATTTATAAGTAGATCTGTTTTATACATGCCAAAATCATGAACATGTAGTAATCCCCCTTTAGGCATAGTACGCAGCACACTGTACAGATTCGTCTCATTAATCTTGTAATTCTGTAGATAATGCGGACGCGGCTGATAATCATTCCAAATGTGATGCATATCCTCGTCGATACTCTTAATGGTCAGCAGTCGATCATTTGCCAGCTCCTCAAGCGAACTAAGTTTTAATTTACCTCCTATACGACGACGTTGCTCCTTAAACTCAAATTCCCGACGCAAATTGGCAAATCTCTGCTCCGGAGTGCAATTGTAGTAATCAAAGCTCAAATATACCGTCCACATGAGGACGAGTACAATCGTTGTCACCAACATGATGAGACTTATATGCCAGCAGATTGCATTATATTTTGAGGTACGATCACGGTTTCGATTCCCGTTTGCTTCTGTGTGGACTGCATCCCGTGGAGGTTGGGTTCCCGTATCCGATGACATATTGCGCAACGGATATTTGAAGACATCTTCACTTTTCTGCCACGGCTCAACGCGGATTTCCATTGCCGTTAAATTTTGATCAACCAAAATTATCAAAAAATATATTTTCACGCAAAATTTTACTCAAAATCTTTTGTTGTGCTTCACACAATACATGACTGACTAAATTCCAAACTGATCTGATTGTTCAGAACTAAACTGCTTTGGGAATGTGATCTGTGTTTTACATACTAAATGTATGTAGTGTTGCTTCTGTTTGCCATATGTACTTATTATCTGTCAATGTCTTTAAAAATAGAATCCAGAACTCTGCACTCTACACTCCACCGAGCGATATAAAAACAATCACAGTGGCAGAGATATTCCGCCATATGCTGTACAGCAAAGAAAGATTAAAGAAGAAAGGGAAACGAAGAACGAGGAACAACCCATATCCCAGTCGGAGTAGTGCACTTTAAGCGGGCGTTTGCCCGACCAGGGGTTGCATTTATTTTTGTAGTTAGCGCTCGCAGACACCACTGTGTCCACCACCAAGAGCGGCACAGTGGCACCACTGCAATGCTTACTCAAACAAAATTAAATTAATTAAAAGTGAAATGAACTATGGAAATTTTACAACATTAATTAAAGAATAATCATTCTATATAATTCATTCAATTTTTAAAGACATTGTATAAGTATATATAGATTAGTCTATATAGCGATGTCATTCTACCTCCTTATACACTAAGATTTCAAAGTAGTAGAGATATACCTACAAAATTTTACGTGTAGGTCGTTCATTGCCTAATAGAAGATGGAATTTGACTTGGAATTCTGTCAAGCGTTCTACGAAAACATATTTCTAAAATCGCATAATTCGAGAAGTATTAAATATATCTTATTAAAACTTATATTTGTGGTATATTTTCCTAAATTCGATATCAATTTGCTTTAAATCGCTGATATTGTGCATTCGGTTTTATAGTTTGTCAGTATTATACCCGGAAAAAATTCCTTTAAAATTAAACTATATCATATGGTTAACAAATATACCTGTTTGTCGTATTAGAATATGTGCAGATTTTGCACTTAAGTCTCTTACCGCTCCAAAATCGTGAAAACTCAAGAAATATTATACATGTCTTAATTAAACCTACACGTTAACATAAATGTATGTTGTCAAATTCCTTATCTGATATTCACTTGGTGACATTGTGTATTTTCTATAAAGTAAGTATTGTATCCAGAATAAATTTGCAGAATTGAAACTAATGGCAGCTAATTTAAATATATTTCATAAGAAAATTAAAATTTTTTTATCTTTGAGTTTAAAAAAGTTGTAGAATTAATTAAAAATGAAACACTACAAAATAGAATAAATGTGATTGCATTTTGAGAGATTAATTAAAATGTTAATGATTTTATTTTCATCGTTTTGTAATGAGTCTTAGTCCACTGTGCATTTGTTGGTGGTGGTGTCGATGTCAAACTCATCGTGTGCCTCACTCACAGCTGGAGCGGACAACTCTGTGTTGTTGTTGTTGTTGTTGTGGTTGTTGTGCCAGTCTTGACAGCTGACTGGGACAGTGATTCGAAAACAAGGGTGCGGATTGTGCTCGACCAGAGTGGCGTACACTTTCAGTTGGAAACGCTGGCTTAACGAGAGAGCACACAAGTCACACATAGGAACTCATCGAACACATCGAAAACACAGAGCACACAGAATGCAGCTAAAGTCAGGTGAGACTGAAACAAACACACATTGCCCCAAGGTAAATCGGATGCTAATATTGTTGTTGTTGTTGTTGCAGCTAAAGTTACGCTGACAACGCTCAACGATGATTGTCTGCTGCTGATCTGCGCCCAAATTCCAATTAGAGACCAATTCATGCTGTTGCAACTGGGCGGACGCCTGCGTCAGCTGGTGTTGCATATTTGGCAACGTAAATACGCCGACGAATTTGACTTGCAACAGGAGCCGCAATTAAAGCTGCTGAGCGGCAGGGAGCAAAGTGAACTGGTTGGACACATGGCTGAGATTACGAGAGCACTGCTTAATCTGGATGCAGGGGAGCGCGAGGGTCAGCTAACCTGGTTAACAAATGGAACGAACTTGAACGATATACAAAGGCTAAGCTTTACGACATGCAACTCGACGCTGATGCAGCAATTGCCGGGAAACTGTCACAGCATTGTGCAACTGCAACTGGGTGCATGTTTGGCAGTAACCAGCGCGGATCTAGCCACGCTTTTGCGGCAGCTAAAGCAGTTGCAGCTGTTTGAGCTGCTGCCGGGTAGCGGTCGCCACTCAAACTGCCTTTGCAGCAACAACAACTGGGATGCTGCCGTCTTGGCCAATATCGAATATTGCCAAACATTGCACTGCCTCAAATTGCCATCGTGTGTGGTGCGTGCAACGGCCGTGGAAATTGTACGGCTGCCACAGTTGCAACAATTGACGGGCTTCCTTTGCTGCAGTCGCGACATTGACGGGCACAAAGGGAAGAAGGCGACTGCGGTGGTGGTGGTGGTGGCGGTGGTGCTGCTGTGGCCACAGCGACCATTTCCGCTTGCCTCACGGCGTTGCACGGCATTGATGACGGCGTCGCCTGTCAAATTGTGGCATTGAATTTGCATTGTCAACTGGATGGCAGCCTGCTTCGCTTGTTGCAAGGCCACTTGGGAGTGCTACAACTGCATCGCTTCGCATGGCACTCACAGCTGATGGTGCACTATGATGCCACGGATGGCAGCATCAAGTGGCTGCCACAGCAGCCGCAAGTGGCGCGTGATATTCTCCATTTCATTGCCAGTCAGTCGGCGAGTTTGCATGAATTGGATTTTATGCGTAATGTTCATGCCACGCCCACATTTCTAGCACAGCTCGATGAGCATTTCTTGTTCAATGCCACTCGCAAGTTACACCAGCCCACTCAGGTGGCCGTGTGGCACGATGGCTGCCCCAGGCCGCAACTGACACACCAGCATCAACATTCAAATGGCAACAGCTACGATTTGGCCTTTGTCGACTTTGAATTGAAACATTTGGCTAATGAAAAAACGGATTGTTGACTGAGACTGAGAGGATTACGGCGTGATATGAAACCAAAGATATCGACTTCAGTCGAAAACAATAGCTATATGCAAACAAGTTGGAGTAGGAATTTAGCATAACATAGATATACATATGTACATACATTTATATATAGCCAAATAAATATTACTTTATAAATAGTTACATTGATTTGCATATTTTAATTCTGTGAAACAGAATTGTTTATTATGTTATAAATGGCTTCTTTTTAGAGATTTTATGAAATAAGAATGGACGGGAAGAGCTGCCGAACACTCGAGCACTCCGAACTTTATAATACCCTTTGCAATGCATTTCCGCTTAAACGAATTAAAAGTTATAAAACTACATGATAAGAATAACATAGTTTTAAAAGACATGAAAGCTTGTGACTTATTTGTTAAAATTTTAAGCGGATGGGATATAAACGTTCAAAGGTACAGATAAATGGACAGATTGACTTTATGGGGTCTGTTACATATCCTTTTGCCTGTTACATACTTTGACAAAATGAATATACCATTGGCAAAGGGTATTTAAATATACAGCAATATTAAACTAGTATTAACTTATTATTTAAATATAGGCTGCTAGCTTTAATTATATATATATTTAATAAAATGTTCGTTTATTATATTTATTATTATCATTATATGATTCATAAATTTCTAAACTCAACATGACAGTTATTTTATGAAAATTTTAAATGCCTAAACAAAGTTCCTTCATTTCAGAAATATTTAGCTAATACGATATAAATAAATATATAAATATAGTGCATAATTTTATACTCTATTTTTATTAATTTTAAATTATATTTATTTATTTTTATAAATTTATAATAACTAAATACCGATTTTGGTAACCTTAAGAAAATTGTAAAAAAAACTAATTAACTTTATATTTTAAGAGTTTAACGCTTACAAAAATTACTAAAAATGTTGATAGTTTTTTCGTAGACTTTTTATTATTTCTACATCATTAAAATAAATTCATTTTATAGACCATGTTATCGACTTAAATTTGGTAACGAAATTTTTATTTATATTTAATTTTATTTTTTCATTAGGAAGCTATGATGTTTGTGTCGTTAAGTATAATTTTATAAAACTTTAGCTAGCCAAATCCGTAAAATTTGTAAATATTTTATATTTTTTAATAAAAATGTGAATTGGCGTTTGCAAAGTTTAGGCAAATATATTTTTGCAATTAACCTAGCTGACTTATACTTTTGATACTGTTTGTAACCATACAAATTTATAAAAATAGAGTGCATGTAAGTTATACTTGAGAAGCACAAAAAAAAGGCAGTAAATAATTTAAATTTACTTTAAATTGTCTTAGAAATTCAGTTTTGTTGCCCGATGCACTGTTTGTTGCTCTACATCGATATCTGAACCCTCAGCGGGATCGGAGCGAAGTTGCCTCGGATAAAATTTTATGCACTTGTTCAACTGCAACAATGAATTCAAACTCCAAAGGATCGGCAGTTGAGCCTACGTTGGGCGCCTTAACACAACAATTGATGCCTCAGGGTAACTCAAAGGATGCCAGGGTATATCTGAATCATAGTTAACCCCACACAAACTAGTAAAATGTTCTTTTCAGCAGCAATATACAACTTCAACCGTATGGAACTCCTTGCAGTTGCAATCTAAAGCCGTTGAGCCTGTTCAACACTCACCCAATCGAC
Source organism: Drosophila tripunctata (assembly GCA_035047385.1). Lineage (NCBI taxonomy): Eukaryota > Metazoa > Arthropoda > Insecta > Diptera > Drosophilidae > Drosophila > Drosophila tripunctata. The sequence continues at coordinate 967,756 of JAWNPS010000273.1, forward strand.
AACAACCTCGGAATCCTACACGACAGCGATCTTTGAGTGCTCCAGCGGAGAGCTCACGTGATTGTCAAAGGGGAGCCGATACATTTGTGAGTATAAGCCAATATAACTAAATTCTATATTAAATTTTATGTATTTCAGTGTCATACTCCTCAACCTAATCCCCATAATTATTTGGGTCTGCAGCCCACACAATTTGTTGTAAGTAAAGTAACTAATTAAAAGATTTAAGTAGTAAATTCATTTCTTAAATTTTCAAATAATTTACAGAAACAACAGCAGCATCACACAACAGAGACAAATCAGCGCCAATATCCAAAACGCCTTCATTGCTCAACTGTAAGTACTTGCATTTGTATATATTTAATGATTCTAATTCTAAGATCTACGAAGTTGAAATTTTCACACTGAGCAGTATAATTAGAGTACAAAGTATGACTAGAGATAGAGAAAGCGAGAGAGACTTTCGTAGATACATTTAACAATAAAGTAAGATATACCAACAAATTTGGAATATGAAATTTACAAGGAGTTAAAAAGTTTAAAAAAATATGTTTTAGGAATAAGTGTAGAGTAGCTATTAATTAGAATACCTATAAATAATATCAGTAAGAAATATCAGAATACATATAAAGATATAATATATTATGGGTAGGATTCGACTGGTCTGCGATTTTACTTTAATACATTTTAACAGTGGCACAGAACAATTAAAATTCAATGTTACAATATTATCTTATCGTAAAAAATAATTCAAGAGTACCGGGTAGATAGTAGTAGTAGATAGACTCTTGTTTGGAAACAAAGAAACATTATCTTCCATGTTTATTAAATAAACTAAAATATAAAAAGTTAAAAAAAAAACACTTCAATATCTTATGCTTTTAGTGCTGTGGTTCTGGTTCAGGCAGCAATTCCCATCAAATTGACAATACATCCTTTGAGCCAGAACGGCAGGAGACTTCTTGCAACATGGATGCCGGCAGTCGCATTGGCATGAGTTATGACAAATATTTTCAGCAACAGCAGCAACAACAACAACAACAGCAGCAACAACAACAACATCAACAACAACAGCAGCAACATAGACAACAGAGCTTGGGTTATCTGGGAAATGAGGATTCTTTTGATAATTTCGTAAGTAACTTTACAAAAGAAGCCCTCATAAGTTTAATACACTTTTTTCGATTAGGAACCTGAGCTGAATAGCACGATGATTGCTCCGGATTATCGAGGCAATGCGGGTCGTCCCTTGCAGTGCACACCCCAGCAACAACAACAACTGCAGCAGCAGCAGCAACTGCTTCAACATCAGCAGCAACAACAGCAACAACGACAGCCTTTTAACAGATCACAATATGGCCAGAATCAGGGTCAAGCATATGCAGCATGTTGCATGCCACAACAGGTAAGCAAAGGCCGACTGCACTTACTGCAATCGAAATCAATTGTTTTGAGCTTTTAGCCAACAACAGCAACTAGCCAACAAGGCCAACAATATTCATCCCAGCAAAGGATGCAATATCCGGAATTGCAATCTCAAGTGCAGGTAAGTGAACTTTTCTCCTCAAGTTCTTTAATCGCAAGTATTAATCTTTAATTGTTATTAGCATGATTCGTGCAATGCCTACAATGAAACGAGCTACAGACAATTGCCACAGCCAACTCAGGCTATGCAAAGGCCATCTGCAGTAAGTTAGAACTAAATTTAAGACCAAATATTAAATCACTTGTTCTTAAATCTAGAAGAAAATTATTTTAAAAAGTTACAAGATGTGTTGTCTATTTTTAAAAGATTATCTCACTAAACCACTGTCATTCCACAGCCACAGGTGACATTCTGGGAAATGCCGACAGCTCGCAATACAACGGATTATCCCGCAGACACAGGCTACCAATCAAACTTGAGCTTGAGTCAGAGATCTCGCTATCAAGAGCCCACTGGAAACAACTCTACACTGAACCAAAGTAATATGCCTTTTATATCTAATATGACCAAATCAAATACAACAAACGGTCAGGATAAACCAACGATTCCCATTAACTATATGACACGTAAGTATACAATGGAGTGTGGAATATCCCTAGCTTAATAAACAATATGTTACGCATGCAGATGAGGAACTTTATGTTCAACGCGCACAAACAATTTACTTTGAAAATTTTGTCTTGGATCGCAGATGTCCGGGTCTTATTCAGGACGCACTCGATGGACGCGTGAACTTCAATGAGTATGCCTTTCAGATAGCCTATGGCGATACATTACCCAACGAACCACATCCCATTGATCCCATGACAATGCTGGAAGCCATAAAAACACGCATCGATTACGAACGAGAGGAAATTCATAGAAAATGTCCCATAGATCGGAATGAAAATGAACAAAGTTCGAGTCGAAATAAAAATCGAGATAATCGACATGATAGCAGCAGAGATCGTTTCAGCAGATCTGTCGACAAGGATACCGAATCTTATTACTACAAAAATAAAAATAGAGATGCTAAAAAGAAGAAGCCGTCCCAAACTAATCTCACTGAACAAGAGCAAAGGAGTGAAGATATCGATCGTCACTTTAGTGCCAAGAACAAATCGGAAGTGAATGAAAGTATTTATGCATTTCTAAAAGCTGAAAATGATTACAGCACTTCAGCTGGACATATACCGGTATATATATCGAATACTAACTTTCATATCATATTTAACAATTTCTTTTTAGTCCAAGAACTTTTCGGCTAATATAAACTCACATGAATCCAATTTTCTGGGATTACCAATTAGAACTAGTGTTTATACTGCAACCACTTGGCCCGTGGACTGATGTCAATCCACATCAATTGTTTTACTGTTTTGCAAGTCACTAAAAATTTGTCAATCAATCTTTTGATTCATTTTCTAAATTGATTTTTTACGTAATTAAAAACTTGAATCATTTGTTTATTGCACTGCAAATAACTAATTCCTTTGTTTAGTTTTATAATAGTATTTCCTCGCGTATTTTTAATCTAAAATTGTATGACAAATAGCGTTGTTTTATTACCAACTATGAACTTATCAAATTCATTTTGCAATAACTAAAATACAAATAGCAATAAAATGTCATTCAACAAAAATGTACGATTATTTATGAAAAGTTTTCAACAATTGGCTTAATTGTACACATATTCAGATTAAATTTTATATAGTATAGGCTATATAATATATATGAATGCGCATATCAAAAGTGAAATGCGGCAAAAGTTATCAAATAACATTTAAAAAAATTGAAACGCAACAATTTTTAATTGCTTTTTATCGCAGTCGTTTGTTTGTTTTAAATTAATTTCTTATAAATGGCGGTAGCAAAAGTTGAAGCTTTTTTAATATTAAATACAAATATTCGATTGCATTGGGAAAACAAGAAGAGCTGACGCGACAAATGAGTGTAAAATAAAAACATAATACTATTATACAATATACTGAATAAGAGCCCATATACTCATTTTTATCATGAATACATATTCATAAATGTATATACATATATATGACAACATTTTGGGCATTTTATGAAAGAGAGCGACAGAGAGAGATAGAGGGAAGTATAAGAGCGATCTGTGGGCTAATGAACTCTGCGGCGAAAAAATCCAATCGAATAAAAATATAAATAAAAATCAGCTGGTCTATGGACGTATCTCTATCAGCTGTTTTGTTACGCTTCAAGATGCTTAACTAATACCTTTTTTACGCCAATTTGCAACACAATAAAGTACACTAAAAAAAAGTCACAGCTAATCACAAAGCCTAACACAACAACTATTAGTTATGAATTGCCTTTTAATTTGCATAAAAAGTTCTCAGCTTCAATTTTTTATTTGTTGCTTTAAATTTGCTGAACTGGCAGACTGTTTATATCACATATCATATAGAATTTTATTGTTTGAGCTTTATGTATTTTTAGCTTTTTTGCGGTTTTTAATATAATATTTATTTAAATTTGCTATTTCACTTTTATTTTACCGTGTGTCCGTGTTTAGTTTTATGTTTCTAGAATTCTTGCCGAAGTTCTCGCACCGCGATCTGAACGCTGAACACGCGTCCCAAAGACTGATCAGTCGTTGTCGGCATTTCAACGAACAGAACTAAAAGTAAACTCGAAACCGATTAACATTTCCATGCCGATCATAATTCCGCTGAGTGCTCTTGCACTGCACGGTAAGAAAGAAAGGGAAAGAGAGAGAGAGAGAGTGGTAGAGGAGTAGAGTGTGAAAGATTCAGCGATAACAAAGTAAACAAAATACATTTTCGTTTTTATCAAATACGATATAGAATGGTATTATAAATAATGACGCTCTCAATAAACAGGCCACGTCGCAGTTGCAATCAAAGACAAACAGAGCGACAGCGAGTAAGAGAGCAAACAATAGTTCTAGAGAGAGCGCGTCTCGCAAACGAGAGAGAGAGCGCAGCGCACATGTGATGACTTTCCCTTTTCATGCCCAATGATAGAGCTCTTCACACAAATTGGACTTAGTGCCCTGTGCTCAATTTGCCGCATCACTCAGTTGTCAACGCACTTAAAACATTTATGCATAACTACACTGTACGAGTGGGAACGATAAGAACGCTGATGAAACACATTCAAATCGCGTGTGGATTGTATTTAATTTTTATGATTTCCTTTGATATCTGATTATAAATACTTTCCACTGTGTTATTAACGAGCTTGCACTTGAAATAATTAGACTATTGGGGGATTTTTCCGCAATTTTCCTTAACGCATAAAATGTTTAGCTATTTTTGTGTATTGCATTGTTTGTGTTTGGCTTTTAATTCACGTCCAAAAATAGCAATCATTGAAAATGTTAATTATCGCATCACGAATATTTATCTCTTTGAGTTCTGTAAACACAGCGCAGGAATTTGATTTAGCATTTTGCGAATTTAGAAATTTTTATGTTGAAAACTTGTGTCTTATATTCGATATGAGAAAGTGCGTCAGTCCATGCCACACACGTAGTATTTCTGGTGGCAACGACATCTGGTTGCAAACACTTGTTAACTATATAGAGTATGTACTTTTCAATACCATCAAAGCTATATTTATTATTTGTTGATATTAGAAATGAAAACTTTGTATTTCATTTGAATACACAATTTTAAATTCCCCATCTAAAATATTTAAGCATTTGATGTTTGTTTTTGGTCCGATAATGGGATTTCCAACACATACTTTAAGCCTATACAGAGATGTAAATACACATAAGAGAAAAGTCATATATTTTTTAAAGACAATGCAAATTTAAGAATTCCAGTTCCAGTCCTAGACACACACACTCTGCAGAAGGTTGCAATGTGCAATGCAAAAGTCATAAATAAATTTACAAGAGCATTGCATGCAAATTTTTAAAGCAAATACATTTCCATCTCTCCTGCAACTTACACCACGTTTTCGGGTCCTGGGCAATTCTCAAAACTAATACTCTAATGTGTTACAGTGTGTGTGTGTTTGAATGTGTGAGCCAGGATTAGACAGCCTTAAATGAATTTATGGTATGTGCTAATCTAAAAGGGGTTTTTCATAGGAATGACAAAAATGCAAATATGCCAAGCATGTGAGCATTTTAAAATATAATGTTTTGGCCATGGCAAATATTGAGTTTGAAAGAAAAACCAGAGTAAGAAAGGAAAATCATATTTAGATACTGCAATTCAAAGTTAAAACAACTGGCTGTCAGTTTAAATGTTTGCTTTAAAGTAGATCTTAATTAAGACGGCAATGTAATGTGACTTACTCAAAGAAAATTTCACAAAGCGAGAATATTTGCTCATAGGTGTATTTTAAGTAATTCTAGGTAATCATAAAGTATTGAAATAAAATTATTTAGATTACTGAATCATTAGAATTGATTAATCATTGCTGTTTCATTAATTTAAAATATCGGTAATATATAATTTTAAAGCAGAAACTAACCAACAATATATTACACATTTTTATTTTTGAGAATAATTCCAGGGGAGACTTTGTAATTATTATATTTATAGAGTATTTTGCATTCGCGCTTACTCAACTTCATTACTTAGTGTCTTCATTGTGTATATTCCAAATTTGTATATTTCCAAATTTCAGCGCTTGCCATTTAATATCTGCAAAAAAATTTTCTTTTTCTTTTATTCAAAATTTATTTGTATTCTGATTTTAAAACTTTCTCAGCTTGTTCTGCTGCATTCGTTTGATACGATTGCAAATATTTCAACACGCCAAATTTGTTTATATAATGTATAACCTGCTGTGTTATTCACAGTTTATATAGCAAATAAATCTTATTAAGCAACCACTAATGCAACCACCAGAGAAGCAACGGAAAAAATCACCAGAAAATCATGATAGAAGCATCAGGGTAGCATTAGAGGGGAATATGATAGATGGATTAGAGAAGCACGATAGAAGTATGATATAAGCACTAGAGAATTATGAGAGAAGCATATACGAGAAGCATAAGAGAAGCACCAAAAAAGCACTACAGAAGAATGAAAGAAGCAAACGTAAGAGAAGCACCAGAGAAACACCAGAGAAGCACAAAAGAAGCACAAGAGAAGCACCAGAGAAGCACCAGGAAAGCACCAGAGAAGCATAACAGAAGCATCAGAGAATCTCCAGAGAAGCACCAGAGAAGCATCAGAAAAGCTCCAGAGAAGCAGCAAGAAATCAACAGTCATTTATGAGAGAAGCACCAGTAAGCTCCACATAGGAATCAGGGAAGTTCCACAGCAACAACAGAGAAGTTTTGCAGGAGTATTATAGAAGCACCACAGAAGCAACTAAGAAACTCCTTAAAAGAAGCAAAGAAGTTCCATAGAAACACCAGAGAAGTTCAATAGAAATATCAAATAAACACTGGAAAAGCACAGCACTAATCACTCACTTAAATGTAAGCGTTGGCGTGACAAGGTATATATTATCAGCATTAAGACATTATCGACATTGTTGAAATAGAATCATTTGCTGATTTCCCAAACATTTTGCCAAACATTCCGAAATGTCTGTGATGCAAATGCAGCCCAAAGTTTATGCAACTAATTTTCTCAACGATTTCGTTCACCCCTCAAATTCTCTGGCTGTTCCCTACCCCACCAAATTCGGTGCAGATTCTGTTCGCAATTCGCTGAGTCGTGTAAACAAGCGTTGCAAATACCAAATGTTGGGCATACAATTAGTGCACGCAGCGGGTGGCACATGAGGCACATTGATGAAAGGCAACAAAAATACCGATATTTGTTCATTCACCATACGACTTTCCGAATAGGTGAATTGCCTCCTTGATTTTCTGCAACAAAAGCTGCGATTAAATGCCACACCCCATGCTGTGTGCAGTGTCAGAAACAGAAACAGAAATAGAAGCAGAAATAGGAACAGGAACAGGAATAGGAATAGGTACAGGAAGGAGGGAGGAGGAGCACAAGTTGATTATGCGTTGTTTTGCCACTTAATGTAATGAAATATGCACAATGCCATTAGGCAGCACTTGTGGGCGATGAGCAGGTGACAGGTTGGCAGGCTGGTTGGGCGTTGCCCCAAAGCCAGATCAGCAATGATTACAATACGCATACGACATGTGTGCACGCATTTTGGTATTGCTAAAACTTATCACGTCTGCAAAATTAACTGAGATGTTTCAAACTTCTGCTGCACTACATAGTATTTGATAGAACTTTGTAAAAATGTTAAGTAAATGAAAATGAAAATTGCAGTTCTCTTTCAAACTGTATTTATCTTTAGCTTGAGTTTACCTTGCTTTGCTTTGCTTTTGCAGAGCAGAAAGCTGAAATAGTTCAGCGAAGTGAAAACTTTGTGTTGGCTTGCAAGTTCTGCTTTTGGATTATATAATGCATCGATTTGCAATTTGATTTGGCTTTCTACCTTACTATATATAGCTGCAGTAGTTCGCAATAAATATATCAAAATACACATTGAATAACTAGTTAATAAAAATGTGCATAACTTGGTGGCTTTTCTTAATGTATATTAAGCATATATGGTGTTTATATTTCAAAGTTTGCTGTTTGCAAGGATTATTGGGCTTTATTTATTAAATCCTTATTATTAAATAATAAATATTTTAATTTAAAACAGTCTTTCAGCTAAGATTCCACTGTCAAAAAGCGCTTAAGTATTAATTATATTATTTTCCACATAATCATAGTATATTTCAATTGTTTATCGCATTTATAATTATACTTTTCATCTAAAATCCAACTGTCAAAAAGCGCTTTAGCAATGTTTATAATTAATTTATTTTCTCGCATTATTTTTGCTTTCAACAAAACATTTGCCAAATAAGTTTTACACTTAAGTTTTCAGTAATTTTTTTTTAATTAGCGGTCATAGTTCATCAATCAGTTTTGATGACTGAAGTGTTATGAAAAATTGCAAGATAAAAATGTTGACAGACAGACAGTTAGTTAACATTAATCTTAGTTTTTCTTATGGATTTACAAATCTGGAAATTTTCCATTAAATTTATTTGGTTTTATAAACAAACTAATTGAAGTTTTTATATTATTTTCAAGGCGACACTTCATATAATGTAATATGTTAAATAGCGGCAATATGAATAGCTGCATATTTTTGCACTTAATGAAGCGACAGCCCACCAGCACATAGAGAGGTCATGTCTATGCGTATACTTATGTATGGTAAGAGAGGCAATTAGCATGCAAAACAAGTCGAAGCTATAAATGCACAGCTTACACACACAAATACATACATGTGAAAATGCATAAATATACCACTCTCTCCATCTGTGTGTGTGTGTGTGTGTTGCATATTTGTGCTTCTTATTTAGAGACAAACGAGTGCAACAACAGTCGCATCGCTCGCGGCAGCTGCAATACTCGCGGCTCCAAAATGTATGCAACATTATGCGGCATGTGCGCGCTAAACAGTCATGAATTTCAAGCAGACACCGAACCACACCATACAGCCCACTCTCTAGCCATCTCTTTTCTATGCATATTGCCCTCTCTCTCTGTCGGGCATTCTTTGCATGCGTCATAAATGTGCAACGAGAACGAAATTGCCGTCGCCACAGAGACTTCCATTTTGACTTTTGGCCTGAAAAGCGACCGCGAAAATTGGTGAAAAACATTGCTCACTGTATTTGAAATTTCCCCCTCCCCCCATCTAGTATTTCCGTTTCGTTTTCCATTTGCATGCATATATGTATGTACGCTGTTGTCTCTCACAAATATATGCAGGCAACATACATTGATCATGTGCCAGTAATTTGCATGGCATTCGCAAATGCAAATTGCATGGAACTTCAAACAGCTGCAGCTTGCCGCTTGCAACTTGCAGCTTACAGCTTACAACTTGCAACTTTAGGGTGAGGTGGGGTGGGGGTCCCCCTCAAAAATGTGGCAATAAGCATGCTAAACCATAGCACGTGACCTCACTCTCGGCAAATGGCAAACATTCATCAATTTCGCATTGATTTGTCATCAGGCATCGCCACCTGACAAACTGACAATCAGACACAACTATTTGTCAGTTACTTTACTGTTTGCTCTGCAGGTAAACATTAAATCATTGATTGTTTTTCCCCTCTTGCATCTCTAAGAAATGTATGTATGTAGTTTCCTTGATACCTGACTCTATCATCAATCATTATAATAATCACAGCAATTACAATCGTGACGCTAAACTAACAAAATAATTAACAGCAATTTATGTGTGGATGAGTTGTTCAGAAAGAACTGAACATATTTTAAACTCACTGATAATATTAATTAAAAACTTAAATAATTAAACTAAATAAAATTGATTACATTCGCTTTCAATTTAATTATAAAAATAATTAAAACATAACATTTTCTTTAAATTAAATAAACTTTAATGGAATTGCGAAAGTGTTTAAAGTTTGCTATGTTATATTTAATTTATGTTCTTGTCTTAATTTGATCAATAATGTTAATCAATTTCAATTTAAGAACTTATACGTTATAAGAGAAAATATATCCCAGTTATGCTGAGATCCCTTTTGGGATGAATGTATCAATTTTATTAAACTACTTTTAGCTATTTTCAAACTCGTTATGGTTTATTTCATTTTTATTGTTAAAATTTCACAATATACTTAAAGCCTTTATATTTCAACCGTATTCTTTTCTTCCTACTTCTTTCGTTTTATAGCTACCTCGTCTCTATATATAATTTTACTTCATTGCTTCTCTTTCTGTGTGAGAATTTATACAGCTTAGTACAGCTCTTTCTTAATTTCAAAATCGTAATAATTTCCTGTTTAAGCTTAAAATTTAGATATATCTTATGAACACACTTCAACCAAATCGAAATTAAAGTTTCGGTTAATTTAATTTTCCAAAAACTTGTTAAATGTCTTTGTTATATATTTCTAATAAACAATCAATTTAGTGTTAAGCATGTAGAGAGCAACATGGTTTTCCAATTAAAGCTAAACTCATTTCAGACATTAGCGGGAAACCAAAACTAAAACTGAAAATGGAAATAATGAAGAAGGTCTAATTGCATGGCGAAATTCGCAGCAAAAAAGAGAACATAGTTTAATATCCTGCAGTGTATGTGTGTGTGTGGAGCAAGGAAGCGTGAGTGCAGCGCGTTTATGCTTCGTTGCACTCACACACACACACATATGAAAACTTACCTCACATAGATACAAACACTGCAAATACACATGTATTTTGAGCCGGGTAACATTCATATATGAGTTCATGCAGAAGCCCAGACAGCCTGTATTTAGTTTAACAGCTTGCAAGCGACGACATGCGACACTGACACGACAAGTGTTAATGTGCCACGCCCATGCACGCCTCCTCAACCACACATGCACATAGACATGTAAACATATATACATATATTTATGTATATAAATAACATTCGCTGACTGCAAGTGTCGAGCGGTTTTGCTTTTTGCAAATAAAATAATGTTAAAACATTTGTGAAGCCAAACTAACTGTAACTTTGCTCCCTAACTAACACTTCACACACACACACACACTCACCCATATACACTCACACACACTCCCATACACACTCAGTTGCACTTGAAAATCTCATTTCTTGCCATTTCGTAACAGCATCAAAAGTTTTTAATCAAATTTTTCAATTTAGTTCTGTGAGCCGTTAATTAAAAACGGCGAATTTCACTCGTATGTGTGTTAGTGTGTGTGTGTGTGTGTGTGTGCTCTGCCTCCTCATATTAGTTGTGTTAGTTTGACATTTTAATTCGTCTGCCTGCAGCTCAAAGCGTTTAATTTCATTTGCAGTTATGCAGCTAAAATGTTACGCATACGCCACATTGCCCTTTTTGGCAAATACAGGTTTTGCCATTGCCTGTTAAAACTTGTGCCTCATTTTCAATGGCTGTTAATTTTTTAATGTCTGTTATAAATGGCAAGCATGTGCTTGAGATTTGTGATAAGAAGGTGTGATGGTCTTTATTACCAAAAAAAATTAAACAAAAATAGAATATATATTCAAGAATAGTTTGTGAAAGCTGAGAGTGTTTAATAGTGCGTGTTTTTATACCCTTTGAGGGGTACATTAGGTTTGTTAAAAGTATTTTACAGGCAGAAGAAGGCGTTGCACACCCAATAAAGTACATATATTCTGGGTCAGCATCACAAGCCGGGTCGAATGTTCGTCTGTGTCTCCGTATGAACAAACAGAACTCAGATGGTTAGAACTACAAATCGATCACACAATTAGTCAGTCATGCAAGATGTTGCTGTTTTTATTTGACGCCACGCCTTATTTGCCCATAATAGGCGAAAAACCAGATAAACCTCGGCAAAAATATTAATTTTTACCAAATATCTCATTTAGTATAACACCTAGGTGCACCAATTTTGGCATGTAGGTTCCTCGATATAATTCTAAGACAAGAACATCATCATTTTTTGGATGTCACGCCCCCCTGCGCTCATAAGAAACAAGAGTATTTGAAAATTTCCACACCTCTCACTCACATATTTCTTAGCAAATGTTTTAGTAACTTCATATTCGTTTAAAGTCAAACAATATCAAACGATCCTGAAAATCGCATTTAGATCGAATTATGATCAAGAAAGTTATCATACATTGAAAAGTGTAAATTTATAGCAAAGGCGCAGCCATATGCAGCGCTTAAAGTGATTTTCTTGCTTACTATGTGAGCTCATGCTCTATATAGCACATATGTCATAGCTTACACTATTAGCTGTTAATGTAAGAACTGTGCAATGCTCTGGGGTGTAAAGCTTATAAGGATCATAGCGTATCAGTCATCATTGCTGCTCCCTCAAGACGCAAATTCGATGTAAAAGGTCAGTGCTGTCAGACCAAAAGCAATCTAATAGTTGTTGCTCCCCAAAATAGGGGTGTGGCATATACCGTGGGCAGTGGCATGTAAATAAAAGTAATTTAATGCTAATTAAAAGCTCATCGTTAGCCAAACGAAGCCAATGCGCAGCGACAGACTGTTCAAATCCCCAGAGAAGTGAGAGAATATTACTTGGTTTCCTGGGGTATCAAGTATATTTGTTTAACTATATATATATATATATGTTTAGACATATATTACCTATTTAGTGTATACACAGTTTTCACTAATGGCTTTTAATTGGCCAGCCTGGCACTTGCGTTACTTATTTATAATAATATACAGAAATGTAGTCAACTCAACTTGACTTCATTCCCACTTCATGCCACAATTAAGTCAGTTGAAAGCAACGGTAAAAACAACAACAGCAATAATCGTAATAATAATAACAACAATAGCTGAACAAAAGTCAAGTCAGACCACACCTAAAAGCATTCTACAGTTGCTCGGCACAAACTGCAAATTAAGTTGTAAAAACACTCGACTCGGTCATTGTTTGTCTCGTTTTCGCCCTCTCTCTCCCTTTGTCTCTCTTTCTCTCTCTGTGGATGTAGGCGTTTTGGCGTCTGGGGTAATAAAAGTGTTGCAAATAAAAGTCATAAAAAAAGAAAAGTCCACGAAGACAATTGACAATGCAAGCAAATGACAGCCCAAAGGACAATCAAAGACGGCACAAAAAAGGAGAAACAACAATGCAAATGCCAAGATTGAGTTTAGTTCAATAAACAAATCAGTCAAGAGCCATCTTGACATCTATCAATTAGTCTAATTAATAGCTTTACAATTTATGTAAAAGACTTGCACATAAATTCAATGGAAATTCAAGATTTAAAAGTAATTTGTAAGAAAAATATAGTACTTTGTTCATTTAATGAATTACCGATAGATATAATAAAAGTTATCTTTATAAATATAATAAAAAAATCTATAAAATAAAAAAATCATATAATATAATGCTTATGTGGTTAATAAAATTATATATGTGAGTAAGGATAATAAACTTTTTGAAATCAGAATAATAATGTACTTTTAATTAATAAAAGCATGTGAAGCATGTATAGAAATTATTCAAAATACATATGTGCTAAATACCAAAATTTTGTAAATATCATTTGTAATAATATACTGTTAATAGAACCAAATTCTAGAGTTCATGTTCTTAAAAAAGTATATATGTATTTATGTTCAGAAGTCCAGACAAAGAACTTTATAAATCAGATTCAAGAATTGGGAATAAAGAAAATTATGCTACAGAAATATGTTTAGTATTTCTTTATACATATGTTTCAAATTGGAACAACACTTTGCCAATCTCTATCAAACAAAGCCACCAATTTGCCAAGCTAGTTAATAACTAATAATAAGTATAACTTTTTACTTAAACGACGTACTTTTTTCTTGCTCACTATTTAACAAAATGAGGGAGGTAATAAATAAATTTGGAGGCATACTTTAACGCGTACCAATGAAAAGAGCTGGAGACATGAAAATGACAACAGAAAAGTAGTAGTTTTTGTGCTCAGGAAAAGTTTCTTATCACAATGCGCTGTAAGACAAACAAGAGTGTTCTTAGGAAAGAGAGAGGTAGAGGTAGAGAGAGAGAGAGGAACAAGGCGTTACATGGCGATATAAGCAGTTGAAATATGCAAAGCACAGAGGCGAAGAAGAATGAGTCAAGAGAATGGATGGAGTACAAGGCTCAGGGAACATTTACAATGCATATATTTAATGAAAGTGCTTGTGCATAGAGAGAGAGAGGGAGAGAGAGAGAAACCAAGCAACCAAGAAAATAAAATAGGCGTGGCATGCTGAAGGCGTGCGGTTAGTGGAAAGTGTTGCATACTTTTTGGAGGGTTGGACACAGACATTGCATGCAGCTGGCAGCTGCGATGTTTATTTAAGCTGCTGAAGCAGCTTGTACAACTTTTGAGCTGTAGTTGTACTATTTTCTTTATGCTTCTAAGATTGCCGAAAAACATTTGCAACAACAAGAGTTGCAACACAAAAACTAGAAGAATGCCCATCGCAGTCGTGTTTGATGAAGTTGTTCATCATCATTCCACTTTTGTGTTTTGTTTTTTGTTTTATTCGTTGGCAGAAGTTTTTTATGCGCTTTCGTTGGTGTTAAGTTGCGTTCTGAGCAAATGAATTTAGAAGTCTTATTTAACAAGTTTCTTGGCCGCTCGTCTTAGCCTTTTTATCGACAGCTGGCCAAAGTGAAAGTTGCAGAATGTTCGTCTACGCTTGTTGTTGTGGCCATGTTCAGCTGTTTTATCGGTAAACTTGGCCAAAGCACTTGAAAATTTTGTGTGCATAATGGGTCGACTTTCGACCTAGACCAACAACAGCATTTACCATTGTTATTGTTATTGCCATTATTTTAGCTGTTGATGGTTTTTGTTAAACTTGGCTGCACATTTAACCAAACAGAGTTATAATTAACTTTTAAACTATAAGCAGACTGTATACTGTATAAAACGATAGAATTAGTTTGGTTTTTCCTTTCAACTTGTAGCAAGTTTCTTAAGTATTCTAATCATAATTATGAATTTTTGGCCAGCGGCTAACAAAATGTGTTCGCAATGCGGAAACATGCAACATTTGCATGACAGAGTCTAGAGCAAAGTACAGAAGTAGAAAAATATACGAAAAACAAAAAAATATCCATAAATTTCTACGAGTGTATGTGTGAGTGTGTGTATGTGTGTGTGTCTTTCTGTATTCCTAATTAAAACAAGTCACGTACATTTTAAATTAAAAGCGGCAGGCACAAAAGCCAGGCCAACATTTCAGTGACCACAAAACTAACGGGCGAAGGCAACAGCAACAGCAACTTTGGCCGGCTAGAAGGATCAGAGGGAAAGCT
The DNA here is from genome assembly GCA_035047385.1 of Drosophila tripunctata. Lineage (NCBI taxonomy): Eukaryota > Metazoa > Arthropoda > Insecta > Diptera > Drosophilidae > Drosophila > Drosophila tripunctata. Next base: position 982,990 of record JAWNPS010000273.1, read on the forward strand.
ACTGACGGAGGAGTGGGAGCAGAAACAGTCACGCAGACTGTTACACAAATCGGCAGCCGTGTCATAGGCAACTTTAATTATAAAAGCCACAATAATTGAACGGTAAAACGTGGCCAAGTTCTATTAAATTTGTAATCCAAAACAGTGACTCAAATAAATTGCCCGTTACCCAAAATTATAATGAACTGCAAACTATGCATAGAATTATAGCTAGAGTGTCATGTTTAAAGTTGGTCTTAGTCCTTACACTGCCACAAAAAAAATTAAATTCCAATCAATTAAATTAAAAAAAATATTACTTTATGTTTGTGAAAGCTATATATTATTTAGCTTATTTTAAATATATAGAAATACAAAATTAGTTCTCAATCAGTTAAAAAATCAAAATTAAATAAATATAAAGTGCTTAAATATTGACTTATATGTTTTTATATGTTCAAAAATTTCAATTATAAATATATAGAAAATATTAATAATAGGTCAGCGTTTTTAAAAGATTTGCTTAACTAATTTAAACTAGTCTAAAAGTCCAAAATAATGCCAAAAATGTTTTTATTTGTGTGAAAATTTTAATTATTAGTAAATAAAATATTTGTAAGAGGTCAGCATTTTTAAACGAAATTTTTACTAATGTAAACTAGTATTTTTAGATGATTTCTTTATTTTCCTTTAACTTCCAAACTAGTTTTTCTCAGTGTAGTAATTAATGAGTTGTCTCTGCATTTGACCATTGACTACTCAATTGTAACTTGTCCATTGCCAGATAGATGTCCCATTGTCTGTCATGTGTTCTATGTGTGTGTGTGTGGCAACCACAAACTGCAAGTTTGCAACACTCAACCACATGACCCACATCGTCAAACAACCACGTGCCCCATGTGAAGCCACATACATGCGTCAGAGACTGTGCGTGATTCCAGAAATGCGGCAAATTCGGCAGCCGTTTATCAGCTTATTAGGCACCGCTTTATATAGGCAATGGGTATATTTCAACTTGAAATAGAATTGCTTAAATTATTTATTGTTTCATTAGTTAAATGGCTAAAGTTAAATAAACGAAATTTCTACTTGAAAAGGTGAGGTAATACTTATATACATACTTAGAAATAAAGTATAAAAGCTGAATGTGAAGAGTACAAAACTAAGAGAAATTCACAATATAAAATTGTATAAATTACTTGTACAAATATTATTTACATCAAAATAAAACTAGCAAATATTTAATCAATTTATCATTCGTATAAAAATCATGGCATAAACATTCACCAAATAAATATGTGTAAAATGTTTCTGAAAGAAAAACAATCAACTGCAATTGCTATCAATTTTCAAAGGAAAACATTTGCCAAAGCCATTGAAATTTAGTTAAATAATAAAAAGAAATAAATTTTAAATTTAATAAAATTGATCAAATATTTTTTTAGCATTTTACATTTATTATTATATTTGAAACTCGGTTGATGAAGTCAATTAGAAAATGTAATTTTCCGGGCACCAAACAACAACAACAACAACTACAGCAGCTGCCCTTTGTGGCAACTACTCGTATCTCTTGTTTATTCATTGAATTTTGTGCTTCAATTAAAAAGTCATTAGAAAAAGCAAACGCACATATACACGCAGTATATGGTATACACAGTAGGTCTGACTAAAAGACAAAGGCCATGTTTCAATGTCGTTGCCCTGGAAACTTGACCGACAAACAAACAAACTGTAAACAGAACATACACCTATCCCCATTTACCTGTCTTCCAATCAATATTATCCTTTTGGCTGTCAAAAGCACAACAACATGAAAAGCAGCACACGAATAACAAAAGACATTTGCATGCAAGGCTTTGTACTTGGCTTTCCATCGCCTTTGCCTTTGCCATTGCCGTTGATGTTGCCTTATTGTTGTTGTCAGCCCTTGCCTTTGACCTTTGACACCACCAGCCACAACCACTGTCGGCCCACCCTAATTTATATTTAATGGGTAGAAGGCAATGGGAAGTGGGAAAAGCAAAGTTTCCTTCAAGCAGCTGCCGAGATTCGGATTGGGTCAAGTCTTTGTTTGTCTTTAAGGTGCCAGACGGGTCAACATCTTGTTATTTATATTTAATTCCCTTGAGCTAATTGCTTGCACAATACACAGACTATATCAAGTTAATCCTATATCAAAACTAGTAGCAAAGCAGCGGCTACATTCGACTGTTAAATACGCAGTACTAGTCCATGCGTTCTTTAAGAAACGAGCAGAGATATTCGATTTAACCAATCGTTATAAAGTATTTGCTATCATACAAATGCCATACAAATAATGTGTGAGTTTGAATAATATATCTTCAATATTTCTAAAAGTAAAATAAACCTAGTCTGCTTGAAACATAGCCGCAACCTACATACCAAATGTCTCCCTCTGTCTGTAACTCACATAACTTCTCTGACAACCCAAGACAACTGAATAAAATAGTAAAATTTCCAATTTGCACAAAATATTAAAACATTTTACTTGATTTGAGTGCAATTACACACAAAGTACATATAGCTATGTTAATGTTAAACAATTGCTGTTCATTTCTTTGTTTATCTTCTTGCCAATTATTTATTTTAAATAGAAATTCTGTTGCATAATTCATAAACAGTCTGAATTTCATAAGTTTTGAGCTGCTTATGAATTATGGCAATATGGTTTTGTTATGCATAAGCAGCTTGTGATGCAAATGCAAACACTGAATGCAGCAGGAGAAACAACAACAAAGACAACTGTAACAACAACTGTAACAACAATAACAATAACAATCATAAACAACTATAACACAATTGTCCTTGAATATTCTATTCAGTTTAGTTCACTGCATTTGATGCAACCCATCAAAAGCGACAGACACACAAATTGTTTTTGGCATAAACTGACTGTCTCTCTCTCTCTCTCTCTCTCTCGTTTTTGTTTCATGTGTAGCTTTTTGTGTGGCACCTCATAAATATGCACATTTGAAGAAATGCAAATTTGCCAAATGAAATACGGCCATCAATCGCCTCAACAAGTGGCAACAAATGGAAAACTTTTCATTTTCATTTTGCCAATGACAGACGATCGGACTTATGGCACCATTAAACACTATAAATGATGGCCTATTAAATCGGAATTCCTTTAAATACTGCAGCCAGCTGCTAGACAAGCTTTATGACATTGGCTGTTAGCCACACAGTTGCACATATGAACCGATTTATTTAAAATTGTATTAATAATAGACGAGCTGACAAGTGAGGATTATAGTATTTTGATAGTTGTAAACACTGTTATAGAGAAAATGTGTATTGTTTAATTTAAAAAAAATTTTAAAAGGTAAGTTCTGTTTTGCAGCATTAAGTTGATGGCAAGATGTGAAAACAGTCTAAAAGAACTTTCAACAGTTTCTTAGAAAAATATAAAATATTTCATTATTTTTGCTAGTTTTACAACAAAAATTATTATCTTTTTATTACACATTTATTAATGCGTTAAGCAGGTATAAAAATATATTAGTAAACTAAGTCAAAAAGCGTGCCACAAATCCAAGGGAAAAACTCAACAGCTGCTTTGGCATAACAATTACAGTTCATATAAAAAAGAGAAGTGAAATAACTTGAAAGCAAAAAGAGACAAAAAGTTTATTATTAATTAAGCAAATTGCGGCAAGGAGATATGAGAAAATTGTCGTATATTGTACTATATGTGGTACTTAACCACAGCCAATTGAGAGCTCATTTCTCTAGTGGAAAGGGGAGGAAACCTGCTGTTTGCCCAACTTTAACGAGTAGAACCCAAAAACAAGGCAAGGCACTTCCTGAAACAGGAACTAAAGTTGGGAGTGGGAATTGCTTTGAATAGAGAGAGGCTTTTGGTGCCGGCCATGTGCGCCTAATAGCAGAGAGTTAGAGTAGAACAACAAAAAAAAAAAAGAAAGGAGCGAGACACAGTCGACTACAAAACTGTGAAAAAGTTTGTGTGCCATGTTTATGTCCATTCATTATGCAAAAAGCCAAATAGGAGAGGCAGCAACGAGGCGCATAGTTATGGCGCCCATAAAGTAAAGCATACACAACTTTATTTCCCCCCTGCGTATCAGCCCCTCAGTCCACCCACTTGAATATTTTTCGTGTTTATGCCGAGCGATACTGTTCAGTGCTCAGTTCTCTCAGTTACTAGTGCCAGTTCCTAGGTCCTAGGTCCAGGGGCCTGTGGCTGCTTCATTACCCTAATGAACTTGAAAAAGTATCGGGTGCACAAAGACAAAGTGAGTCCAAACAGGCGCACACAACTTGAAGACAATCACCAGGTGCCAGCCAACTTCCCCCTTTGCTCCCCAACCTCTTGGTAACTTTAGCGCCGGCAGATTTGAGTGTAATGAGGTCATAGTAACAAGTGTTGACTTTAATTAGTGCAACGTCTCTGGACTGCCTCTCCCTGCCTCTCCCACCACCCACCTACCCAAGCTCTTTTGAATATGAAGCAAATGAGACTGTCGAGCCATGTGATGATGATAAAGTCTTGGCTACAAATTATCTGTTAATTATGGCAGTCAAAATACGAATCAAGCTTAACTTAAAATAACTTGATAATGTTTTCAACGATTTTTAATTTCATTTTATTACCAAATCGCTTTGAAATTGGTATCCAATATACCAGGCGCTATAATCGGATTACATTTCATTAGCATCGAATGGGATTTTCAAAAGTAAAAAATTGTAATACAAAATAATACGTACAAGCAGCTGAAAGATTAAAGCGTTGCTCTTGGTTATTAATCGCATTATTCTGTGTACAGTACTTTTTCTGCGCTTACGCGGCGTATGATTAATACGTTAGCTCAATTTCGTTGCACAGTTAGCCAAGCAAACAAATAAAATAGAAGAAAGACTTGTAAGAAGTGCTACAGTAGACCAGAGGATTTATAGATCCATCTACTTGATTTAAAAGAAAATCATATGAGATGAACAGAAAGTTAACAAACTATGCTATAGTTAATCGATTCCAAGAAAATTTGCTCAGCATGTAGATAATTATAGTAAGCATATGATGCCTAAGTTTAGGTAAGATATATCAAGTACTTTTTGAGTTATCTGAGGATAGTAACGAGTTTCGTTTTCATTTTCAGTTTCAGTAGCGGATGTAGCAAATATCCGGAACAATTTCCATCTATTTGCAGCAAAAACGAACCCAAATGCCAAATTTCATGGCTCTACCCCTAAAAATCTCCGTGATCTAATTAAAGAAAATGTTCCAACAAACCTAATAGACCTTTCTACCTTTTTTTCTTGTGTAGTACATGGAAAAAGTCGATTATATAAGAGAGGGGAACCACAACTATAGCACGCACAGGGTAATAACAATGAATCGACATTGAAGTCAGCAGCAAATGCTTATTTACATGTATGAAAAACAAGGGTGCCGTGGTAAGGGGTAAAGTGGGCTGAGGGTAGTGGGTACCGTATGTCCTAGAGTACCAGTGGCATTTGTTGATTTTATTGACATGTTTCTGCACTCGTTTCTTGTTTTTTCCAAGTCAGTATGAACGTGCGCCTGGCAGTTAAATTTCCCTACTTTGCATGTCCTTTTAGCAGGACTCCTCAGGCTAAGTGCCGTCTATGTTGGCTAGTGTAGTATTCTCTAGTATATGCTATGTGCGCGCGCTCTTAAAATGCGCCATAAAATTGATAAAATCAGTTGATTGTAAAAATTGATAAATTGAAATTGATTGAGGCAGCGAAACACACACACACACATATACTTACATGCACACAGAGAAGCAGCAGCAAGGACGTCTTGAAGGAACGAAATGGCTTTGATGCCCACACTTTACACTTTCTGCATGGGTAAATGAGGAGACACCGTTGTGTTTTTGTTGGCCACATGCTGAAAGTGAGTTTGGTGGCATCCACAAATGGCATTTGAGGCAAGCATAGAACGCAAAACCAATAAATGAAGTTTCCTGTCTTCTACTTCTGCTACTGCTTGATGGCTTGAGGGCACGAAATCGCGCCAAGCAGCCATTTAATTGACAATCTGTGAATGCTTCAATAAACGGTTTTGCCATACGCATTTGTTGGTTTCTCTTTAACATGAATACATAATGCGCTAGGAACTGTATTCGATTTAGTTAGGTTTGACTTTTAGAGCATATGCTATTTATGTTGACCCTAAAAGCAGGCTACATTTTTACATTCAAATCATATTCTGCTTGTATTTTTCGTTGACCCTAAGAGCAGACTACACTTTTTTCCATTGGTAAAAAATCTATTAATTCAAGTAGACAGACCCTCAAAGTTTCCAAATTTATTTGGAAATATTCCAGTTCCCTTCTTTTTACCTATGTTTTCTGAATTACAATTTTACATTTCAAATGTATATCTACGTAAAATATAATTTAAAAATTTATTAGTGCCTAATTTTAACAATTTTAATTTAAAATTTAAATAAAAATTTAAATGTTGAAATTCTTTCTCGTCACTCATTAATTATGATGATTAACATATAATAAAATACTTAAAGCCTATTCAATTAACACACATTAATTACTGCCAATGTTTATTTAAAACAGCAATAAAAATAACATTTAATTAAATCAATGGCATAATTTATCTTGTTATGCGATTCAAACAATATTTTATTCGGAACTGTCTTGTAAATGCATTTAATTACAGGGTATGGCTATTGTCCTTGCCTTTGTGCATTGACAGCAGCTGCAGCTGCACTCATGACTTTGTTGCCCCCCATAGCATATGACCTCAGGTGTTTCCGGGACACACCCACACTCATACTCAAATGCAAATACAAATAACACGAATACTGTTGACCAATTCTGTGGCATTTTTGATTGCCATTCATTGCCAATCGATGTTGACAATTTGCAACAATCATTTCGACAATTGACAGCAGCAGCTGCTCACGGAAATTTGCATGCATTTAACTAATTCAAATTGCAATGCCAAACCGTTCAAATGTCCAACTGTCTGACAGTTTGACCGTCCGTCTCTGCGTGCTAACTGAAAATGTTGCGTTTAAATTAAACAAAATTTTCACCGCATACAACAGGCAAAAACAGGCAATGTTGCAACATGTTCATAATGTGTCGTCGAATTTTTGGCTTTCAATAAAATTGCATTTCATCGGTGACAGGAAAACATGATTGACATGCACTTTACATGGCCTTTTAAGCGTCCACTTGGTCACTTTAACACACATGCATATTTACCCATACACTATGCATACATATTTGCGGAAAATGATATGCATATTCAGGTAGGTATTTATCAAGGATGTTCCAAAAACCACTAAGTAAATTTTGATTAAAAATTGATTACATTAATTAAACTAATAGAAAACAGTTTAATTTAGATGGCAGCTATATAATAGAATTGTCCGATTCAAAAACCAGTTTAAGTAAGGATATGGAAAATCTATCCAAATATCGCTACGCTAAATTATATTTCGTATTAAAATTATGATAGATTTTAGAGATCTATTGTATAGTAGCTATATGATATAGTTGTATGATTAGAAACCAATATTACTTACAATATAGAAAATGATATCTTTTTCTGTAAAGAGTGAGTTTCACTGAGATATTTCGAAAAACAAATAGTTTTTTATCCTAAAAACATATTTTTTAGATATTTGTTGTTTGGGAGTTATATGATATAGTTGTCCCATTTGATTACAATAAATGTTAGCACATTGAAAATAATACTTTACATCTGCTGTGGGAGTTTTTTTGAAAAAGTTTTAAAAACAAATAATAATAATACTGTATGAGTTCGAATAAGGTGGCTTAAGTTATGAGCTCTAGAGTTATGTGAATAAAAAAACAACTGAAAAAAGAAACCATAGAATAAACGAACCTAGATAATGAATTAAGTGGCTCTAGCTCAGACTAAAAACTTAAAAAAAATAATAAAGAAAAACCCAATATCCTTTCTTACTTAATTTATATATTCCTTTTCTTATTTTAGTTATGTTTTATTAACAAAACTTTAATAGATTTGCCATGCTATTGTCTAAACGCCAATTTCACCAAAGTGGTATATCCAAATTCCATAAAATATTTTGCACTTTTGTGGATTTCAGAATGCCCCCAATTGAAATGTTAAACTCTGCAATGTATCGAAATTTAAACGACATTAAAAAACTGGCAGCGATAATCGTTAGCAGTTAACAAGTTAAGCGTGTTACAGCAAACACACAGAAAGTGCATATATGTATATTCATAGGTAATCAGTCTATATGTACATATCCAGACAGAAGCTGCCACACCTTCTTATGTGCGATATTACGTTGAACGCTCGTTAAAGCGATTTCCCATTGAAATGGACACTTAATTGCTGCAATCGAGAATACTCGGCTGAAGCTTGTTGCAAAGTTTTTTAATTACCAAAGTTTTTCGAGTCTGTTGCAGCTGCAAATTAAATATTTACTTAATATTACTCCCGTTGCAATTTGTTGTTCAATTTAAAGAAGCGCTGCCTTTTCTCTGAATAGCAACTAATACATGGCCTGCCTCCCCGCACTTGGTCTTGCCTAAATTGTCTACAAAGGCGGCAAAACGAGACGCTTTTACCGGCACTTGTCAAGTTGACTTATGGCCATGTTGAAGCTTCCCATGCACCTGCTTCGCTATCCTGCCAATCCTCTTCCCACAGCGCATTGCACAAATGAGCAAAAGTTAACAAGCAGCGTGGCGGCGAAGGGACAGACGGACAGACAGACAGTGAGGCAGGCAAACGAGCTGTCTTATTACAGCTGCTACACGCTACTCCCTCTGCTTCTGCTTCAGCTTCTTCCACTTCTAAATGACGCTGCAGCGGTTTTCAGCGTGACGCCTTCAAGCCTTAAGCGTTAAGCATGTGGCACACACAGTCTGAAGTTGCCTCTGCTGCAGCTGCTGCTGCTGCAACTGCCGATGATCCTGATGCGCGCTCTTAAGTGCCTCCTCAAAACCGCACATTCCATATTAGTACAAGTAGATGCATAAGTATGGGTGGCTGCATGTATTTGGCCCGTTAGTCTAACTAGAGTGCGGTCTGAAAAACCACCAGCGTAATTATTACTTTAAACAAATGTGTTAACAAGTTATGTAAAAGTTTATATTAAACCAGCGAAGCCTTGAAGTAATATTATTTTATGTTCTAATGATGTAAATTGATACTTAAAAAAATTAGACAACTATACGTCGACTTTTATATAAAGTTTCTTAATATTAAAAAATTATATATAAAATTCATAGAAATTCTGCTAATTTTTTTCAAATAAAATAAAAAAACAAATCAATAAAATTTTAAAAAAATGTACAATAAGCTAGCAAAACGCATAGATCAATAAAAATTCTAGCAAAATAAAACCGAATAGGGAAAACCGGGCTTCAAAAATTTAAGCATAGATAGGTTTATCACAATAAAGTCGAGTACTCTCAACACTCATTATTTTCTATAATTTAATGTTCCAATTTCAATGAAAGAGAACAACTGTAAAGCAAGAGAAACCAATAGCTGCAGATGTTATAACGTATAGTTCTGATCCAAAGGGATATAGCAAAATAATATTTATGGAAACTAGTAAAAGTTGAACCGTTTAAAGTGTAAGTACTAAAACAATAACTCATAAAATTTACAACATAGGAAAATACAAATTTGCCACTATTTATAAAGAATTTCCATGTGGCAAAAGTAAAAGAAAAAGTCGTGTTCGTTTTTGTTTGCTAGTTATCAAGAAACTGAAAACCCTCTTTGAAGACAGTAAAGAATCAAAGTTTATGCGTATGCATATATATCGCTTGACTTTAAGCTGTCAAATGCATTTGGATGCCAGACACATGAGTAGGAAACACGCATATAATTTGCACATAACTTTTGGTTTTAGTTTGACATTTTGTGGTTAGATTTTAATATGCGAGCAAAGTGGCCAAAAAGTTACGACAACCCAAAAACACAGAGGGAACAGACAACAACAACAACAGAACCAAATAATAAGAAATGCATTTTGCTAAAGCTGTAGAATTTTACGGTCGGGTTTTTCTTCAATCTGTTATGATAGTTCTTGTTGTTGTTGGGGGGAAGATGCAGCAAAGTTTTTGGCTAGTTTTCGAGATATACGTTTCGATAATCAAAAGCAACTGCTGCTGCTGCTGGTGTTTGTGTGGCAAATTAGCATTTCTGGCTTTTCATTGGCTTGTGGCACTGAGCTGCCTGCAATTGTTTGCTGTTTGCTGCTTTGCTGCTGTTGAGCTGTCGAGCTGCTGAGCTGCCAGGGCTTAGACCGTCAGCGAGTTTCGCTTTAAGCCTTAAATGCAGCGAGAAACGTGTGTCGTATATGTGTCGCGGCATAACTCACTTTGTTCCTGCCACACATACATGAATACATACGCGCTTTTGTGTGCATGAAATTACAAACAACGCTAACTTGGTTCCATCTAGCAAGCAACCACACCAGTTTCAGTTACAGCTGCAGCGTCAGCTTCACTTCCAACTCAAACCTTCTTTTGGCAGCCTGGGGCCGCTTTCAAACTTTGTCTTGAGCTCAAAACACAGCAGCGGCGGCAACCGACAGCGCCAACAGCAACAAGCAAATGCATTGCAACTTTATTAAAAAGTCGTAAAAGTTATAAAAACTACTAAAAGCAATGGTAATAAGTTGTTGTTTTTTATTGTGCTGTTGACGCTGCCAAAGGTAAAAACTTTGCCACTCGCTCTTGACAAGGCTGCTGCTGGGTGGGGAGGGAGGATGTGGACTAACAAAACTGCCAACCAAAGAAGCATAATGGCAAAAAAAAAAGCACAAACATGGCTATGTAATTTGATAAGTGTGAGAAGTCATTCGCCCAAAGAGAACTCCAAAAATCAAATAAGTATCTCCAATTGTCATTTTTTGGCTGCGCTCAAAAGTATGCAATGCATTTCGTTTACAATGTAGAAGAAAACATGGCGTCGCTGCTGCATCTACTGGAATCGTTATCGTTATCGTTATCGCTATCGTTGTTGTAGTGAGTGGTGTTGTCGATACCGACAGTGTTACCAGATCGCTTTGTGCATGTGAATTACATTGTTGCCTTTGTTGTTTGGTCGAGCTGGAAATCAGAGTTGTGATTGCAGTTTGCATTGTTTGCCGCTGCGGAAACGGATGTTGCCCGTTCTTTTGTGATTTACTCCTGCTCGTTTGGCAGAGGCCGGCTAATATTGTTATTGTTGTTAAGCTTACAATTTGCAGGGCTAAGTTTCTGTTATGTGTGTGTGTTATGCGCTTGAGTTGCTGCAAATCATCATTGTTTGCTTAAGCCGCTTATTATAGTCACGTGGTATTTTGCTTGGCATATTTATGGCTTGTTTGCAGAAATATACAGCAGTAGCAATCATTATTGCAACTAACAATTTGTGCAACAATCAAGTTAATCATGTTAGGCTCTTCAAACTGCTTACCAATTTGTAATTAGTATACTATACTATATTAAATTACCAGAAATTAACCAATTGCTGTGCACTCAATTAACAATAATGGCGTCGGTTCAAACTCTGCCTACAACATGCATAATTCATTTACAAATTTAATACAGTTTAGTTTGCATAACTAATCAAAATTTAAATTGGGCTGGCAATTTAATTGAGCTTACCACATCATAATAAAAATATAGAAAATCAAATGTATTGAAAATCGAATATCAAATCGATACACAATTGCGAGTTATGCAACTTTAATTGCCGTCATTGTTGTAGTTGCGTAATTATATTTGCGTTCATTGTGTAAGTGTGTATGTGTTAACCGGTAATTAGCATTGAATTAATTTTCAAAGAACAAGCCAATTAGTCGCACACCTCACAAACCCCACGACAATTGACGACACCTTCTCACCCGCCACCCACCAATTTGGTCCTTCATATTGGAGAGCTAAACATAATTCAATTTGCATTTGGCCGCGATCAATTGCTTCAATCAACATGGACGCAATTACACAACTTAAACCACTAAAGATATGTGGCTTAGTAAATGAGTACATTGCGGGTATTCCCGAATCTCGCATCGCTTTAGAGTCGATTGAGTGCAATATATATGGCGAAATTGAGACATGCAACAATAATGGGAACACACTCGGGACTTGCATAACTCTGGGGTAATACTGGTTAGCTGCTGCTTCGATAAGGAGTCGAGATTTACGAGCACGGTCAATGTCCTGGTCTGCTCAGCAGTTTTGGCTTGAGCTTCAGTTTCAGTTAGCGAGCTTGAAGCGAATTGCATTTGAAAGGCATTTAAAAATTGCTGTAAAGTGCAAGCGCAGCGCCACAAGCGAAGCATTTTTCATGCCACACGCGCCACACTTGCCACAAAACAACACACACCACTGGACATAAAGCAATGCACACACACACAGATACATATACACGCATTGTGACGCACTGGGAACACAATGCTTGCTTGCATTCGTAATTCATGAAAGCAGACGATGTGCTCAGATAAATTTCAGTGGCAAGTCCAAGTTGCAAGAAGACGTTGCAAGCCAGACGACAACGATGCTTTGCTCTACACTACACTACACACTCTCGCTCCCTCTCTCTCGGTCTCTCTGTTTCTGCCTGACTTTGAAACTTATGCCCCACAAGTTAAGCTCAAAACTAGTAGTCCATATGTGTGTCTAGCTCACTCGCTCCACTCCTACTCTCTCTCTCTCCTTCTGGGGTAAACTACTAGATACGCATTCACATAAGGAAACGGATAAAGAAGTTGTAAAATAAGTTGCACGAGCTCTGGCGAATTTTGTAAAAACCACAAAATAAAACACATAAATATTTTGTGCCCCAAAAGTGAATAACAAAAACCAAATAATATAACTACAAACAATCGAAAAGCGACATTATTTAAATGCAACAGTTATTTGAAAAGGAAATATTAAGAAACAAACAAAGAAAGGTGGAAGTACTTCAAGTGCTCTCAAAGATAATTTTAAAGCAATATAATACGTATACGTATCTAAAAAAATCCTTTCGATAGCATTAACATAACTTTGAAAACTTTGTGCAGCAAGTTTCCATGTGTTTTACAAATAACATTTGATTAAAACTGATACGAAATAAGAAGAAATACACAAAAGTTTTCAACTATAACAAGAAAGTATGCTACAGACGAGTAGCTCAAATGGTAAAATAATAACTTTTGATTAAAGCTGTTGCAGAAAATCTACAAAATAAAAGAGTAATAAACTATTACTACTTAGAAGAATACAGTGGAGATACTCGAATTTTATAAGTTTATTTCTAAAGTGAACTTAGGCGTAAAAATTCATTAAAAAAGAAAATTGCTTAAAATCAAATCGTTTATCGATCGATTAGTTACTTGTATAATAAAATTTTAAAATAAACTGAATCTGCATACGCAACATTTATTCATTTTAGAAAGATCTCTGAGACCTATTTATCTATACAAATATACTAATTTTGTCACAAATTCTGTAGTCTATTACTATACTATACTTTAGCAGTTCTATACTCTATACTTTAGAGTATCACGAAGAATCTCTATTACTAATTAGTATAATTTATAAAAAGAAAATGGAAGAAAATGAGACAAGTTAAATAGTTTACTTTTTACCAATTAGTAGTCAACAAATATAAGCAATTAAAATATACTTAGTAGCCACTGTATATATTTGTTGCACATAGAGAGGTCAATTGATGAGAAGAAATAGAAGAGATTTTCTGTGATGGCAGCGGCAAATGAGGCAAACATTTTTATAACTTAATTAAACACTGATTTTCCCTTCACATTTTACGAACATTTTTATGGGAAAACAACGTCGCCGAGTGTCGAGTGCCAAAAGAAAATGAAGTGAAATTCTATGCGATTTGTTTTATTGTCCATTGGTCTGTCGATGGGTCGTGGTTCATTTGTGGTGCTGTGGTGCTGTACTGCTTGCTGGTTTAGTGGTTGCTTCAGTGGCCAACTGGGTATTGAGTATTACTTATATATTGTAGTATATATAGTATATATACATATATATGTATGTGCTGTGTCGACTATTTTGGCTACTGGCAACGTTCAACTTATATTGTGAAACTGCCAATTGTTCGCTTTTCTTACAAACTTTTTTTTGCTTTTTGACTTTTGTTTTACACGAAAGTGACTCAGAACTGCCAATATGCCAGTTTTTTTTTTCTTTATTTTGCACACAGCATGCCATATAAAAGCAGTTCACATTGCCGTAAAGGCCTTTAGAGACATCGCAAGAGATAGAGACAGAGAATGAGAGAGAGAGAGTAGAAGTCTATCCCCAAGCAAGTTGTTCTAGTTGTGGCAAGCCCCAAGGTGTCAATGCTAGTGTAACAACTAATCAGTTTAATGGCTTTGTGTCGCAATATTCGACAAAATAAAGTCATTAAAATGCAATTAATATTTCTGGCCACAATTCTGTTGTCGTGTTTTCAGCCTTGGCTTAATTAAATTCATTAAACCAAGTATGCTAACTTGCTATGCTTAAACGGCTTTTGATGGCAGTTGACAAATGGCTTAAATGGTTTAAGTCAGTCAGTAGTTAACTCAGCCCACCCAGCTGAAACTGTTAAACGTTTGCACACTTTTGCTTTGATATGTATTTGCTTGTGTGACGCAGCGGCAGGGCTTCGTGCTATGCACTATAAATTTCAGTTTTTTTAATGTATGATAACTTTCTTGATTATAATCCGATCTAAAGGCTATTTTCAGAATCTTTTGATTTTATTTGTCTCTAAGCTAATGTGAAGTTACAAAGCTATACATTTAGAAATACATGAGTTAAAGGCATGCAAATTTGCAATTCTTTTTGTTTCTTATAGGCGATGGGGGTTTGGCACTCAAAAATTATGATGAGGTAGTCTTTATATTGAAACCAGGAACTTGTATGCCAAAATTGATTTCCCTAGATACCGTAGCTTTTGAGATATTCGCTAAAAACATGTAATTATTTCGAAATTTGTCTGGTTTTTCGTTTATTGTGGGCGAATGGGGGTAGTAACTTGTTCTTTTGACTTTGCCACATAAATAATTGTTTGCTTTTTATTAAAATATATTACTGACTACTTATTACAAACACTAGATTAAGTAAGTGAGTTCATTTAAGTTGCAAGATTAAGTTGAAATTGAAATTCCATTCATTTATTCTCGCTGTTGGCGGAAATAAGCAACACCATCAAATCGACGGCACTTGCAACGAGTAAGCAATAAAACCGAAACGTAATAAAGATGCTGTGTTGCACCTGCCACTGCTGCAAGTTGCATCCACAAGCTAACCGTAGTCGAAGCCAAGACAAATGTGTTGTAAATAACGCGTATCAAAGTGTTGTGACAACGCCAGTGGCTTCGCATGGACACGAACATGGAAGAGGAATGAACTAAGCATGTAGAGAGACAACTCAACAAACGGAAACACAAATAAAATATGTTGCACACTTTGCCACGCACAGTTGCACCCTCAAATTGTGTGTTGCACGTTGCAGAGGAGACTACCAGAGCAACATTACATAGAAAGAAAAGTGACTCCAATAAGTAGATTGTGCTCATGTTATGCAATTTATGTGGACTACCAATAGTTGTAATAAATCCTTTGAACAGACACTCTTCTGAAATGCTTCCCTTAACACACACAAAACCCAAACAGTTTGTCACATTTCCATTCAGCTTGATCTGAGTAGCAAACAAGGAAGCAGGAAACTTGTCCTGCAGCAATGCAGAGTTCAATGGTCAGACTCAACTGACTGACCATCGAACTGCCACTGTATCCACTTTCAATGCACAATGGACAGCCATTAAAAAGGAGGAAATAGGAGGTAAGGACAATGTCAAAATGGCAGGACAACAAAAACAAGAACGACAACAACAAGAACTTGCTTTATGATATGACCACTGACAGCAATTGAAATGGCTGACTGAAAATTGATATGCCACGTAATGAGAAAAAGAATTAAATTGAAAAAATAAACAAACCAAAAATACTATTGTTATGTTTAAAAAACAAGCATGTTAAAGTCGTAAATTTCAAAAAGGTTTACGATGAGTAAAAATTTATGTATTAATACGAGTGGGCTATACAATTGGAGTTAAAATATTGGATAAGTCAATAATATAAGTATAAAGTAATTCGGTGAAGTCTTAACACTGAATTTTTTAGTTTATAAAGTGTTTCGATTGTTGAATTTATATAACAAAAAGTACATTAAAGTAACAAGCATCAAGATTAGTAAAGCCAAAAGTTTTCTTTCTTAGGTTATCTATAAAAAACTATCATAGCTATTCATATAGCAATCATATTAGTTTACTGAAAGTTTAAGCAAACACAACTGTATCAATATAAAGTATACAGCTATACCCTTTATTTGCATAATATACTCCCATATTAATGTAAGGTTCTCAGAGAACTTAAAGTCTAGTATATCAAATTTTGTATGTTGACAGTTCAAGTTCGCTTCGCCTACAATTTGCCAATACCAATTTCGCCTACATTTGGTGTATTTTTGAGAGCTCAATTATGTGAGTATTTCATAACGTATTTTGTTTAAATAAATAAAATATAGAAATAATAGTCTGATCTTATTTTTCTATATGTTTCCTAAAAATTGGTTTATAAACACAAAAGTTATGCAGTTCTTTACTTACAGAGCAAAGTTCAAACGCAGAATGCTAAAGCACTTTAGGAAATATTATTTTAATTTCTCTGTTAAAATAATAAATATGTTAAGAAGGCTTTAAGGATGGATTCAGTATAGATACAGTATATAATTTACTGACTACAAATTTCTAGGCTTTAACATAAACAAGACTACTGTTATTATATTAGTTCAGCATATAGTACAGCTGAAACTAATAGGATCTAAAAGTATATAAAGTTTCGCAAATGTTTATAGTAAATTACCAGTTTTATCTTTTGGGAAAAAAGAGAGAAAATAATATGTTAATGGTTTGCAGACCATAAGCTCACAGTTTTTTGCACACAAACAGCAAACCACAATGCAGTATGAGCATACTCCATTTGAGTAATCTTTTTCAGTAGTTATTTCAGTTGTTTTGCGAAAGTCCCCGAAAATATGATGCCGCGTCAATAGACCACGAGGCCATGAGTCGCAAAAGAGTTGACCAAACTGAAACTCAATTTCATGAATCGCTCATGCATGAGTTGCGGCATCGCGGGTATTGTCCGAATGTGAATGTGAATGTGAGTACAGCAAAATGTTTGTGTGTGAGTGAATGAGTGTACGACTAGTTTGAATACAAACTGCTGGACATGTTCGGTGACACATTGTGCATATGCAAAAGCTACCAGAACACAAAACTGTAATCTATTTAATAACTCACGTGGCGGCACACATAAGCGCACACGGGGCGACAATGTCAACGCGATAAACTCAAACTGCAGACAGTACGTTATGCTCGGGACACGTGGACCCAGTGGACCTAGTGGACCCTGGACTGACCCCGACAGCAATCCAGCTGCTGAGCAGCAGAAAGAGCATGAGGAAGGTAAAATGCAGCATGACATCATCGAGTACATCGAGCAAATCTATCAAAAAAATGTTTGCCATTGCCGCAATAATTTATTCAAAATGTCAAAGCAGGTTTGTACAAACGTGTCCTTGAAAAAAAAAGCATATACACATTTCATATATATTTCATACGCTGTCAGTGGGTATGCTAGTGCTGTGTAACACTAAAAATTTAAATTTTCTTAAAATTAACTTAGTTTTGGTTGCTGTTCAATGTCTTTTCTGGCTTAAATTTGAAGCGTGCCAATTTCGACAATCACACAAACTTAATTATACGCATACATAGGCAGCCCACAGCACACAGCTCACAGGACGCAGGACATGAGGCGCATCTTCCTCTTCCTGCTGATAAGCACAGCATAAGCGGTTAACCGCACACTATGTGTGTGGGTGTGTGTGTGGTCAGGGATTGCTGAAATGCCATTTTGAGGCTCTGACAACTTTGACGTTATTTTAATGAAAATTGACTCTTGCTTTTTGGCACATTTCTCATTCAGATAAAGCCAACTCCAGCTCCAACTCCAACTCCAACTTCAACTCGTCGCGCATGCACTTGGCTTGGCCAAAACCCTTTTGGACCCAGCTGGCTCCCATGGCCGCCAAATGTATGTACATAGAGGGGGGAATTCACTCGAAGTGCCCTAGGTGCAGACACGTACGCAATACAAATAAAGAAAACAATAATAGAAAATGGAAGCAAAAGTCACAACAAGTAAAGAAAATGGCCAAAGAGCTGCACAAAAAGCACAACAGCTGGCAATGGCAAACAGCAAGCAGCAAGCAGCAAAGCGGCTAACAGCGACAGTATTTGGCAGCAGCAACAAACGGTTGAAACACTACGACTGCCAAAGTCTCTAAAACCAAAATATTTTACAAAATAAAATAACGCGCTTAAAACTAAGATTTATTGTCGAGCTTATCATAGCGAGTACAACTCAATTTTAAAACCTGTTTAAGTAAGACCAAAGTTAACACAAAACTTCTTATCTTCTCAGATCATAAACCTACCAAAAAAGTACCCAATATTTTATAAAAATAATTTTAGTAATTTATAGCTAATTGTAAGACCTCAAGCTGTAGTAGGTATGACAAAAATTCTGCAAATAAATTTATACTTGCTATTATTTCATTTGTCAGTGCATTAATTCATAAACAGAGACATTAAGTTTATATAACAAATATTTTTAAAATAATTTATTGTACGTTGAAAAATAAGAGGTTTAAGATATGTAAGAAAAAAAATTTTGAAATAAATTTATACTACAAATTTGAATAAATTTTTTGTTGTAAGTCCAAATGTATGAAAAATTTAAGACAAAAATTTTGAAAATAAACTTATTTTAAAGAATTTTTTTTGTTATTTATAAGCCTACATAAAATTTGTAAGAAATTTATAAAATATGTATACTTAAAAAATTAAGAAAAAAAAGTATTTAAAAAATAAAATTTAATTTGTAGGTCAAAGAGTTTAAAATATGCAATAATAATAATAATAATAATTTAGCTAACTTTTTTGTTGTTTGTTAACCTTAAACTTTGAAATATGTATAACCAATATTTTAAAATTAAATGTATACTTATAGTTAAACAATTTTTGATATTTGTCTTTCAAAATTTTATTTTATTGTATTCCAAATTCATTTTTGTTTATAGCGCAATTAGTCCTACATTTAACAAATGGATTTAAATTTTAAAATGATATTAACATAAAAAATAAATAAATTGCCAAAAAGGACAATTTGTTTTTTACATTTAATATTTTGTAATATATATTTTAAGCTCTTTTGGAATCTATTTGTCACCGAAATCACAGCAGTCTGTTTGGGTTACAAGTTTCCTCTATAAACTTATACGCCCTACGCTGTGTAGTGCATTTTTTGCCAGTGCAATTCCCATTGTATGTCTTAGACAAATGTTTATTTACCATTTGGCTTTTAATTTTCCACTCACGTTTGGCTTTTCCACGCTTTATTTATGCACTTTTCAATGTCAAATAAAGCTGCAAGAAAACTGCACTTGCTTTAGAACAGCTTCAGCTGTATGCAAGTAAAAAACATTAATAATAAATTTAATGCATACAAAAAACGTTACAGATTTGTTCTGTCAGAATTCTATTAACTTTTTCAAAAAATTGAACAACATTTTAAACACAAATCAACGATAGTCAAAGGAAATCTTTAGCTACTAAAGATAGACATCACGTTAATATCTCTTTTTAAACCAAGTTTACTTCAAAGAGTTTTGAACTATAGTAGTTTTGGAAATTTTATATGCTTTCTAATGATACTTCAGATACGCATTTGCGGAGTAATTACTTGGAAATGTCTAAAACATACTTAGTTTAATAGACGAACCTACATCACCAATTTAATGGCTCTAGCTCTTATAGCTTTTGATATTGACAGGTTTTCTCAGCCGAACCTACATGCTCAATTTGATGACTCTAGCTCTTATAACCTCTGAAATTAACACGTTTTCTAGGCTGTTGCCGCTGAATGTAACTATTTATCAAGTTGGATATTTTAAAAAAACAATCTACAAAATTATACTACTTTTTCGATTAATAAAAATTCTTCTTCTTTGTATGTACAAATATCCTTTATTTAGCACCTAACAAACTTTACAGACCCTTGATCTAATGTTAAAGTACAGGGTCTAAAAAAATATTATTCTTTATCTTTTTATCTTTCATTTAGCGATTATATAATGACATCAATTCTTTAGCTGTTTTTTTCCAGCTCACTTTGTGTTTTATCAAATACTTTCTTCAAGTTCATCACGCTCGAGTCGTTCTGGGGGTCACTGCGATGGCTATACACTCGTACATCAGTTGAACCGGATGCGCTTCAATGACCAGGTCAACAACATATGCATATATACATATGTATAAAAGGCCAACAAGCTATTGACAGCAGCTTAGTTCCAGCTTGTATTCTAAACTTAAATGATGGCCAAAAACATAAGCAGGATTAGCTCCGGCTTGCTGCACAGTTATCCCTTTGCCGAGCTGGTGGATGAACGCACCCAATCCTGGCCCCTGGTGTCCTCACCGTGGAATGCATTCGCCATACTCTCCGTGTACCTACTGATGGTGCACTTGGGACCCAAATGGATGGCCAGGTGGGTAGAAGTAGAAAAATAAGAAGAAGAAGCAGTAGCATCAATTACCATGAAATGCAGCTTAATTCATGACGCCTTCATGCAGACGAAAGCCTTTGCAGCTGCGTTCAACTCTGTTCGTCTACAATCTGCTGATGTCCCTGCTAAATGCCCACATTTTCCTAGAGCTTTACACGGCATCCAGGGCTCTTAACTACAGTGTCAAGTGCCAGCCCTGTCGGGTTAGCTATGATCCACACGAGATGCGTGTAAGTTGGCAACGCACACACATTTGGACAATTTACACAATTAACTTGGTGTTTAACAGATTGCCAAGGCATTTTGGTGGTTCTACATTTCCAAAATTCTGGAATTTGCCGACACTGGATTTTTTATACTGCGCAAAAAGTGGTCGCAATTGTCATTTTTGCATCTCTATCATCACAGCAGCATGTTTGTCATTTGCTGGATAGTAGTCAAATGGATACCCACCGGATCAAGTGAGTTAAACAGAGATATATCATTGTTTATATACTCTTGTCGAGGGAATTAAGTATTTTTGTACGATGTCTGTTCGTCTGTTTTTATGCTAAATATCTTCATCGAATTTTATATAGTAACCATAGGAAAAATCAGTTGTAGAAGCATTTAAATTTGACTATTATACCATATAATAATTGGTATGGGAAAAATTCTTACGAACATGTAGTAAGAATAACTTTTTTGTCTATCAAGCAATCTCAACCAAATTTACATATTTATTTAAACCAAATTTGCTATATTTAAGCTAAATTTCAACGATAACTTCTTCGAATGTATTTTTTATAGTTTTTTGCAATAAGTTAAAAGTGACTTTTTGGATGAAAAGTTGGTAAAAATGGCTTGATTATCAATTTTCAAAAATCATAAAAAAAATACATCCAAAGAGATTTTTGCATTTTTTTTTTTGTATTACTAATAAATTTTTTTTTTTCAAAAAAACTTTTTGCATTACAACTTTTTTTGTTTAAGCTCATTTAAATTTTAGCTTTAAGTGTTGTCAAAAGACTTATGCCGTGCACTGTATGCACATGTATGTATGTATCTTTATTACCATTTCTTTAGTACCATGTGTTTATAGGAGCATCAAATCTTTGGCTTGCCAAAAGAAATTTCACTCTTCTCTTTGTTTAAAGAAACTTTTTTGCTCTTGCAGCCTATGTTCCTGCACTGATGAATTCGTTTGTGCACATCATAATGTATGGATATTATTCACTCAGCGCATTGGGGCCTCGTTTGCACCCGTATCTTTGGTGGAAACGCTATTTAACCCGACTGCAGCTGTTGCAGTTTGCATTGGGTCTGCTTTGGGGCACACAGGCGGTAATCAGTGGCTGCGAATATCAGCCGTGGCTTAGTTATACGGGCTGCACTTATATGCTCACATTTCTGTTTCTTTTTGGTCGTTTTTATGCGCAAAAATATGTGAAAACTATTAAATATATGCAATAATTTGAAATAAATTGTCGCGCCGAATTAAAACTACTCGATAGCTAGCTATCGATAACAATAGCTCGTGCTCAGTATTAACAAACAGCTGTTTTGAATTTATTGACAAAATAATTTGTGTACACACTGGCCAAATAAACAGTTGACATAACAACAGCTGGTTTTGAGGCCCACGGAATTGGAATTGGAATAATGCAAATTATAAAAGTGTTTAACCGTAATTTAGTCAAGCACAAGCACTTATGCCAGCGCAAATTTAGAAATGTCACAACTCAGTTATACTACAGCACCTCAAAAGGTGAGTAACGTGCACTTTTCATTGAACAAATTGGCTAAAAAGTTGATTTCCTAAGACGCCCAACTGCAAATTGCGCCGGGTTATCAGCCCAAGCAGGTGGAGGAAGCTTATTGGACGCGTATAAAATCAAATGAAAAGCAACCCAAGAGGAGTTGCAAGCGTGGCACATACCGCATGCTGCTGCCTCCGCCCAATGTCACCGGCAACTTGCATTTGGGACATGCCTTGAATGCCACCATACAGGATGTCATTGCACGCCAGCACCGACAGCTGGGCTACGACGTGGAGTGGATACCGGGCACAGATCATGCCGGCATCGCCACCCAGGTGGTGGTAGAGCGCACACTGGCCGCCACCAAGGGAGTGACGCGTCAGCAAATCGGACGAGCTGCCTTTCTGGAGGAGGTGTGGAAGTGGCGGGCGGAGAAGGGCGCGGGCATTGTGCAGGACTTGCAACAATTGGGTTGCACACTCAACTGGCAACGGGAGTACTTCACCATGGACAAGCAGCAGGCACTGGCAGTGAATGTGGCCTTCGAGCGGCTCTTTGAGGAGGGACTCATTGAGCGACGCAACTCGCTGGTCAACTGGTCGTGTGCACTGCGTTCGGCCATCTCAGACATTGAGGTGGAGACAGTGGACATCAAGGAGCCCAAAGAGCTGGCTGTGCCGGGCCACAAGCAGAACGTGCTCTTTGGCCGCATCTTTGACTTTGCCTATCGCATTGTGGATGAAACACAGCCAGCTGGCGAGCAGCCAGAGGAGATTATAGTGTCTACCACAAGACCCGAGACCATACTGGGTGATGTGGCCGTGGCTGTGCATCCCACTGATCCACGCTACATCAAGTATCGCAACCGCAACGAGGTAAAACTACAGCATCCCTTTCGCAACGACACCATTCCGCTGGTCTTTGACATTGCCGTGGATCAGGAGTTCGGCACCGGAGCTGTCAAGATAACGCCAGCCCATGATAGATTCGATTTCGAGCTTGCCACACGCCACAAGCTCGAGTTGCGGCAAGTGTTCAACGAGTGCGGCAACATTGTGGCAGACTATCCCGAGTTCCAGGGCAAGTCACGCTTTGAGGCACGGGATTTGATCATAGAACGACTGGAGCAACTGGAACTGTTGCGTGAAGTACGTGCTCATCACATGCAGCTGCCCGTCTGCTCGCGCTCCAGGGATATCATTGAGTACATGCTGGTGCCGCAGTGGTTCCTCAACACCAAATCCATGGCCAAGGCGGCGCTTTCGGAGCTGCACAGCGGACGGCTGCAGATTGTGCCCAGCAATCATGAGACGGAGTGGGAGCGTTGGCTCTCGGATGCACGCGACTGGTGCATCTCCAGGCAGCTGTGGTGGGGTCACCAGGTACCCGCCTATCAGGCCTTTGACGCCACGGGCAAGAGCTGCTGGGTGGCTGCCCTCGATGAGCAGAGTGCCCAGGCCAAAGCAGCAACAATTCTGGGTAGCCAGGAGCTAAAGCTTACCCGTGATCCCGATGTGTTGGACACCTGGTTCTCATCAGCGCTGCTGCCCTTCTCTGTAGCCGGTTGGCCAAGTGAGGAATACAAGGAGAAGTATCCCCTGGACATCATGCAAACAGGACACGACATTATCTTCTTTTGGGTGGCACGCATGATGATGATGGGCTTGAAGCTCACGGGAGAAGCACCCTTTCGCCGGGTGCTGCTCAATGGCATCGTGTGCGATGCCCAGGGCCGCAAGATGTCCAAGAGCCTGGGCAACATAGTGGCACCACAGCAGGTGGTGCAGGGCGCCAGCTTGGAGAGCTTAAAGTCCGAGCTGCAGAAATCCTGCACAGCCGGCATCATCAAACCCAGCGAACTAAAGACTTCCACGGCGGGCATGACCAAGATGTTTCCCAAGGGCATCCAGGAGTGCGGCACAGATGCACTACGCTTCACTCTCTTGAGTCACAACATTAAGAATCACTTCATCAACTTTGATGTGGATGCCTGCTATACGAACAAACTGTTCCTCAACAAGATCTGGCAGGCAATGCGTTTCACTCTGGGATCTGCTCAGAATCTGGGCATCACTCTGCACGACTTCGAGACCATGGAGGGTGTCACTCTGGGCATGTGGGAGCGCTGGATCATTGGACGTCTCGCAGAGACTCTATCCATTTGTTCCGACTCCTACAACACCTACAATTTCCATTTGGCCACCGCCGCTCTCAAACAGTTCTTCTATCAGAATCTTTGCGATGTTTATCTGGTAAGATTTAAATTCATATGAGTTTAGTTTTTATACAGGATACAGGGTATATTAGGTGTTAGGTTGTAGCTCCAACTCCAATAGGTAATTGAACTATTAATCTGCACCAGATTAAGAGCTATAAGCAAAATTTTTTTCTGCATGTTAGCTCGAAAAAACTTCCCTTTCTCTTATATATAGCAATTTACAGAACAAATTCTGTGCGTAAACGTTTCAAATTTTAAAAAAGTCTTCAAGAAAATAATGTTAAAAAATTCTAAAAATTTCTCTACGATCGGTTGAAAAGCAAAGAAGCAAATAGCCGAAGAAAATTAAAGAATAGTTTAAATCTTGTTTCTTAAATATTAATATCTTATAGCACTACTCCTTTCTCTAAACAATATTTAGTAATTTAATCAAGTAGGCATCCATTTTTGAGGAATTGTATTGTACTATAAAACGATCCTGCAAATTTCATCCTTATTAGTTGACAAATAATATATAAATATATTTTTAATTATTATGTTGGCTAGACGATCGCAAGGTAGTAGTAATGTAAAACGATCCCAACTAGGGATTCTGATTATTAACGATCCTGAAAATTTCATCATGATCGGTTGACATAAGAATACATAAATAAATTTTTAATTATTATGTATGTGTAGGCTTCATTTAAATATCACTTCCCCTTTAGTTTCTGATCGTATAATCCTTAAATTTTGAAGACGATCATAAGGTTGTTATTAATGTGAAACGATCCTAATTATTATTGTGTACATGCTCGATATACAATATATAAGAATCTCTGACCCACCAATTATATACTGTAATTTATACAAGATATTCTGA
This sequence comes from Drosophila tripunctata, assembly GCA_035047385.1. Classification (NCBI taxonomy): domain Eukaryota; kingdom Metazoa; phylum Arthropoda; class Insecta; order Diptera; family Drosophilidae; genus Drosophila; species Drosophila tripunctata. The sequence goes on from JAWNPS010000273.1 coordinate 1,008,458, forward strand.
TTATTGACGATTCTGGAAATTTCATTAAAAAGCAACGAAAGATAATAGAAATATATTTTAAACTACTATTTTTTTTCAAGTTTACTTCAATTACTATAATAATCTCCCTTCGTTTAAATAGTATATAGCTCTTTGAATGAAATGCAGATCGTATAATCTTAAAATTTTAAAAAAGTTTACAAAATGATAATGTTAAACAATTTAAAAATGTGTCGCGATCATTTGAAAAAAAAGGAGAATTTATTGTATTGGTATTTTTTTTGGAAACTAAAGTTCAAATCGCCTGGATTCAAGATTTATTATTTACTACACTATACTTTATTGACTGTTTTCTTTAACTGCTCTTTACGCTGCTCTCTTCAGGAGACCACCAAGAATGCCATCAGTAAGAAGGATGCCTCTGCCTATGTGAGCGTGGCCACCTTGACTGCCTGCCTCAGCTGGGGATTGCAGGCTTTGGCTCCATTTACTCCGTTCGTTGCCTCAGAACTGCTGCAGCATGTGCCGCACAATCTGGAACTGAAGCTATCACAGTTCCAGGACGCCAAACTGGAGGCAGAAGTAGCTGATATTGTAAACATTTGCACCACTGTGCGTCAGGTGAAGAGTCGCAATCAGATCAGCAAACGACATGGACCCAAACTGTGTCTATTCGCGCAAAACTCCGAAGCAGCTGAAGTGCTGCAGCGTCATCTCAGCCAAATTGTGGTGCTAACTCGCTGCCAGGGCGTCGAATTGGAACTGCTCAATGAGGAGTCGAAATTCCAAAAGAAATTGAACTTCTTCTCCACCGCAGGCGCTTTATGTTCCTTTGGCATTTCGCTAAACGATGAATTCGCTTTGCCGGAGGAGAAACGCAACGAGATGGTCAAGGAGAACAAAAAGAAGCTGAAGAAGCTGCTGAATGAACTGCAGAAATATCAGCTACGCATAGACAACGAGGCATTTCAACTGATGGCTGATAATGCCACCAAGGTGCACTTTCAGAATCGGGTGAGTTGGTTTTTGTTCTTAATACTATTACAAAACTATTTTTAGAGTAAGTAGGTTTAGGTTTAGGTTTCTTAAGAAGAAACTGTGATCCTATAAAGTATCCTATATATTTTTTGATTAGCTTCAAAGCATTTTTGTAGATCTCAAGGATCATAAGAGCTAGAGCCACTGAATTTGTAATTTTTTCAGTGTTCTGTTGTTTTAAATTTTCGCCAAAACTCCTGGCTCAAAAAATATTTGAAATATTTTAATCTTACTCTATCATTTTTCGTATGACATCATTTTCTGTACACAAACAACATTTTTTTTAAATCGAACAACTATAAATTTTGTCATGTCATCCATATTTCAAAATTTAAATTTGGTAATAAAAAACTTTATACTTTTTTGGGATAATTGAAGCAAACTAAAACAGTAAACTATAACCTAACCAAAGGATATATGTTTTATAATTTAGTTTTAGTAGCATGAAATATGTTTTGATTTTAAATCTCAAACCAATTTTAATATTACATTTATGCAAATTTTTATATCGACATTATAAATTATACAATTAGTCAGCCAAAAATTCTTGCTTAAAGGTTGCGACCCTACAAACATCTATTATACTATTATACATACTATACTATATTTTATACTTTGGCCATATGGGTATTATGATATCATTGTATTTACTTTCTATTAAAAAATCCTCAATGACTTCTTGGCCAACTCAATATCTTCTATAACTTTCGAACTTTGGGTAAATTTTGCTATCTACTTTTATAGAAATTCCTCAAAAACTATAAGGGTAGCAACTCTTAAGTTTCCCCAAATTGATTTTAATTTTTTACTATTTTTACTTTCTAATAAAAAATTTTCAATGACTTCTTGGGCAAACTAAATATTTTCTATAATTTTCAAACTATGGGCAACTTTTGCAATCTGCTTTCATAGAAATACCCTTAAAACTGAAAGGTCTAACAACTCTAAAGTTTACCCAAATTGATTTCAATTTTTTACTATATTTTCAATTGCAGATCAAAGAACTAGAGGCTGAGATTGGTACCCTCAAAACATTGGCAGCGTAATTCTGTGATTCCCCCCAACGACTACACTACACACAAAATGTGTACAGTAAAATCGTGTGGTATTGCTGGACGTAGCACTAAAACTCGACTAAGTGTTCTGTTAATAATTGTATAGATATATATATATATGTGTATGTTAGATTATATTAATTGAAATGATTTCGAAAAGTCTTTTATTAGTACATAGCATAATTATAAATTATGTTTGATAAACCTAAAGCACCGGGCAGGCATTCTGTGAGTAGGATATGTAGAAGCCACGATTCGATATGTCCATTTCCTCATTGGCATCCGTTACGGAGTAGACCACAAACGGTTTGGCCGCACTCGTTGTGGAGACCAATCCCAGGCCACAGAACCTATCGCTGGGCATGCTGACGCCACCCTGAGTGGGAGCTGGTATAATGATATAATCTGTGGTGCAGTCCTGACTCTGCACCGCCGATGTGGCCAGCAGCGTGGGATCCACCGCGCCCACATCATTGGTCATCGTAAACGAGTAAGCATCGGAGCTGACCTGACTGTATGTAATGGAACAGATGCCGCTGGCCTTGCGAATGCAGATCCCGTAGCGCATGCTCGCCAATTGACGGGTTCCCTGCACTCCGATCGAGTTGAGGGCCGAGGAGGCAGCCGACACATAATTGAAGCTGGCAATCGTGCCACTCGACTCCATGTAGTACTGCAGACAGCCGGCGGGAGCGAGTGTCGCTGAGCTGCAGCCGAGCATACGGATTTGAAACTGCCACTGGCGATTGAATGTGTATCCGGCGGATGTGGCCACGGTTATGGTAATGGGACTAACGCCATTCAAGTCCACGTAGACATGCTGACCGGAGTTCTCGCCACAAATTGTGGGCACAGCGGAGGCGCCACCAGTTATTGTCAAGGCATCCGTGCTACACAGACCATCACCGGTAGGTGGCGCCAGCGATAGGGCCAAGAAATCTATACGCAACTGGCAAATTGTTGAATCCGGCGGAGTAATCACAATCGAGCATCGACCTCCACCCGCATAAGGTGCCGGATAGTTGTTGTTGTAGAAATACGTATTGTTGTTGGACGTACTGGCACCACAAGTGCGTTGATCTGTAAAACGAAATCCACCATTGAGTGCCGGAACTCTTTGTTCAACTTTTTTCGGTTCCTCTGGACTTACATATGCAGCAGACGGCTTGATTCGTTATGCTGGAGCAACTTCCGGCCGCAACGCCATTGTTATCCTTGCACTCTCCGTTGATTTGACACGTGCCAATGAGCAGATTATTGCCACGGCAAAGATCATTGGAGAAACGACCAATGGTGTAGAAGGGAAACCCTGTCAAAAGCAATTCTTAGTTATTAACTTGACTTGAATAGGTATGCGAAATATATACGTTTAATTATGTATGAAACAAATATTGTATATTATATATAGCATAACTCCGTACAATGTTTCTTAAAATATGTTCTATTATGTATGCTGACGTTCTATTATGTATGCTGCATATCGGAAAGAAAAATGTATCATCTCGTCTTTATGATAATATGCTTAAAATTGTCAGTATGGAACAGGGATGCCAACCCTTCGTCTTTTTACGTAGATCTCCGTATTTTAAATTAAAAAAAAAAGTACGTAGATCTACGTATTTCAGCAAAATTATGCTACGGAAAAACATGCAAATTTTGGAGCCAGCCTACGTAATTTTAAAATTTTGAGTTGACATCCCTGGTATGGGAAAAAGCTGACAATTTTAAAGCTAACGATATTAGCCTTTAACAATTAATGGTTTTAAAACCATTAAAACCATTTCCATTTTATATTCGAATGCTTTTTTTAACACCTCTGATTACGTATATATTCTGTGTGACATTGATGCATATATTTATGTATATATTGATTGTATAGTGGTGTTAAGGAATCAAGTTTTCTGGTTATTTCAAATTTATTAACGTTTCATGAACAACTTTCCCTATTGGATTTTCCATGGAATAATTTGTAGGTGAGTTATCAAATTTTTCCGTTATTGCGCAGTATTTTAATATGTAAATTTAGAGAATTTATTAAAAGTGTTAGTAAATTTTCTAAAAAGGACTTGTAAAGATTCAAGTTTAAAATAAAAGATGTTCAAAACTTCAAAAATTTTTCGAAAATTTTGAATTTTAATTACAAAAAAAAAAACTATATTATACACGCTGTCAATACTTTTCTCTGTATGATTTAATAACAAATTTTATTTACAAAATTCTTAATATGCATTGCATTGAAAATTATTTGAATATTTTATACTTTTCTCCAAGAACACATACTTCATTTATATTTACATTTGAATCCTATCTGTAATTCAACGGTTATTCAAAAATTGAATGCATATTTTCTTAAAAATTTTTTAAAAATCATGAAAATTGATACAACTGTCCAAAATTGTATAATTTATATTGCCTAATAAATCATATTACCCGCTATTATTTAAAAATTAAAAACTGCAATATTCCTTATAAGTTAAATTGTAAATTACTATACAAATATTCAGGACATAATCGAGAACAATTGGTAATTTCTAAAAGAAGTGTTAAAGATCTCTAAAATGTGTCTTGAGAAGTGTTAAGATCTCTAAAATGTGTCTAGCTAAGTATTCAAAGTTTAGAATCTTAACGCTACGAAAGTGAAAGGAATGCTGGAAATATTTCATTGCTCCAATAGCAGCAGTGGAAAGTATGGTCAAAACTTGATAAAATTCTAAAGAATTCCATTGGATATTTAAAAAAGAGTAAAAATGTAATCATTGTCAAGTGAACGATCGTGCCTAAGACTAAAGAGTCCAGCACGGAACCTGCCTGAACACTGGGTGATAATTGAAATGTGACCCAAATACATACATAAGTAAGACATAGTGCGACAACAAAACAAACGGATAGCACTCAGACAGACAGACACACGGACAGACGGACAGACGGACGGACGGACACAGAGACAAGAAGAGATAATGTTCAGAGTTTTACTTACAGCGAGGAGATCGACTGGAACCACTGTGTGCCAACTCCGTACCATCAATGGATACATTCCGGGTATCGTTGAGGGAGAGTGGAGAGTGGTCCAGCTGATGAATCAGTTGAGTGCTGGCACGTGCCGCACTATAAATGCCGACAATGTAACTGCTAAAGAATATGGCGACAATGGCCAAAATACGCGTGGAATGTTTGCAATCAGACATTATAATGCTGTTGATTGATTCGATCACTTTCGGTTTTCACTTGAGACTCCCAAAGAGAGCGAGAGAGAGAGAGAGGGACTAACGCGTCTCTAGTGCACACGGCGTTAATGTACGGCGTGAACGTACGTACGTGCGGTTCTATGTTCCGATTGAGACTGAGCTGAGGCAGGTCGAAGCTTTGAGGCATACTGTGTCACTTTGTGCCGCAGGTGCTAATTGAAAGACAACGATGCCGCCGCTACTACTCTACTCTCACACAGACTGCACTCCCGTAAGTCATAAGTCGTGTGAAGTTTATTTCGGCGGCTGCAAATATTTGGAGCATTCACGCACCACACACCACAGAAAATGTCCATTTAAAAAAACAAATTTCTTAGTCAAAAGCAAGCCATTGATAATCATAATCATTAACGCGACAGCAAACACAAACAAAAAACAATATGAAAGTGTTACAAATACTACGCATATTGTACATATATTTGGGAACACGCGTGTGCCTAAATTGTCCCATGATGCTGCTGCTGCTGCCTCATTCTGTAGAAAGTGCTCAAAAAAAGTTTGCTTTTTATTTACATTTGCCGCTCAATTTGAATTTTGAATTTATTAATAGTACACGCTTGTGTTCATAGAGTGCGCTGTTTGATGATGTAACGGCCACTTAACGGTACAGCTTGCACTAGAGTGGCAACGCTGGCGCACGTTCTCACTTACGAACTGCATATGCACAGTGGAGTGAAGTTCGAGTGGAGTGGGGAGCTCGGAGTAGTTTACGCACGACTTTAATTAGCAAACTTGCACTAATCGTAAGCAGTTTGAATTAGTACTAATTAAGATATATAGCAGAACACAACCACAAACCGTCAGGTAAAAGTGGAAAAGCGTAGAAAGTTGCAACAAAGTTAGTTCCAGGAAATGTGTTTTTTTTTTGTTTTTTCCATTTTGGTATTTATTATAACAAATAAGTAAGTCTGTCTATTCAATTTCAATGATAGCACCCGCTTTGCTCAGCGCCTCCTTTAGCTTCTCGGCCTCGTCTTTGGGTATGTCCTCCTTGACCACAGTGGGTGCACTCTCTACGAATTTCTTGGCCTGCACCAGATTCATGCCCTCGAGCAGATTCTTCACCTCCTTGATTAGCGCCACCTTCTGTTTCTCATCGAACTTCACCAGCTTCACTTTGAACGATGTTTGCACTTTCTTGGGTGCCGCCTCCTCCTCATCTTCGGCAGCGGCACCGCGCGCAGGTCCCGCCATGGCAAACTGTGGCGCAAATGCGGTCTCGGGCAAGTTTAGTTTCTGCTTTAGCAGTGTGCTCAACTCGGACACTTCCAGCAGATTCAGTGCGGCAATATTGTTAACAATACTATCCAATTTTGGATTCGGCGGCTTTGCAGCGCCTTCTGGCGACGGCGGCACGAGTTTCTCAGCTGTCGCCGAGGCAGCGGCGGGGGCAGCAGCGCTGTACTGGCGCTGCACATTGATTTGACGCCGAAGTTGACGCAGCACAAGACGTGTGATTTGCATTTTGTATTTGGCTGTGTGCGTTAAATATGTTTTATGTTAGAAATTGCTGTTAATGTTCAGTGTTTTATAACTTTACCTTTGTATGTTTTTCAATTGGACAAATGCCGCAGCAGGTTATGTGAGCACTAGTGGTGAGTGTTGTAACACAAACTATCGGCGATAGGCAGACAGCGCACAGCTGTTCGGGTACTTATCGATATGCGGCAGTGTGACCAGCAGTGAAAAATTAATCAAAGCAGCGCTGCCAATTTAAAGTTGATATACGAAACAAGCTATTTTAGCGGGAATTGAGCTTAACTCAATTAAAAATTTAAATTTAAGTGAAATATTTCCGAAATTGTTAATGTAAGTGATTAAAAAAAGAATTACAAGTCTAGATACCATTTTTATTTAATAGTTTTGAGCAGAAATGGATTTTATTAAATCTCTTCTCTTATTGTTTTAAAGTTTATAAAGCAAAAACTTTGACATAATCTATTTTAAACTCTCCCTCGGCTAACCATGCATCCTTCTGCGACTTGTAAGCCTTCCAGAAGTCCGCCATGGCACGCGGTTCCTGTTCATGATACGGCTTATCCGCATCGTAGAAGAACTCATTGAATCCGGCAACGCTGAGGCCAAAGGTCAAATAGAATTCCTGATCAAAGGGCGCCAGGCCAGTGCCCTTTTCCAGTTCATCGGCATTGGGCAATGGTTGATTTGTAACGGACGTATCACTAAATGCACCCGTATCGCTGCCCTTACGACAAATCTCCTGTCCATCCACCAGCCATTTGATCTCCCTTGGCGTCCACTCCATGGTGTAAATGTGATAGCTATCGGCATAATCCTGACTGACATCGGAGGAGCCCGGTTTGTGGCACAATTTACTAGAACGCAACGGTTCATTGGCATTCAAAATGGCGCCCGCATAGAGATCCAACTGTCCGCTTGCGGCGCGTCGAGTGTACGCAATACGCAGCTGTCCGGACTTGTAGTCATCCGTGCCGTATACATGTGCCTTGGGCTGCAGCCACATTTGGGGCACCAGATACTTGGCCTTGGGCATCTTGGCTCGCACCTCTACCCGGCCGTACTTGAAAGCGAAACTCTGCTTGCTCGTGAACTGGGAGCTCACAATGGGTGGCAATCTGTCCGGACGACTTCTATTCCTGCCATTACGTACACACTCGACGGTGTCCTTGGCCCCGGTGCATTCCCTTCCCAAATCCAGTTTGGAGTCCAGATCCTGATTGTAGGCATTCTTGGTGGTAACCGGTTGTAGATTCACTTTTCCCTCGGCAACTCCTAAGGTACGGGGCACATCGTTGGCGTAGATGTTGAACTCGTAGTCCGGTTCACCGGAGAAACGATGTTCCACTTGCCACTTGGTGGCATCCAGTTTGTTACCGTTAAAGTCATCCGAGAAGATCAGCTGATTGGCACAACGAGTGGGTACACCATTGGCCTGTGTCTTGGCTGCTGGACAATTCGCCAGACGTATATCAATATCTGGTTGGTTCACGGGTTGCACAGGCGGAGTCGGTGTGGTGGGCAGGTTTCCGGCACTGCTGCCATTGTATGCAGCCACAACATATGCACCGTCATCTTCGCGATAACCCAGACCGTTGTAGATAACGTAGGTCCAATAGTATAGTATATCGCCTGGTTTCAGCTTCGCCTCACGATCCCGAAAGGTCCAACGTCCATTCTTCATCTTGACAATGTCACGAGCCCAGGTGCCCGCTTCCAGACCCTCCATTTCCTCATTGAGTTTGCCATGGAAGGCGAATAGCGTAATTCCCTCCTCGTGTGGTATGGACACCTCAAATCCCTTGGGATAGAAGACCTGAATTGTGGCCTTGGTCACCTCATAGCCACAAACAGTGGACAGCCACTGTAGCAGCAGCAAACCGTAACAGCAAACAAAGCGCGATCCGTGCATCACGACTCTGATGTGAATCACAAATGCGCACAAAGCTTGAACTGAGATGCAAACAAAGATCCGCTTATCAAGAAACCGGTCTTCTTTAATAATGTAGAACGGGCTTGTGTGCTTCCCAAGCGAGTTTATGCTTACAATAGACAACAACCACAGCGCTAGCAGTATGCAGTATACACAAGTTCTCGCTGATTTTTAGATTAAGTATTAATACAGATTAAAGCGCTGTAGTACGTGCATATTCTGTATGTTAATCACATTTGAAGTACGCGCCAATAACTTGTTTATCGTTTTAGTGTGACCACATCGATAAACATGTGCAAGGTGTAGTACATCTTGTGGCTTTGCAAACGGGCATAGACAGTGTGCAGTACATATAAGCTCTCACTAATTTTAGATTAATTATTCAATTCAAAGGAACAAACTCTTGCATGTATTTCTTGCTGCTAATCACATCTAAAATACGCGCCGATTACTTGTTCAACGTTTCAGTGTGACCACATCGATAAACATATGTAATCGTAATAGGCGGCGAATCAGCTGTGCAAAAAAAAGCTTACTGTTATATTGTTTAGTTGCAGTTCGAGTGCTTGCCCGAGCAGCTATCGTAGTAGTTGTATAGCAAAATTTGTATAAAAATTTACACAGAAAAATCAAAAAAAAAAGAAACACCAAGAGAATGTACATAATTTAGTGAGACACATTGAAAAACCTTACACAACTTTTTTTTTAAAGGGCAGTCAAAACAAAAATATGCGCATACATATATTTTGTAAATAGCATAAAATACAAAAACGAAGAAAAGAACGAAAAAAAACCAAAGCAAGTGCAGTTAGAGTAAACGCGCGCGTGTGTGTGTGTGTTTTGTATACGAAGTTCATAAGACGCAGCTGATGTTGGTGCTAAAATAAAACCGAAGAAGGAGCAACGTTGACGTTGTTGTTGTTGTTGTTATTGTAAGTAGCGCTGTTTTATGTAATTCGTTTGTTTCTGCATTCTCTTTTGCTTTAACATCTCTCACAACTGCAATACGTTACGGCGTTGCCAGATCTCTGCAAATATATATTTACATATGTACAAGTGTATTATTTATGTAATTAAGAATGTACAAATGTATGTTTTGCTAGGCAATTAATTGTGTAGTTTGTCAATTGTAGATCATCGTTCATTTATCGATATATCGCGCACTGTTATTGCTCATTGGCAGCCTTTTTGTTCTAAGCAGCTGTCGTGCCTAGTTGTTGTTGTCGTTGTTGTTGTTATGTTTTTGTCACAAAAGCACGAAACACCGTACGAAAGCAAAACAACCGAAAATGATTGATTTTTCGTCGTGCGCCGCTCGTGAGTGTTTCGTGTTTCGGGAAAAAGCGACGACTACTACAACAACAACAATAGAAACGACGACGCTGAAAAGTTCAGTTTTCAGTCAGTCTCACAATCGTCGCGCTAGTGAGCGGACGGAGCTGTTTCGATATTCGCATATAGAAAAAAAATAAAACAAAAATATTTATTGGAAATTAAGCTGAAAATTTGTAGTGTAAACATGATGTGTTTTCATTGAATCCAAATTTCAAGTGTAATTTAAATTGTGTATGTAAAAAAAAGAAAATCTAATTCGTGTGTGTGTGTGTAGTTGTGTCAATTTAGTAAAGTTTACAGTAGCTTCGGACTGTGTCTATAGAGTGAGAAAATAGCTCCATTAATTCATATATTGTTGTTCCAACTTGTAATATGGATGCAAAATATGCAAAAGCTACTTAAAACTCTCGTCGTCGCATCGTTGTCATTTACATAAAGGAAAACGGAACAAAAAAAAATTCCCTGTCACAGTAAAGGAATTTTTGTTGCTGCTGCTGCTGTTGCAGAAAAACAAAAAAAAAAAAAAACATAAGAAGGAAAGAAAGAGCAAAAGAAAAATACAAGAGTGCCATATACGTCACAAGAATATCTCACGCGCGAGTGTGACTGAGTGAGTGAGAGAGAGAGAGAGACGGGCTACCTGCACCCCCGGAAATGTAACGCACGCACACAAGCGCAAAAGCAAAAAAAAAAACTTGCACCTGAAAGTTTTCGTGTCTGTCGTGTTTGCTCGTGTGCCGCTCGTGCTCGTGCCACATCGCGTTGCAACAGCTACCGAGAGAGGTGGTTCTAAGTACCAAAAAAAAGGTTAGTGTTATTAACGCTATTTGGCCAAGCAATTCTTCAATTTTCTACGCTCATTTTTTTTTCTTCGCTTTTCTTTAGTCTGCTTTTTTCCGAGTTCGTTTGCACCTGCCCAAAATGTCAGTTTTATTTAAATCGAGCAATGTCTGCGACGGTGTGTGTGTGTGCGCAACGTTTGGCCTAATTTTGAGTAGATGACAGAGCAGAGCAGCAACCCCAATGCAGGGTTGCCTTTTTCTCTGCTCTGTTCCGTGCTCTGTATGTGTGTGTGCGTAACCAATTGAAATTGGGGCACTAGCGAAACGACAACACGACAACGACGAGACGAAACAGTTGAGCAAAGCAAAGACCGTAATAACCCCTAAATCTCAGGCCAGCTCCCCATTTCTGACGTCGGTTGAGTAGAGAAAAACGCTCGCTGATTTGGCCCAGTTACTAAATCTAATTGCAGCAGCAACAGCAGCAGCAGCAGACGTGTGTGATAATAGAAATTCTCTGAGCAACACAACAAAAATTTTAATTTGTTCAAAGTACTTTTTAGTATAAAGATACATTTGTTTGCACTTTGAGTCAAAACGTGCTTTGCCAGCGCTTTTCTTGCTCTCCCAGCAAACATAACGCGCAACATTTACGCTCTCAACTACTATATGGCATAATAGGCTATGCTCTGCTATATAGTTAGATGGATGCTGTGTCGTTCTCTGAGCCAAGCTGTCTATGCTTTTGGCGGTACATTACACTTGTTTATTTTCCAACTGGGAGAGTAGTAGGGTTTTTTTTCTATTGTATTTGGATGGCATACAGCGTGCGGGGGCGTTTCTGTCATTTGTTATTACTCGTTCTCTCTGTCGTTTCTGTAATTCAAGTTATTTTGTTGCCTTCCTTGTTTTTTTTTTGGGTCGTTTTCTGCTCGTTTTTAGGACAAATTTATGTATTGATTATGCTTTTGTACCGCCCCAAACTACTAGTAGATACTACAATAGTCTGAAAAGGGTATGACACATGGGCAGCGCATTTTTAATCTTCTACTTAATATGAGCCATAGGCCTTGCATTGCTTTTGGCTGGGGGGCGTATAGAAATCATAGAGGGGGGGTGGCTACTGCGGTCAGCCTCAGCGCACATTTTCATTGGCATAACAATTTTGTTGTCATTTGTCTATTTGCATTTAACTAATTAAACGGCCCGCTGCCTCTTGACAACCTTTTAAAGTGGTCTCTTTCCGGTGACAATTTCATTTCCATTTCCAATTCCAATTCCAGTTTCAAATTCAAAGTTGCGTGCACATTGAGCAAAATACAAAATAAATTTGATTGATTTTCACAATATGTTTCGGGTTTTAAGGGAGAGCTACACACAATAGAAATATGGAGCAGTGTTGACAGCATTTGACAGCGGATAAAGCTAAAAAAAGAAGCTATTTCTTTGAAGCCTTAATACGCTTAATACCTCTGAATTAGTAATTTTATTTATGTTTTAAATAACATGAATTATCAAATCTAAGTGGAAATTCGGGATTACTCGCTAAATGTAGCATTTGCAGTGCATAGCTTGATTAATCTAGCTATAAATAATCCAAATTAGCTACTTTTAGCTCAATTTTTAATTCAATTTATTTATTGATTGTCAGGCTATGAACACTCGATACAACAATTACCATTAGCTCGATTTCTGAAATGAATACAGATTTGTTTTAGAATTGTTGTGGGTTGCATTCACCAAAAATATTCAGTGTGCCCATAAAATTAGCTTATATTCGGGTTACGCCCAAATGTTATGGGCACACTGGATATTTTGTTTAAATAAAATCTAAAACTTATCTGAAATTCGTTTCAGGAGTCAAGCTAATATTTTTTAAAACTAAATTGAACTGCTTAAATTTAAATTAAGGAATATAATTTTAATTTATAGTACATAAATATAAAAATAAAAGAAGCTGCGGAAAAATAAAACAAAATATTGTTAAAAGCATTTGTTGAAACAATTGGGTAAATCCCAGAAAAACGGCAACAGACCAGATATAGATAGTTTGTTTATAAGGTATATAAAAGTAGAAGATTTTGTATATGCCCAAATTCAGTTATAGATTTCATTTTTACAAAATATTAGTAATATGACACCAAATTTTTCTTCTATTCAAACCAATTTTAAAGCCATACTAGATTTTTATAGATGAAATCTAAAACTAATCTGTATTCGTTTCAGGAATCAGGCTAGTACCTATCAACTTTTCGAAACTTTTCAAGCGTTATAGATCACTTAAATAATTTATTTTTTAATTTGTTTCATCTAAAAATCTATCTAAATCTATTCCAACAATCGTAGCATTTTTAGCTTTTTTACTTAAGTATCTTCAAATTATGGCTCCAAATAAACTAAACTGGCAACACTGAAACATGAAGTACTGCGCCATAATTTCAAAGCATATTTTTTGTAGTTTTATTACTCATACCCCCGATTGCTACTTTGTTTTTATCTTTATCAATAATAGAAAACAACGAAACAACAAAAAAAAAGTAAAAATATAGACACGCAAGGCGCATTTAATGGAGACATTTATCGAACCATTTGCTTGTTTGGTGGCGGCGATAAAAACGTGTACTGATAGTAAATTTCTGTACGGACATAAAAATCGGATACCCATTGAAATGCAATTAGCAGTAGATGAAGATAGTAGTACTTCGAAGTAAATGAATGAGAATGCATTAGAAGCTCAACCAAATCGGGTGAATCCCCCTAAAAATAAAGTATTTATTAATACCACAGCAATTGCAATGGCAGTAAAAACTTGTTATAAATAGGCAGAACTCATTATTGTATTTGTAGCTGATTTTCGCTTCAACTGTTTTTTCTTCTTCTTTTTTTCAATTTTATTTTTATTTTTAAACGCAATTACGTGCGGCACAGCAACAACAACAACAGCAACAAGAACATCAACATTTGACAACGTTGGCAGTATTGTTTTTTGTTGGTTTTTTGTTAAATAAAAGCGAGTGTAGAGAAATATGATAAACTAATCGGATGACGTGTTGTTTCCAACTATCTGCTTAAATATCTATATGTATTTCTATATGTACTCATATTTATATGTATCTCTCTCTCTGCTCTTTCTTTTCCATTTTACTTTCATGTGCTGTCATCTATGCGCTTTGCGTCTGATTGATGTACAAATATTTGTTGGATGTTTTTGGCCCACATTTAATATAGGCTAAGGCAACTACACGCAGCACAAGTGCAGCCGTAGAAACAACATAGCCGTGTATACACACACAGCAACAACAGCAACAAAATGGACTCGCTAAAATTACCAAAAGGTAAGTGAGAGAAAGGCGGAGAAAGGCGTAGAGTTGCAATTGAAAACTGTTAACTGATACTCTCAAATTGCAATGCTCCATTCAAATTTCATTTACATAGGCAGCAGTGCCACAAGCAGCGCCAGTGGCAGCAACAGCAATTTATCCGGCTCGGCATCCACATCTGTTGTTGGCAGCCTTGCAACATCGCCCACATTGGCCACAGCAGCAGCAGCCGCGGCGGTGTCATCGTCTGGCACAGTGACAACAGCAATTAAAGCACCACCTGGTCTAAACAGCAGCACACCAATTTCCGTGCGTTTCAATGCCAACGAGGAGTCACTGGATGACATTCTGCAGCAATTTCATCACAACACCCAGCAACAACAGCAGCAACATCATCAGTCGCAGCAACAACACAGTCTCAGTCACAGTCCAAGCGGTGGCGGTGGCGGTGGTGATATATCGCCCACATCTACATTGCTGGGTATCAAGAATAATGGCAGTGTCGGTGCCGCATTGGGTATGATGGTCAATGCCTGTGACTCGCATTCACTCTCCAGCAGCCCTTCACAACAACATCAGCAGCAGCAGCAGCATCAACATCAGCAACACCAACAACAACAGCAGCAGCAGCAACAACATCATCAGCAGCAGGCAACTTCGCTATTTGGCGTGAGTATTCGATAGTTTTAGCAATAGTTATTTACTTCATTTGCAATTAGCTTTTATTGACTGATTAGGCAGCTGTTTAAAAATGCACTTATCGCACACACTAACACTGCTATTTGTAGTAGCAGTAAACATTTCATAAAAATTGTTTATCATTGATAAAATCAAATAGCTTAACACCAGTTCTTATCTAATCAACTGTTAATACGCTGATTTCTTAAAAACAGAGAGTAGTAGGATTCAGCTTGATTCAAGTTTTCTATTAAACAAAATTGTATATAATTATTTTATTCTCTGAACTTTAGAAAAGTAGGCAACTTTCAAAGGCCAAAACTACTCTATAAGCTACTTAATTGTTATAGTAACAACTTGATTTTAACTACCTCTTAACGCTTTGTATACCCTAAAGTCATTAAAACAGGCAAATGAATCGTACGTGTTTCGGTATAAGCGAGTGTATATAGTGGCAACTGTAGTAATAAAGCTTGATTAAGTATGGTTTAAAATTACATATACATTTTTGTAATATCTAAACACAAAGTAGTGCATTCAGTGACTGCAACGCATAATTGGACACGAGTTTTCGTAGTATAAAAGTGGAAATAATATATACAGTCAAGTAAAAACTTGAACATACAGCAAAAGAATTCTTCGAGATATGGGGTATCCTCAACGAAATTGAAAAAAAAAAAAAAAAAAAAAATAGCATTATCTACATACCCCTTATGTATATTCTTTGGCGATTTACTATGTTATTTCATAGAGATAGAAGTAAAATAATATAAATACTCGGCAAAAACTTCATAATAATATACCAAATATGTCGGAACATATATTTCCCTGCTATTTGAGTGAACAGCAAAATTTCCGTGTATAAGTGGTAAAGTTAAATAAAAAATACTCACAAAAGTGACTAAACTAGTGGGATTTTTTACGTAATCTCATCTCAATAGTCCCATCCACTAAAGCCATGAAGAAGTTTTTGGCTTACTAAACGGAACCTACAAGAAAAATTGCCTCATGTCTCCACAGTTCAGGCACTGCTTTCATTGAACACAACTGTATATTGTGTGGCGATTTACTATGTAAACTCATAGAGATAGGAGTAAAATAATATAAAAACTCGAGAAAAAACTTCAAAATAATATACAAAATAGTTGGAACATATAGGCAATGGGTCTTATAGGTTTTAGGTCTTATATGTTTTTCGAAAAATTTAGAAAATGTTTGAGCACAATGATAAATATAGGACCACGCTTGAGACTGTTGCATAGGAGTATGCACGTAATTGTAAATAATTAACTTCATTGCATAATAACATAATAATAACATGAATTAGTGAATTAAGCATATATTTAAAATATATTTTATTGAAATTTTATACTCTTTTATTCCTAATTAGTTTGATTATGCGTTGTAGGTTCGCAAAAACTAAAGTACAAGTTTGTAGCTATTTGTAAGACTTTTCTCAGGGTATTCCCTAGTCGCGCTCTCTGAGTTTTTAAAACGAAAGTTAATTTAGTTTAGTTTTTTCTTGGAAATATTACCCGTATCTTAAAAGCTATTTATTTTCGGCATTTTGAAAGAAGAAAATAAAAATTAGTTTGTTTGTTCATGTGATTTTTACTTAATACACATCAGGAAGTGTAGCATTTTTCATTCTCAGTGTAGTATAATCAAACAAACAAGTTCTTTTTTTTGTTTCTTTGTACGTCGCTATCAAAAGTTCTGTAACTGTGATTCATTTTGATTTGTCATAACTAGCATTTATCGCAATTAGAGAGGCATTAAAAATTGGAGACTGAGTATAATTTGTGTCTGACTACGTCCAATTAGCATTTAGTTGTTTAAATTAGTGGCAAATTTATATGATTTGCAGCGTGATCAGCTCATCATAGTTTTCACTTTTTAGCGTAAATTGTTGTTTTTTTTAAATTTAATTTTTTGTTTTTTTTCTGGCCAGTGAATAAGTCAGCTGTTTGCTATTTTAGTTTATTTTTATGGCTCGCGCATTAGTGTCATTCAATTTGTTGTAGTTGAAGAAGGCATCTATTTTTAATGCACGCTATATAGCAAACTGCCAAAAAGTGTTTAGCAGATGTGCTGCTTTTGATATTTGTGATTGCAAAACCACTTGGCAGTATTACTCATTGTTGCAAAATGTGTTCTGCTTAACCCACCTTTCGACCCCTTCTTTTTTTTTTTGCTGCAGAACGACGAGGTAAATCTGCGCAACAACTATCTGCAGAGTGGTGGCGGCGGAGGATCAGGCGTTGGAGGAGGTGGAGGAGGAGTAGCTGCGGGCGCAGGCGGTGGAGCAGGAGGCTTCTTTAATCGCAAGAGGTGAGTGTTTGGCAAACAAATGAAATGATTAAATAAATAGTTTACATTTACATATTCGAGAGATAGTAGTACACTCTCGTTAACATGTTGTTTTTGTTGTTGCTGTTGTTGCTACACCTGCAAAATTCGGCATAATTGCCAAATTGTTTAAATACACAATCATACAAACACACACACAACATATACACTCAAACACTTGTGCCCTTTTGTCTGTTTGGCATAGCGTGTAGCTAGCAGCATTAAGTTGGCAGCGCTTTAAATCGTCGTTGTTAAGTTGGCTGCGCATTGTGTTAACTGCAGTAATCAACGTGTTCATGTGCGTGTCAAACTCAAATTCGACTTTTTGTGTGCGAAAATGTTGACGGCCTGTTGCATAGTTGCAACTTGCAACCCCGAAGTTCGTTGACCGAAAGCTACAAAAAAAAAAACTAAAGTTTGTGATTTGTTTTTTTTGCTGTATTTTCCTTCATTTTTTTTTTTTTTGGTTTGTGATGCACTGTACTTGCGCATTTTTAATGCATTTGCTCCCCGCTCGCCTGGCGGCCTTAAACTTAAAGCAACCACCCCCCTTGTAGCTCCCCACACTTCCAACCACCCCACTTGCTGCCGGGTGACTCTGTAAAGTGCACTACAGCAGCCACTGCGCTTTGTTTATGTCGCATGCATACGCTGCTATACAAAAAAGAAACTCTACCATAGACCTAACATATAGCTGGGTAGTGAGTACGTATATATATATATGCAAGTACGTCTAGAACTTGCTGTTTAAGTACTGGGCTTGTGTCTGGGTCTTGGCCGGCTTGCGTGGGAAGGCCGGGATCGTCGTCTCGTCTGACACACACACCGCACACACAACCTGAACGGCGTCTCGTTGCTGCTGCCATTTTACATTTTAAATATTGAAATGCATGTCTAGGCGCTTTTTATTGATTTACCTGTATATATACATATGTATATATATATCCAGCTATATGTAGTACTATTTGCTGTCGGCTTTTCGATTTGTCAGTCAATCAAAGTTTCCGATTGAAATCTTTGAACTCTCTTCCACGCTTATATTCAGCTTTATTTCCGCTACAAATTTCAATTAACTTTTTTAAATTTTTTCACATTTGTTGCTAATTGCATTTTGCAACACTGTTCTTGTAGCTGACGCGTGCGACGACACCTGCTGATGGTTTGTTGGTTGCGCTTATCAGCAGCAGACACGCTGCCAACATTTCCTTCTCTCTTTTTTTTACGTTTTTTTATCTATTTACACTTGTACACGTTTCTAAATACATTTCATAATTATCTACATCATCATCATCATCATCTGAGGCAGACAACATCAGCAGCATCATCCTTAATAAGAGCATGGCCCTCAATCCCCCAACAGCAACAAACCACCCTATACATACTATATACCAACCATAACTCTTACCTTTTCAATGGCAAACTCAGACGTCGTCGTCGTCGACATTTTAAATTAAAATTTTTCCATGCAATTTGATGTCTGCGTTGGCTTCTCCCAAACGTACACTGTACCGAGTCTGTACTGCCTGTACTTGGCCAAATCAATTAGCATGGCAATGCGAGAGTAGCAACAACAGTAATGAAAACCAAACAACACATGAAATGAACTAGTTTCCCCAAATTGTCCATGAGCACATTATACCCACTACCAATAAATAAATATAATTTCATGCGTACTTGTGTCTTACTTAACCCATTGCCGCCCACACTTTTTTGCGCTCGATTTATTTTTGGACAATTTTTTAATGGCCTCAAATCTTTGTTATTTTTGGGCCTTTGCTATCATTATTTTTTTTTTTTTTGGTTTTTGTTTAAGAAGCTCTTTTAAAAAAACAATAACATACGAATAAGCAACTAATCGTTATCGTTATCGCTATCGCTATCGCAGTTTTATAACAAATACGTATATCAAGTGCAGTGTGTTTTTCGAGTGTTTTTTGAATTTAACCGTTAACAAAAGTGCTGCCAAAACAAACAAAAAAAACATATTTTGATTGGATGCCAAAAAGCCAAAAACAAGCAACCACTAGCACCACCCACACCACCACCATCACCACCACCACCACAACCACCAAAAACCAATGCCACCACAACCAAAACCACCACCACCACATTCACCACAGCAGCAAAAAACATCAATTATCAACCACAAGAAAGTATATTCCACAACAACAACAACAACAAAACAACAACTATAACAACAACAACAACAGCAATAATAAAAGGCAGCAACAACAACAGCAACCAAATATCATCAATTCTATATAAAAACAACGTCGTTATAAACTATAGAGAAAAACTATTTGAGAAAAAGGAGCAATTTATTAAAGATATTTCCATAGAGAATTTGCTTCAATTTATACAAGTAATTAATTATAAAAGCAGTAAACAATATATATTACTATATAGTTATAGTATTTGCCAATTGTTCATAACTCTCATTTTGTTTTTGTTCATTTTTTGAGCATTGCTGGGCGGCAATGAAGCTACTAAGAACACTCTGTGTCTCTCTCTCTCTCTCCTCTCTACACAAATCTTCAAATTTTAATACCCCCAAATCTTCTACCTACTTTCCTCAATCTGAAGCAAATCTTTGAACAAATTGCTCCTTTTTTTTGTGACATATAACTATAACTATAACTCTAAAGTATATATGCGTTGCCACTTCATCTTTGTTCTGTTACCTTCCCTGCAGCTGCAGCGGACTGCCGCCCAATCTCAATCTCAGCAAGCTGCCACATCAGCTGCAACAGCAACAGCAACAACAACAGCAGCAGCAGCTATCGCCGAATCTGAGTGCTTTGCATCATCATCATCATCAGCAGCAGCAGCAGCGTGATGGAGGAGCACATAGTCCCTCCTCGCCGGGTGGAGGTGGATCGCCGTACAATGGCTCACAGGCGGGCTGCAGCAGCGGTGGCATCTCGCCCATACCACAAATGTCCATGCCGGGTGTCTCGCCCAAGTACAGACGCAGCATATCCTTTCCCATCAAGGGCGGCAGTTCACCCACAGCGCTTTATGGCTGCCCGGGTGGCTCACACATGGATGGCCTGGGCGGTGGTGGCGGTGGCGGTGGCGGACCCAATCACATGAACATACCGACGCTGTCGATTGGCAATGGCAGTGGTGGTGTTGGTGGTGGTGGTGGCATGGGCACGGCGGGTGCTACGGGCGGCGGTGATGCACCGTATTTGGGCAGCGGCAGCAGCTATGGCAATATGATGGCAACCAATGGACAACTGCATCATGTGGGCGGTGGCATGGAGAATACGCTGAGTGATTATATGCGTGGCATGTCGCTGGGCGGTGGAGGCGGCGGTGGCGGTGGCGACATGGGCATGATGAACGATCGCATGCGTGGATTGGGCGGAGGTGGATCGAAGCATTTGAGCGAAGCAGATGCCATGGCCATTGCGGCGGGCAATGATCCGACCGTCTACTTGAATGCCCTCAAGTTGGGTTCGCCATCACGTCTCTCGCCGCACTCGCCACACTCCCCCATACAGGGTGGAAATGGTGGCAACGCTGGCGATGGCACTGCTCGTTTCTCACGGAAGGTATTTGTGGGTGGTTTGCCGCCGGACATTGATGAGGATGAGATAACCACATCGTTTCGACGCTTTGGTCCACTCGTGGTGGACTGGCCCCACAAGGCCGAGTCCAAGTCGTATTTTCCACCCAAGGGCTATGCGTTTCTGCTGTTCCAGGACGAGAGCAGTGTCCAGCAATTGATTGACTCGTGCATCACGGATGAGGATAAGCTCTATCTATGTGTTTCGTCGCCAACCATCAAGGATAAGGCCGTGCAGATACGTCCCTGGCGCTTGGCCGATGCGGACTATGTGCTGGATGCCACCATGTCGCTGGATCCACGCAAAACGGTCTTTGTGGGCGGTGTGCCACGCCCGCTGAAAGCCTTCGAGCTGGCCATGATCATGGATCGTCTGTACGGCGGCGTGTGCTATGCGGGCATCGATACCGATCCAGAGTTGAAATATCCCAAGGGCGCCGGCCGTGTGGCATTCTCCAATCAACAGAGCTACATTGCGGCCATCTCGGCCAGGTTTGTGCAACTGCAACACGGCGACATCGACAAGCGGGTAGAGGTGAAACCCTATGTCCTGGACGATCAGATGTGCGACGAGTGCGAGGGACAGCGTTGCGGTGGCAAATTTGCGCCTTTCTTTTGCGCCAATGTCACCTGTCTGCAGTACTACTGCGAGCACTGCTGGGCCGTCATTCATTCCCGACCCGGACGCGAATATCACAAGCCCCTCGTCAAGGAGGGAGCCGACCGGCCGCGTGCGGTGCCCTTTCGCTGGTGTTAACGGCGGCGCTGGTAGGCCGCGCTGCATGACGAGAGACGCCAACAGAGGGAACAACGACATCGGTTGTTGGACGCAGCGATGGCATTGCCGAGAATCCATAATAATACAGACACCACAGCAGCAGCAGAAGTAGTAGCACAGCAGCAACAACAGCAGCAGCAGCTACAGGAGCAACAGCAGGAGCGATATAGAAATCGAAACCTGAATCAAAATGAATATCAACAGCAGCAGGAGTACAATGATAACGAATGCGGTGCGAGTCGTGCAACGCGCCGAAGAAAATTGTAAAGTTAAATTTTAAGACAGCAGCTCACACAGCACTCATACACTACAAACAACAACACCAATAACAAGCTAAAGACAAGGTGCAGCAACACAGGGTCAGTTTAGGTCAGGTCAGGTCACCCTGTGAAACAACAGCTTATAGAGTCTAGTGAAGAAGTTTGATTGTAACACTCGCCAACAAAGCAACAGCAAACTTTGTTTGTATTCACATTTTTTTTAGCTAATTTATTTAACAATTTCCTTCTTTTTTTTTTTTTTTTGTTAACGGAATCTGAGAAGTTTTTTGAGAAAAGAAACGGTTTGCACAGTATTTTTTTTAGAACTTTATTTTTATAGTTTATTTTTTTTTTTGTTTTTTTGTCTATTTATATGAAAGATTTGCCATCTATAACTCACTTAAGACCACCAAAAAACAGAAAATAGCAGAATATCTTAGAAATAATTAAAAGTAGGGACATTTATCCTCCCTTTAGTCAGCCAAATAACCTCGCAAAAGGCAACTATAGTAACATTAGCAGTTATATAGAACGATAATATTGACTAGTCGAAAATTACAAATGAGCTGAAAATGAAAAAGAGAGTGTGTCGGAAAGTAAGCAGAAACCGAAAAGATTTAAACCAAAATGCAACCCATAAGTTCCTACCTTTGAAAAAACCATAACGAAATGATATATCAAAGCACCAAACTTAGTTTTAGTCAATACATTTCTATATTGAAAGCACAACCCCCTTTCAATATAAATTATGAATAATTTTCAAACAAAATTTATGAAATTTGAAAACTATTTCAAACAATTTCAACTACTTGCTTCTAGAATTCTGGTGAAAATTAAGATCAGATAATTTTTACTGCAAGCTACATTTTCTTCTTCAAATTTGAGATCAAGAACTCAAGTAAAAATTCAAAATCAATCGATTTTTCTAACAACTACTTTACTTCTTCCCACAACTCAGCGCTACTTTTAAATTAGAGATCAAGAATTCAAGTAAAAATTCGAAAAACAAACTATTTTTACTTTCATTCTAGCAACTACAACTAAATTTGCTTCCCAAAATAGTTATTGTTGCATTTTCTTTATCTAATATATATATTCAATCTCGTTTACTTTAGTCTAAGTGCCATTTCAAACCCGAGAGTGTTTATAATACCAAAAAAAAACAATAATGTGACACGGTGATTAAGTAATTTTCGCGGCTTAAGCTAAAGCTCAGGAAAATCACAATTTTCATATGTTTATGTGTTTGCTGTGCTATGTTAATTCTACAAAAATAGTTGATTTAATTCAGGGCATGTTTACTATTATACACGTAACATGTGAACATCGTACGAGTAAACAAAAGAAACACAGAAAACCAAATTTAATATTTGAATATTAATATTAAACATAAATACACTGCGATTTTTACATGGCACGTTTATAATTCAACATGCTGCAATCGAAATGAAGTGAAGTGAAGCGATTCATCAAATCTAACACACTCTAAATATATAATATAAAGAGCAGATAAGTTTTTGAAGCTCATTTCTAGTTTGAGCCTAGTCCACGAACCAATACACAATTCCCAAAACTCACTACACTCACTACACTACACTACACTCAAGTCGAATTGTTGCTTTACACTTTTTGTTTGATACCAATTGAAAGCATTTTGCCTTTTGGGCGTACATAAAACAAAAATAATAAACTAATTGTTATTAACTAATGCAAACAACATTAAGAGTCAGATTGCTTGTGTTCAGTATTATGGTATATATTTTTTATTAGATTTCAATGTCGCATTGTTTGCCTTTAATTTTTTTTATTTTTATATATTTATTTAATTGTTTTTTAAGTTGGGCGTGTTGCAAAACGGGGTTTGATAACGAAGAAAGAAATGAAATGAAGAACGAAAAAGCAAAAACAAATCTATAAATACTTAACTTACTTATATTAGACAACTTTTTATATAGCAATTTTTGTATAAACTGTTTTTTAGTCTAAACAACAAAAAAAGAAAAACCAAAAAGAAAAGGAACCACAAATCTATATATACATAACTGAAATCTGAATTCTGAATACATACTTTTGTGCAATACTAATTCATATTTATAAATAATATAATATAAAATATATATATAAAGGCATAACTATATGTTAATTGTGTTATATACATACAAATAATATTAAAGAATTTTGCAAAACGCATAACCAAGTTAGCTTAAAAAATAACCATATAAAAGACCCAAAAAGTTTCAACTGTTCCAATTTGAAGGCTAAAACGACAAAAAAAAAACAAACTAAATATCTGCAATAATTTTTTTTATGTTTTTCTTTTAACAACTGAAACTTTCGTAGTTGACAACAGTTTATGAATATACAAATATATATATAAAATAATATAATACGATTCTCAACATAGTAAAAAACACATTTTAAATATGTAGGACTTAGCAAAACAAAAAAGGATAATAGTTATTGTTTTTAATTTCCAATTTATATACGAAATTTTTGCTACATCAAAAATGCATGTTTAAAGGCACTTGAGCAAAAAAAAATACGATATTTTTTCTATATACTACAAAATAACAAAAACAATGTACTACAACTTACAAAACAAAAAACAAGTCGCTTTGGACTTTTAAAAATGATAAAAAAAAAAAAAACAACGTATATTATACGATAGTCAAATCTATTAGCAAATTTTTGCTCGCGCTTTGTTTACAAAAAAATAAATACAAAATAAAAACTAAAGAACGAAAAAATATGAAAAACTTTCAAATAAAATCGAACGCGTGGCACTTTCATCAAAGGAAAAGAAAATACAAATGAAAGAAAAACAAAAACCAAAAACAAATTAATAGCAATTTTCTAGAATTTTTATATTATATTTAACAAAATAAAATGGAAAACTGAAGCGACGACTATATATGTATGTGTGGCATATATAATTCTATATATATATATATATATATTTTTGAAACTGCATAAACAAATTATAGATGACTTGAAAAGCGTTCGTTCGTTCGTTTGTTTTTAAATTAATTGTTAGCAAATGAATTAATTGTATTTAAACATTAATATGGAATCTACATCTATTCAAAGAAAAAGAAAGAAAAACCAATGCAGGCTGCTCCTTGTAGTGTATATTGTAAATGTTTTATGCAAATATTTTAAACAAATGCAAACTGCGGCGTTGCTAATATTATTGTGCTAAACATTTGAGAGTAATTATTATTATTATTAAATGCTAGTCTTTAAAAAGACATATTTCAAATTGTAAAGGAAAAGCGTTTGATAAAGATAACGATGATGATGATGATGATGAAGGTGTTTTTTAAATGTAGTGAAATTTAATATTTTATAGATTTTTATACTTTTATATAAACATATACTTTATACTTTAACTGTTAACAAAAACCAAAAAAAAAACAACAACAATATTTAAATATGCTAAAAGTTGTATGACAAAACTATTGAAACCATAACATACTAAAGATAAAATGAACTCTTAAACAATTTAAATCTTAAGCAAACGCTCAATGTTTTTGCAAAACACTGGAATCTTGTGTAGCGTGCTATATAAATTAATACTATATAAGCATCACTTGTTTGTTATATTTAAGTATTCCAAAGAAAAAACACAATGAAGAGAGAGAGAGAGATAGAGAGAAGAACTTGAATGAAATGAAATAATTAGTCAAAGACATTTGCGTTTACGAAATCAAATCATATTAGAAGAAAGTAACGCCCCCAAAACCCTCTTTGAAGACTACTCTAATTGTATTGTTTTTAGTTATAATTCTGTTATACTTATTATGTGTGTGGGCGTACGTACGGCAGTGTTAACTGCCGTGTGAATGCATTATTTCTGTTATATTGATTTGATTTAACAATTTTATACTATATAATAATGACAAAGCAAGACGCTAGAGTTATTAAACATGCATACATATGTGAATGTTTATTTGTTATACAAGTATGTTATATTTTTAATACGACGACGCTAGTGTTATATTTTTTGTATGCCGAATTCTTAAATATATTTTTATATGTTTTGTAGTCTGTAGTTTCCCGTAGCTTTAACCAATTGCGTTAATACACTTTTATACCTTGTTTTTCTATACATATATATATATATAAAAGAAAATTGAAAAAAAAAATATTTGATATATGCAATTTATACAAAATGAAGAAACAAAAAAAAAATGAAACCTTTTTGCTATTAATAAATGAATATCAGTATATTGTGTTTTATTTTGTGTTGTGTTGTTTTAAAAGTTATTTGTAAATATATTTACACAGAACATACTGAATACATATATATAAATAATAAATAAATAATTAACTAAATACTTAAACGATACAAAAGACTCTGCAAAATAGTATTGGAACTCGAACTTATTATTAAATATTTAATATGTTTACTAAAAATTGGTCAATATGTGTTTTTGATACCAAATATGAAATAAATGATAAACCAAAAAAAAAAAAAAGTATATGAAATTTACACGTAGTACAATTGATGAAATTTATAAAACGTAATTATAAATGTATTTTTAAAAAGACAAACTTGAGAATTTGCTTCAAGTAATTGCTAATAAATAAATAACAAAAACAAAAAACCAAAATACAACTAATATTAAATTAATTACAAAAATGCTTAGTGCACTTATGCATTCCTGAGCCGCATTTTGTTCACTTCATATGGAAAATTCTTCAAAATATTTAAAATAACTATACAATTGGCATTAGGAATGAATAGAAATGAAAAGTATTAGCTATTTACTATGGTTTGTTAATTAAAATAAATTTTTGATATTATTTTTTGAGTATTTTCATAGCACAATTTTTGTACAGTGTTTCGTTTGTAGTTAGTGAAAACAAAGAAAAGTTGATGAAAAGCAAAAATGCCAGAAGCCAACCACAATGTTTTAAATAGAAAATTTTTTAAACTGATAACCCTTGGAAAAATCCTAAAATTTTATGCTAATTGGAACTAGCTTCGATCGATTAGATGAAGAATTAATTAAAAACAATACAAGGTTATAAAAACAATTTGGTACCTTTAAAAACTTATTCAAGAATATTATAATACAAATCGAATCTGATTGAGAAAAAGTAGCCTGTAAAGCGACTGTTGAAAGCATTCGCTCTTCCATTTTAATTTGTGTGTGTGTTAAATAAATTAAACACACATCTTAGTCCTTCAATGTAACTAAAATTGAACGCCCTTACTAATGAATTCCTTTTAGCTAAATATTCAGAAAAAAACAAATGAAAACAAAAAGCGAGCAAGAGCATATAATTTTTTAGCATTATACAATTCAAAAAGACAAACCAAAAAGTATAAATAATTATAAATAGTGAAACCTAAAGCAGAGTTGGCATATATGAAAACTATATAGTAAACCATATATATATATATATATATATATATATATATACATATTATATATAAAAACAATAGCATTATACGTATACATATAAAGCGTATGAAAAAATTAGCAAAATATTCCATATTTTATAGTCATTTTCAATAAACGTAATTTTTTAATTTTTACAAAATTAAAGTTGAAACCAAAAAAAAAACTGAACAAAAGAAAAAATAACAAAAATATTTGTAGTTTTCTAAATCCAAAAAAAAAAAAAAAAAACAAAGACAAAAAAAATACTAAAACCAAAATGTACTTTCGATTTCCAAACATGTTTTTCCTCCAAAACGTTTGAGACGCGTTGCGATGCGTTTCGAATCAATTCCAAATACAGAAAACCGAAAAAAAAAAAACACAGCTACAGAGTTAAATGTTCAAGCCAGAAAACGAAATATATTCAATTAGGTGATGATAATTTGTAATACCAAAAGTAATCTAAATAGTGTCCCATGTCAATTCTCATGCGGACAAAAATGCATATACATATACATACAGTCATACCTTATAGACAACTTCCCAAGTAATGAACTCCTCCCCCCTAAAAAAAAAAAAAACAAGAAAAATACGAAAATCGTAAATCGAAACTAAAATATCAGCAGTAACTAACAATGCAATATTTCAATAAAATAAAATAACAAAATAAAATAAAATAAAATACAAATCAACATTGAATACTTAATGGAAATGTAATGTAAAACCGTAACGAATGAAATATACATATACGATTATATACACAAACGATCTATATATATACATATATATATACCTTACCTTACCTTGTCTAAAGGTGAAAATAATATGAGAAACAATTAAAACTAAACCGACTCTTCAAACAGACACAAGATACAGCTACAGACACATTTAATACAGACACAGAGACAGCGAGACAGAGGAAAACACAAAGTGCAGGTTATATAGAACAACAAAAATGGAAAATAAAATATATATCTTCATTCAAATAAATAAAAATAACTTTTCTGGAATAATTAACAAACATGTTTTGATTGTTGGTGGGAATGGGTTCTGCAAAAGTCTGAAGAAGGACCAAATTTCACTTTGAAAGGGTTTATATATTGATATTGAAGTATAGCTTTAAAGCCAACATTCATACTATTTTGTTGTATTATTTTTTAAATATTTTGTAGTTGACGTTTTTGAAAAAATATTTATACATAAATTCGTATATACATTTTCAGATCGGGCAGCATTGAGAGAGTTTCGCCCACCTTGAGTGCTCCCACATTGATAACGGCGCTTTCAAGCGCTGGCAGCGCAACTGGAACCGGAACCGGAAGTGTAGGTGGTGGCGGTGATAGCAGCGCAACCGCAACCGTTGGCACCTGGAAACTGTTCAAAGGCCGCGTATCGCAAACAATTGAGGAGATCAAATCCTCAAAACATCATACGCCGCATATACCCGTAATTGTTGCCGAACCTGCTGCCATCTCCGCTGTAGGTTGGTCCAACGATCCGGACTCGGACTCGGAGTGCATCACAATAAATACGCCCATCAGTGAGGAGTTGCCACTGCCGCTTGATCCGGACTCTGATCCAGATACGGAACTTTTGCAACACGACAGCAGCAGTCTTGGCAGCGGCGACGTTGGTTCCACGGCTGCAATAACCGCTGAACCATCTCGATTGCGACGTGGTCTGGCCCACATCAAGTCCAAGGTGAAGGCCAAGCAGCAGGCGGCCGCCATGAACAAGAAGGAGCTGAGCACCAGTCCCAGCAGCGCCGCATCCTCGCTGCGCAGCAACTTTCTGCGGCGACGCAACAATGTCGATCTCAATACGGAACCATCCACCAGTGCCCAGGCGCAGTCGCAGGCACCGGCCAAGGAGTCGTCGGAGATTCCCATTGAGAGCGGCAAGGCCAAGAGCGGCATTGTGATGGCTCGCAAGGATGTGGAAATTGAATCGGGTGTGGAGGTGCTCGAGGATATGATACCGTCTGGCAATTTGGATGCTGAGAAAAACGAAGCCAAATCTTTGGCAGCATCCAAGGGACAAAGTGAGTCCAAGGTGCGCATTGCTCTCGACTTGCGGGTGGAACGTGAACCATCCGACACCGATATGCATACCATCAAACTACCAGACTCCGTTTCGGAGCGGTCCATCTTCAGTACTTCGCGTCCCCAGCTCTGGGCCAGTTTGAGCACCACCAGCTCCATCAATTGGCGTTCACGTGGCGTGGCAGCTCCCGTGATATTGACGATCAGTTTGCTGTTGTTATTTGTGCTGCCACTGCCGGAATTCCTGCGTGGTGTTCTGGCCACTGTGCTGGTCATCGTGGTCATCAATTGGTCCAGCTCCTATTTGCAGTATATGTTTGAGACCTATGTTCTGAAGACACATCCGGAACGCACTCCGTTTCAGATACCCAACTACTACAGCATGCCCATCTGTGAGATTCCGGCCGTTGAGGAGCACAAGACGATTAAGACCTATTCAGGTTGGCTACAGGAGATCAATAGCTATGATCCTGTCACCTTTTCCTTCAACTTGACACGAGCAGTCTACGTTCGCCTCGATGGCTCCGTCCTGAAGTTGTCCGGCACGAATGCCCGTATTCCTAAGCGTCGCATGTGGAACGAGACGCCCATCGATCGCACCAAGGTGCTTTTTACCGATCATCGATCCTACGATTTGCGAGACAGTCGCATTGAGCTGTTGCCCATGGGTTTGGCCAAGAAGCGGTGAGTATTGGTTATGGAATTTAGAAATGGGGAGAAGGTTGGGCTGTAAATTACTCTGTGATTATTAGGGATTGGGTGTTTAGAAAGAAAATTATATTTTTGTTAATTTTCTAAGTAATTGTTCTGATAAGATAGGTTATTTATAGCACATCAAGGATTTCATAAACTAAATGAGCTTTATATTTTATTTTAGACTAATTGTTATAAAGAAAGTAATGTAATATAGTCCTCTTGTAATTTTATAAAGAAAGTAATGTAATATAGTCCTCTTGTAATTTAACATCTGTTAATCGGTTTCATGGACTTATGAGTATCCTACTAATAGCAGCTATATGCCAGCAAAAGTTCAACAGTATATTAATTATTAAACCTGTGAATTCAATTGGGATCTACAAGAGATCTATAGCTCTTTATCTTTTACTCTTATAGTTTTCAGATATCGCAAATAGACTAGAATATTAATGCTATTACTTTTGTTATTTAAATACTTAGTAAAGAAACACTGTAGCAATTTTAGTAGCTTTAGCTCGCACTTTTATTTTAAAACAGTCGCTTTTTTGTTAATATTTTCATAAATCTAGCTTTTAAAGCCAACTATATATAAGTAATACTGCGTATTCTTCGATACTTACTTGAAATTTGGTACGTCTAGACTCGTTACTTGTAGGCAAACTAAGTTTAAATATATTGCAATTAAAATGATACAATTTAGGTGATAAAATGTCGCAGCTATCCTACAAATTTCAATAGGATTGAGTAAGAAAATTTAACAAACAATTCTTCAAAAATTGAAATTAATCTTTTGCTATGAATTGTGTCCAACATTAATACTGTTTTTAGAGTATTGTATTTTAACTGTATTTTAAGTAAAGGATTTAATTAAACTAAAACTTTATATTTTGTTATGTCCACAGTTTCTTCAATCGCAAATATCCCATTCAACTGATTATCAAGAATTGCGCACGCACAGGATATTCCACGCCCACAGATGCCACTACGGGCCCATTGGATGCGGCTGCCAAGGAGTCAAAGCCATTTTTGGGTGCAAGCAGTATAACGCCTCCCGGTGGCGAAGAGTTGGAGAAAAACATTGATTTTGGCGCCACAGTGTTGCAAGCAGATGTAATTAACATTGTAGTATATAACTTTAGCAAACTCTAATCGAGATCATCCACATATTTATAGTTGCAGCAGCTGCGCAATGTTGTCAATCGAGATGCAGGTTTTCAGGACGTCAACATACCCTGTGGCGATGAGGTGCGTCTCTTGTTGTTCGCCCGTTGTGATCGGGAGAAGGAGGATTGGTATCGCCGCTTTATAGCGGCCAGCAAGGGTTGCGTACATGAACAGGATCTCCATGTGCCGATGATACGATTCATTGAGGACACCGATCTGCAGGCAGCAGCTGCTGCTCATGCCTTTACCTTGATCATGGGCAAAGCCAACAAGGTGATTAGCAGTTAAACATGCCACTTTCTTTTGCATTGATGCTAAATGTCGCCCTTTAGCCACGTCCTACTAAAGAGAACGAGGAGAGGAGCATGACTTCGATGGCTTCCAATAATGATGATGGCGGCACAAATACACCAGACACTCAGTTCGAGGACTTACTCGAAGAGGATGAAACTCCGGATGCTGTCAAGGATGGCTACGAGGGTCTTATCATGAATGCAGATGTGGCTAGAAATCCGCCGGAATATGTTAAATTTATGGCTGCGTATCAGGTATTGCAGCGTTACAGTAACTCATCATACAATTTTCAGTTGATTTATTTGAGTTTTTTCATTTAATTTCTATATTTATTTAATTATTTATTTCACCTCCCAGCAAGCTTGCAATCAAAGCAAAATTCCCGTAACCCGCAAAGCGTCTCTTGATTCCAAGCACGCAAGTCATCGTCGTAGAAAAGTATGTTTACATTTTTATTTTTATTGGAAACCTACATATGTACATTAGGGGCACTTCGCAGCTTTTGTAATGAGTCATTGGTGTCTCCAGATTGTTTAGTGTATTGCTTAGATTTCTCCATTACTTATAGAAATATATTTTCATACAATATACAAATTATATAATATACCTTCTCATTGTGGAATATAGTGTACGCTACTGATGAAAGCTTAGTATCAAAATTTAAAAATTTAAAATTTTTCTTATCCATTTAATATGTTAATTAGCAAGCAACAATCACAATAGCCAATCAAAATGAGCTGTTGAGTGTCCCTATTGATTTTCTATTCTTTTTTTTTTGTTATGCTGGGTTCACACTGCATCAATTCTAGATGTTGTAGATCCATATTAAGTAGAATAGGCTATACAGTAAACAATACTTCAAATTTAATTGTCATTTAAGGCAAATTTCTAAGTTTTTAAGGCTTCTGATAAAGTATAAACACATATATTAAGTTTGTTCTGACAATTTTGTAAAGCAGTGGGAGCCTAGCATAAGAAATTAATAATTTTTCATAGTCTTAAGCCAGAAATAGATATTAATAAAAATGTTTATAATAATTTACAATTTTTAAAAATTTTCTAAAATAATTTGTGATATATTTTAAGTCATTTTTTATTGCATTAAAGCAAAACGCTTAAATAGTTACTTTTTATTTATATTAAAGTATTAGAGTATACTTTAAAATACTTATGTAACCAGTTGCAGATCTTCTGTTTATGTTTATTAAAACTACAATTCAATAATTTAACTATTTTTTAATATCAACAATCTAATAAAATCCATTCATAATTTACGAAAATTTATGAAAAATTAATATTTCTAGCTAATAAGTAATTATAATTGTTGTACTTTTCATTATTAGTTGCTATAAATAATGCTTATACATATTTAAAAATTATTATTTTAAAAATTGTAAATAACAGTTGATATGATTTTATAATTTTTATATTAAAGCTGTTTTCCAAAGACAACTCAGTGTAAATCACAATTGCCTAATCTAATATTTGCTTTCCTAGGCGCGACGGGCCAAGCGTCAGGAGGATGAGCTGTGGAAGGGCATTGATCAGTCGTTGTTTCTGGGTCCCTCGGGCAGTGTGGTCTGGGCTAATGTGGTTTTGGGCCGCTGCCTCTTCAGCTGGTTGCACGATGCGGCGTTGCATGTTAAGATTAAGGATTTCATGCAAAAGAAACTCAACTCAATCAAGGTAAGTTTCAGTTAGTTGCAAGCGAAGCACATGGAAATTATATGTTTTGGTTTTCATTTTCAGCTGCCCAGTTTTATGGAGGAGGTTGTCATTACCAACATCTATCTGGGTCAATCGCCCATGTTGTTCCATCGCATGTCACAGCCGATGCTGGATGAGCGTGGCGTCTGGCTGGATGCTGATGTAACCTATGAGGGATTGGCCCACATCACGGTGACCACCAAGTTGAATTTGTTGCGTGTGCGCAGCAAACCGAAATCATCGCCTGTGCTTACGGATACTCTGTTGTCGGGTCCAGAGACACCGCAGCAGGAAATGCGAGATTTGCCCGATGATATCAATGCGGATGGCGGTAATAGTGCCATCTATGATAGCGATGCCGAAAGTTCTGGCGGATCATCTTCGGAGGAGGAGAGTCCACCGCCGGGCGTGGTCAATGAGCCAACCGGGCAAGCAGAGTAGGTTTAAGCAATGATTATATGGAAACTTTGGCTAACAATGTCACTTCTTTTAGGTTCTTCCAAAACTCACCGGGCAATGCTAGACGTATTTTTAAGATCGTTGATCGCATTGCCACTTCCAATCTGTTTCAATATGCCACCGAGCTGCCGTACGTGCAACGCGCCATGGAGAACATGAATGCCAACATCACACTGCGTGTGGAACTCAAGGGTTTGGTGGCACGTGGCACCCTGAATATACCACCACCGCCGTCCGATCGTGCGTGGCTCTGTTTCCGTGGTCCACCACGACTCTGGATATCCACAAAGCCCCAGGTGGGCGACAAGTCCGTGGATTGGACCATTGTTACCAATGTGATTGAGAGTAAACTGTGCGAGGCAGTCAATAAGTATTTAGTCTATCCGAATATGGTGGACCTTACTATACCATTCCTTGGCAAGCCAACCTATGACGAGGAACCAGCATGTTCAGGCGCATCAAACTAAATAAACTATAGCGTCGCTTTGATATGTTCCCAACAACAAAATATAACAAACTTAACGAGAAATATTTAATGTAATCGTAATTTCAACTGAATTTAACACAAAGTGTGAATGGGTTTTCTATACAAAAAAAAAAAAAAAACAACAAGTAACTAAACAACTAACATTTATCCAAAAGCTAAGCTTAGTTCTTTCGATCTCGCTCCAAGTGTTTTTCGAGTACTTAACTATTAAGGTCTATTATCGAACAAAATACATAATTCCAAAAGACAAGTTTAAACGCTTATTTTGATCCCGATCTTCAATATCTTAGAAACGCCCATATGATTTTTATATGCTGTTGTAAAACCAGAGTGATTAAATAACTGTTTTTAATAAATATTTACAGAAAGTATTTCAAACACATCTACTAAATGTATATATATCATCTATCTATCTATTTATCTAACTATACAACTACATACATATATGACGTATATATTCCTATGTGAATTCCAAGCTAATTGAATTGAATTTTTATACTATTAATTAACTACAATATATTCTGGTATTATGTAATAGTTTTAAACAAAACAAATGTAAGCATTCGCCAAAGGAACACAATTCCACAGTTGCAGTTTTAACAACATCAACAAACAATAACAACTCTTATATCATTTACAAGTATGGACAAGAGAGATCAACAACAAATAAATACGTGACTATTATTATTTCCATGAGAGAACAAATAATGTATTTATGATAATAATTATATATATTATACATAGCTGTAATCTGAATATATTTTGATGTAAAACAATAAATGGCTTTTAAATAATATACAAATACTTTAGTATTATAGTTTTATTTATTAATATTTTATTTTTCATTCACGTTCAGAAATGTACATTATTTAAATTTGTTTCGTACTTTTTTTTTTTATGGGGGATTTTTAATTTTGGTTTTCTTAGTTTGCTTCAAAAGTACATTAAGTAAACTACAGACATATGTATGAATACGTGTTTATAATATGCATTAATAATAGATATTTATATATATATATATTATATATACGATGTATGTATTTGTAAATCTACATACATATGTATATACGTTATATATATATATAGTATAAAGAATTCAAAAATGTACAACATTCATTTTGTTAACAAAAAGGATAAACACGATTTTCGTTACTCGTTTTTCTAGATGCACGACACTTTGTCCTCTTTCAATACGTAGTTAAAAACTTGAATATAGTATATAGCAATAGCAAACAACTAAAATTACAACTTAATCATAAAAGACTTACGATCTAAGTACTACATATATAGTACACACTTTCAATAA
Organism: Drosophila tripunctata; assembly: GCA_035047385.1. Classification (NCBI taxonomy): domain Eukaryota; kingdom Metazoa; phylum Arthropoda; class Insecta; order Diptera; family Drosophilidae; genus Drosophila; species Drosophila tripunctata. The sequence goes on from JAWNPS010000273.1 coordinate 1,043,802, forward strand.
TTCAAAAACACTTTGAAACTTCTTGTATCTTTCATTAGATATATGTTGTGTATGCGTATGTGAGAGAGTTTATAATGCCTCGTTACAACTGTTATATAGCTTAACTATAAAAATTTCAAATTTTGCATATATATATGTATGCATATATATATTTTTTATTTTGTAATTTTTCTTGTGATGTGTTTGAGTGGTTTTCTCCATTCTACTTTGCAATGAAATGAGTTGGACTAAAAAAAACGATGTGAATTAATCGTATATTATTATATACTATATAAGTATGTATAGTATATATATATTTATATGTATATAGTAGAATACTACTTAAGAACTAAAACTGCTATCAAAACAGAGATTGGTTTTATGCTTTTGCTTCATTTCACAAATAAATATGCGATGCAATTTCCATTAAAATCTTTCCATACTCAAACATTTCCTTTTCTATCGTGACTTTTCTGGCGGCAATTTTTCCTTAACTTTTCGTTTCGTTGAGCAAATTTTTCTTTTGTTTTTTTTTTTTTGCTCCAAGTGATTAAATAGTTATAGAGTTTTCTTTTGTGTTTAGGGGTTATTTTCACTATGCTGTTTATATGAATTAGTGTTTAAAGTTGAGTTTTTTTTTTATATTGTTGTGTTGTGTGAGAGAAATGCAGATCTCAATGTTCGGTAGGGTACGTTAGGTTAGTTAATTTTGGGGGCTTTTCACTGTAACATTGTTTCGCTGTTTATCATTTTTTTCGCCTATTATAAATTAGCATGTCCTCCTCGTTACTGACAATTTACAGACGCATATCATCGTATTTGGCAAAGGCTTTGCATAGCGCAAATGCGAGTATTACGAGTACCAGATGCACAATACCAGTCACAATGACGCCAATGATCAGTTCACGTTGTCTGATCAACCACTCGGTGAAGACCTCATAGCAGCCCTAAAAAGAGAGAGGAGTAAGTGGAGTTTCAATATAAGTTGTATCATTTTTAATTACCTTCTTGTAGAAACTATTGCTATCACTGGGATTGGTCGTACAGTCCTCATCACGTGGCACCACCTTCGACACATCCTTGAGAATGCAACAGGCATCGGGAATGGTGCGATTACCCTTTGTATTCTTCCACGCCTGCGACTCATCAAAGTCATGATAATCGGTGATGCCGCAGCAGCCAAAGTTGCCCATCAATTGGTTCCACATCAGCGAGGTGGCATCCTGATTCTCACCCACTGTATAGCTGGTAATTGTTGTTTGCAAAAACTTTTTGCTTTCGTTGCGCACCTGCTCCTTGTAGAAGGCGGCCAAACCACCGGCCACAATCTCGGCCACCAGCAGCAGTATCAGAAAAGTGCCGTACTGCAAAATGTAACAAAAAAGACAAAAGAATTGGTGTTATAAATTGCGCATACGCCACCGTTGTTTGCAGTTGACCCAATTTCTTGCAAGTCGTGTGCATTACATAAAAATCTATGCGTTTGACCCTGAGCCAAATGTGCAGCATGCGTTAGTCGTCGACTCTGCTGTGCTGTGGTGTGGTGTGGTGTGGTGAGTTTAGCCCCCACACACACACATATACACACCCATGTGGCAGGCGCATTTTCTGAAAATGCTGAAGGTCATTTTGAAATGCTGCTTGCATGTTTTATAAAGCTCTTGTGTGGTGTTCATTCACTACTTTGCTGTTGTCGCGATGCTTTTGGCCTGATAAAGTTCCATGTTACCAATGCTGCTGCCTGTTACGCCCGACAGCATTTAATTCTCCCTTCCCCACACTCCATCACTCTTTCCTCTCTTGGCCTGGAACTAATGTATCTTTTAGATACACGCAAGCTTGTGTGTGTTTGTGCTTTGCTTGGTTTTGCCAGTGCATAATGGACTCACTATGCAACCAAATAGACAATATACGCAATTAAATGCTTCCTGGTCAGCTAGCAAACTCGTAAGTGGCCCAAGACTTTTTAGACACAATGTTTGAGGTTAAAAGCTTTACATTTGTGGCAAATCAAATATGTAGCTGAAGGTTTTACCACTTTGCTTTAAAGGGCAACTATTTGCGCAGCTTTAATTCACTTTTAGAGAGCAATTATTATTAGTAGTTTAAACTATGATAAAGTCATATTAATAAGTAGACTTAACTATCACAGTTAAAATTCACTAAACTAATTTAAAACATGTAAATATATAAGCCCTAAAAAATTAAAACTGTTGGAAATACGACTGTGAGTCTGTAAAATATCGATGAAGTTTTGGTTCAGTGATTTTCAGCCTTTGACTTAAATTTTGTTCACTTGGAAAACCAGTTTTAAAAACTTTTGCAGTTTCGGTTCAGGCATGAACACGTGTTCAGCGAGTCACTAGTCTTGGAACTGCAAACGAACTGAGCCAATTAAGTCAAAAATTGGCTAAAAGTTCACTATAAAATGTTGTATAAATTAGATAAATTCCTTAAAGTTCTTATATGAAAATTATAATAATCTTCTTCTTGTAACAAAAAAAACTGACATTATAGAGTACAATCCGGTTATAACGTCGGCCCCTTGAGTGAGGAACATGAAACCGAACCAGTTCAGAGCTGGTTTGTAGCCTTAGTTACTGTTTCTTTAAAATTAGTGTTAAAAAATTAAATTGAATTAATAAATTCCTATAAATTCCATATGAACTAAATAAATTTTAGCTACCGTTAAACTGCAAATCAAAAAAGTTCCAAAACAATTATATAAATATTTTAATATTCTTAATTTCTATGCCAAATTTATCTATGCACATGAAATTAATTCACTGTGACATATTTACAAATTTGAAGAAGTCTATTTCCATAGCTGATTTTGCATTGATTCGTTTCAATGTTTGTCAATTTGAAAGTATTATTTTTGCATTGAAATCTGCCAATTCGCAGTTTGTATAAATAACCAATGCTAACAGACACACACACATTGGCAATGCAAAGACTTCAACCTTGAGTATTGCCAAAGTGTTGCCCTTGTTATATATACTATAGTATACTATAATGTATTTAGTGCAAATTGTGCTCAATTTGTGCATACAGATTTTAAGCACTGAATACCTACCGCCCCCGAAGGGCAAATTGAATAGTTCAAAATGCTTGACAATTGACAAATGTTAAATGTTTGTAAATATAGTAAAAAAGAGTCGGCTAGCACCAGTTTGGCGTTGCAATTAAGTTGGGGCCAAGCCTGTTTATTAATTGCAATCAGCTCGCTGTTCAATCATAGAAATTTCTTTTATTAGGGTTGGGCCCAAGCACTCGTGTTGACCGTGTCTCATAAATAGACTCGCAATCGCACTCGCACCGCAATCGCACCGCACTCGCACCTTGAAATGTTTGCACTACAGGTGAAATTATAATGCCAAGCACACAGCACAGAGAAGATCAAGTACAGGCCGTCTCGAAAGTGAAGGGCTCGTCACAGAGTTACAGAGAGACCCTCACGACACTTGATAATGTGTTGAAACACGTTTCAGTTCATGGAAAAGCCAAATGAAAAAAAGGCCCAAAAAATATATATATGTATTGTACCCACAACAAGTTGCAAAACTTTCACTTGGGCTCAACTGTTTTTCCAAGCTAAAAGTCAAAGTCAAATGAAAAGTCACAAAAAGTGTAGAGTATTTAAAACGTAAATTATAAACATTTTTGTCCGATGATGCAACCTTTGTAATGATAGTTGCTATTGAACAACAGCTGATGGGTATCTGTAATTGTATCTTGCACTTACCGTTGAGAGCAGACAGCGAGATTCACGCATGGCGCCCAAGTAGCCCAGCAGACTCAAGAAGAACATGACAGCTCCGATGACGAGAAGAGCGTAGGCCAGTTGCTCTATGACCTGAGGCTGTGTAAAGTGCTAAACAAAAAAAAAGAGAACAAAAGACAAATTGTCAGCGAACCTAGAATTTATGTGGAATTTATTGTATTTAAATTCATTTAAATGTTACATATGTAAATGCAACGTTGCGTATGCGTAATTAACCTTTAGACTGACAAAAAAGAAAGAAACATTCGCTGTAATTAAGTAATGCCAGAGAATTGCTTAATTGACAAAATTAAGTATAAACTACAGTAAAAAAGTTGCGTGGGCTTTGAGAGGAAATGAGCTCGGAGGCATCTAGAAAGTTTACTTCACTTTGCTGGAGTTGTGGCAAGTAACAGTTCATTGACCAAAACCATTGCCACCTACACAAACGCAGTAAAGTTATGCCAATTAGCCTTTGAATTTGAATTTACCCTGCAATTATTAGTGCAGTGCCAGCGAGGACATTAACTTTTTTAAAACGATTTCCACCACTGCAAAGCAGTAATGACAGCTCGAAGCGACAGACAGAGAGACAACCAGACAGACAGACGGACGGACAGATAGATAGGGAGCTGGTCAGTTGAACAACTGTGTCAAAGGACGTGAAATTTTGTAGTTGTCGCCAGACATGCAAACTTTCCCATGGAATTTTGCCATGATAATTTCTGTTGGCATACCTGCATATTTTTCTATCGAATTGAATTGGAATTTTGATGAAATATTATGGAAATGCAATTGGCAATTGGGTGACATCACTTCTAAGATCGTGTACCTTTTAAAAATGTAGAACTGTTTTGAATTTGTAAGTGATAACAGTATACTACAGGCAGAAAAAGGTGTTTTCATTCCCATATGAGTTGAATCTCAGAGACTATGAGAGCTAAAGCAATTAATTATGGCATTCAGCTTCGCCTTGGTACAGTGTGAAAAGAAATTTTCAAATCGCATAACTCGAAATATATTTGGAATATTTTCGACAAATTCGCACTTTATGTTTATGGTATTTCTTCGCATATGCTGAAAGTATTTGATAGCAATCGTACAATTCCTTTAGCTCAATTGATTAAAAATCCAAAATTTATTTTAAAAACATTCTGAATTTTTTTAAAAACATCTCTTTCAAGACTTTCTTGACATAGTTTTATAATGAGTATACGCTCTTTTACAGTCAGTTTTGCTCTTTTGTAGCTAAACAGTTTGCACTATCAATTTCTCAATGAAAAAATATATATTTTTAAAAATTCCTTCTTTAATAGTTACATACATTTATCTTTTAACAACGTGTTACACTTGTTTATTCTATCATTATGGTAGTACTTTATTCTAATGATATATTGGCTGCCACTTTAATTACGGAGCTGCAATTTGTTGTGAGGAAATGTCAACAAATGCGATATACAATTGCACGTAATGTTGTTTAGCGGGGAATACAATTCTACAGTCAGTTTATGTAGTAAAACTTGGGGTGCTTTTTTTTACCAATATTACTATTTAGTGCATTTCAATGTTATGATTGGGTTTATTTTCTTTACCACATAGTTTAAGCATTAGTTTTAGGGTTAGTTTTACCTCACACACAAATATTTATAGTACTTTCCCCCAGAGGGGAATTCGATATGGACACTTACCTCAATGCGCTCGCTCTCGACCAGCTTGAGCAAAGCAATCAGCGAGTGTTTGTCCACCGCTAGCCATAGTCCAACTCCGAATATAATTGTGCCTAGCACCTGCAACATATAGAAAAGAAAATAGGAAAAATGTAAAGAAAAACCCTCGAGTTAACATTTGGTTTGGGTATGCAAAGGCATAAGCAATAGCAAAACGTGATTATGTTTATGTTGCTTATGCTTCATGTTGATTGCATTTGTTGTTGATGATTATGACGATAAGCACAACAACAGCAGCGACAACAAAGTCAATGAACCATCGACATAAATGGATAAAAACTGCGCATGCGCAGAGATTTGCTTGATTGACTGCAAGCCGCAGAAAAAGAGGCGAGTTGAGCTCCAGGGCCACGCCCACTTGCAGCATTCGAGTTTAATTTACAATTTGTAATGCAATTTAACAAGCTCGCAAAGAGCATAAATAAATCAAAAACATAGCGTAGATAAATCTACGTTTTCAACAGCTAACTAACTAGAGTTTTCCTGGGTAACAAAATAAATTTCACATGCGCTTTTTAGTGGTATTTTTAATTTAATAAACAAATTGATGTAAAATTAATCAAACAGATAAATCAACAATTTAAGTTATCTATTTTATCAAATAGTTTTTGGTTACGTTAAAGATAATTGAATAAAAAAAAAAAAAAAATAAAATAAATAAATTTAATGCACATTTACTTTTGCAAGTGATAACTTAAAACTATATTTTTTAAGAATATAAGAAAAATTAATAAAGCTGATTTCATAACTGGGTAATAAATTATTTTTACATTTCATTCCATTTGTCGAAGGTAATCCTTAATAAATATAACTTTATTTCTTTTTATAAATATTAATAAATATTTTCCAGCTAAATATTTTTTTAAATTAAACAAATATTTTAAAAGCTTTTACGAAATTACTACAAGTAAAGATAAATACTCAAGCTATTAAAATAAATTGGAAATACAAAATTTACAAACAAGTTTAAAGTCAGTTTATAAAACCGAGTTTTCACTTTTGAAAAATCTTCGTTCAAATATTATATATTAAAAAAAAAAAAAAACTCTCACGTTGTTGCTGCTGTGGTTGTTGCATTTTATTTGAATACTTACAAAAAATATGAAATTTAATATGCAAAGCAAATACTTTGCACACCAGACACCGCAATCAAAGACCATTTTCGATGTTTTAGAAATTTTGCGGCTGTTTATTGAAGATCTCTAGCTGCAAATAAAGAGAGAGAGAGAGAAAGAGAGAAAATTAGACAGAGAAATGCCATTTAGTTAAACACGTTTAACAACAATTAAAATACAAGTACAAGTAAAAGTACAAAGACATAAATACTCTAGAATTTCTAATTTAATTAAAAGCGACTCTTCATTATTTCAAAGTGCCTCGAATTGTGGAGCAGATGAAAGTGACACGAAATGCGCAGAACAGCTGAAACCAAGGGGCGATGGAGAAAGAGGGAGAGAGAGAGAGTGACTGAGAGAGAGATATGAATATGTTTTCTTTACATGTTTGTGACTACTTCAATTTCTGTAACATATTAACTCAAAATTTGTGGTACGTGTCCGTGCCTAATAAATTAACATGTGAAGCAAGCGTAAAAAATTAGTGGACGCATTAAACCGGAAGCCACCAAAATTGTGTGAGCAAAGCGACTAGGAAATACCCTAACAAATCACGAAAACAGTATACGCTGAGTTGCAACGGATTTGTATTTGAGTCAATTCTATTTTAGAGTATGACAAGTAATTTCTTTAATGGCAAAAGCAAACACATAGTCATTATACCATTTCTTGAACCATTGTAGTTCTGACATATATAACGTTTTTAGTGTTAATTCTATTAATTTAAACTCGGTTTAAAATTCTAAATTAACTTTCTCAACATTCACTAGATCTTGTCTTTCGCTTACTGTCTAGCTGTTCGTCTCTTTCAGTTAAAGCACTTTTCACTTCAGCTTACGTTGTGTGTATAGATAGATACTCTATAAAGGGGTTTATTAGATATGTATTGAAGATAGCAAAAGAAGAAGAATATAGTTCAAGTACTATATTTGAAGTGATATGTATTGAAGAAGATACGAATATTTAAGATATTATAAATAATATGTATTTTAGAAGTTAGGAAGTTTTTATAGAAAACGAGATAGTAAGATGAGAAAGAGATAGTAAGAGTAAATATAATAGAAATGATATGTTTTTAGGAAGATAATGAAATTTTTAAAGAAAAAAGCGATAGCAAGAGAATAAAAGTATTAGAGAAAGAGAGAGCGAGAGAGAGTAAAAAAGTATCGCACATTGCTTTTTTTTTTACATTTGTACAACTTTTAAGCCGGTTTTGGTTCTTTACACAACATGTGCATCGATGTTTATGCCATGAAAGTAACGATAACAAAATCAAGTTCACAGTTGAACATATTTTTCTTCAACGAAAACTCATTTTCATTTATTTCTTAACACTTTAAAAGTAACTTAACGAACTTATTTAATCACAAGTTATCTATAACTCACTTTTAATATAGTTATCTGTTGAATAGACACCTTTGTTCAACTTGTGCATAACTCTCTTAATTAGATTTAATGATATAATCAAATAAACGACTTCTCTTCAAATGGGCGTGGCATAAACTTTGTGTGTATATGCGTTGAAAACGCACAAAAAGTTAGAAAAAAAACCCAACTCAAACAATGTCACGAGCTATAGATGTTTTGGAAAAAGTAGAACAGTTGGCAGAGGCTGATGATGTTGTTGTTGTTGTTTTGCTGGTTGCTGCTGTTGTTGTTGTTGTTTCAGTTGTTGGCAGCAACTCGCGAGTGGCAAACATTTTCCAGGCCAACTTTTTTAGCTGTAGTAAAAAGCCAGGCATCTCCTTGTTGCCGGCCTGTATCCATCTCTCTCTCTCTGTCAGTCTTCCTGTCTCTTTCTCTAAAGCTTTTGTTAATGCTACGTGTACTTATACTTTGGCAAATGTAGACACACACACACACTCATACAAATGTAATCTGTAATCCAAGTCAAAATGCAAAATACTTAAAGGTTTATTTATGCCACACACACAATGTTGGCCCACAAGACGCCCGCACACAGTTTAAGCAATTTTCTGCCAATGGAAAATGTAAATTGCAAAGCAAAATTTTAATTGCTTTTTAGCATTGTTCTGCTGAGTTGTTGAGTTGCTGTGTGATAAGCTTGAAGCTTCAAACTTGTCTCCATTTGCAGTTTGCTCGTTTTGTTGTTGTTGTTAATCATTTATGAATTTGCCTAATTGTTTTGTGCCGACATTTTTGATTGATGCCTGACATTGAATTTTCAGAAAAACATCTAATATATGCTAAAAAAAAAAAACAAATTGGTTTTGAATCTTAAAATTGATCGCATGACACAGAGCTTAGGAAATTTTCAACCAGTACGAAATTTATTATATTTATTTAACAAGCTCAAAACTAACTTTATTTAAGGTTTATTACAAATTGTGTTACATTTTTATGTATTTTTAATTTTATCCATATTTTTATTGTCAAAATTATTTCATAAAATATGCCATATAACATTATGAAACTAGAAAAATGAATATTTAACAATTAAATCATTATAAATTGTTTTTTTTTAAATTAAATTTATAGGGAATTGCAAACAAATTTAAATTTTTGTATATTTTTAATTCTATCCACATTTTTATTGTCAAAATTATATCATAAAATATGCCCTACAAGTTTATAAAACTAAAGAAATTACTGGAAAACATTTTAATCATTATTAATTTGTTTTTTAATTCCTTAAAAGGTAAACAAAAATTCACCCAATTATGCATAAATGCGTTCTGAATTTAATTTGTTGACAAAAATGTTATGTTCGATCCATAATAAAAAATCAGAAAAAATCTACATTACTTATTAACATTTTAAAGCCTATAACTTAAAGTTCTTCCATAAATTCTACCCTTCTGTCACAACTCATAACAACTTCAATTTAATTACAGTTTCGGTATCTAAAATGCTGTCTATATCTGTGGAGATTGTGTGAGTTCTAACTATTTCACCGCAAAACTAAGCGCTTAGAAGCCCTCAAAGGCAGCCCGCCGACGACCATTAAGCCACTCACATATGCTACTCTGTCTGCAAAGCAAAACTTATCACTATCACACACACAGATACACACAGCAGTTAGAAGCAGATACATCTTCTAATTAGCTTTCTAGTGGCTCTTGGAAAATATTAGCACATTTCCCGAGCGGCACATAATCAACATAAACCCGGGAAAACTCGACATCAGCACAAAAACTCAAACTCAAACATCAGACGGTATATACAAATATATATAGCAAACCATATGAAAGATACAGATATATGTATATATATCTGCAGCCTGGCAACTCAAATATGAAATGGTACACAGTTTTAATTGGGGTCTCCGCAGCGTAATTAAGGCACAATTTTTTTTTTTTGCATATTTTGAAGCCAGTTAGTTGCTAACTGCAAAACTGACGGCAAACTCAAAGATACCAGACACCACATACCAGATACAAGATACATATTTATCTCAATTTGAAACAGACATGAAGTGGCAATAACTGCGACTCCGACTTCGATTAAATCGCATAACTATGCTCTACATATAATTAAATATACAGCAAAAATAAAATAATAATAAAAGCAATTGCAAATTGATGGCATATGTATGTGTAGGCATTTGTTAATATTAAGTTGTGGCTTTGTTGCTGTTGTTATTGTTTTATTTTCTGCACAATTAAGTGCTTAGAAAGTTGTTGTCGTTGTTGGTTGTACTACAACGAAACAATGCACATTTTGGCGGATCCGGCGAGTGATTAAAATTTCTACGACAATGATGCGGCAAAAGGAAATGCGAGCGTAGTTGAGAAATTCAGATTGAAACCAGAAATCTTAAATATGAAACCAAACACTTTACACAGACTTCAAAAACAGTCTTTGAGTTCGAGTTGGAGCTAAAGTTGGAGAGTTAATTTAGTTGCTGCTGCTTTTTGTTGCACACTGGAAAATGGGTTAAAGAAAGTCGTAACTTGTATTAATTAAAAGGCAAAAGTTGAAAGGCAAAAACAATAACAAACAAAACTAAAAACACTAGCTGCAACTTCTATGCTATGCGACGAGTGTCAGCCAAGTTTTTGTTTAGTTAAGTCTTTTGCTTTTGGCCATAAAATCGTGTGCAATTTAGTCCCTTTGACAATTGCACATAAATGATTTCGGTTCTGTTGGCATCGTTTCGTTTCTTGAGTTTTTCGAGACCCTGTACTTTTAAGAAACAGGCAGTGGTCTGTTAAGATCATTGTAGTTGTTTGAAAGTGTTTTGAGTAATACGCAACATAACCAAATATAAATAAAATTTGCAAATGTCAAAAAACATTTTTCTACTCCTTATAAATAGGAAATTGTAATATACATATCCCAAATCGCATAACTCGAGAAGTCTTCAAGATATCTTGTTTAAATTCGCACACAATACATATGCCTTCATTTTCTGAACTCTTTCTATGTTTGAGCAACTATTTTATACAGCTGCCATATAATTTATCGATCAAAAATCAGATTTAAGTAAGATTACTCTTTGATTTTTGAGTTGAGTCTAAACGAAATTGACATATTTTGGATATTTGGTACCTTTTTATATATTCAGACCAAATTTCCCAAGGGTACAGTTGAACAGTTGATATAGCTTTACAATATCTATATCTATCATATAGCTGTCATATAATTTATCGATCAAAAATCCGATTTAAGTACAAATTACTCTTTGATTTATGAGTTACATAAACGAAATTTATATATTTTAGATATTTGGTACCTTTATTTGTATTCAAATAAAATTTCCCAAGTGTACGACAAACAGTTGATTTAGCTCCACAATAACTACGTGATCTTTTACAGTCGTCTACGCTCGGCCTATAGCTTTTCCTACTCGCTCTTAGCGCACTAGTTGAAAATTTCCAATTACCAAACCACACACATATAAGTAAGACCCACAGCGACCCAGTGACAACCACTGAGGAATTGAGCAACTGAGATATTGTGGAGCCGAGCAGCTAAGAGGCCTTAGAGCACTTGTCACGTTTAGTTTGCTAGCCAAGAATTTAGAAATTGTATTTATTGCCAATGCTTTCTATTTTCGAAAACTTCAATTCAATTTCATATGTGTGTAAGTGTGTGTGTGTGTAGCGCACAACTGATGGAAACTAGTAAATAGCAATAATAATAATAAAATATCATGCTCGAAACTAAAAGTGCTTAGACTTCTTCTACTGCTTGCTGGCGAAGCGTGAGAAACATGCACTGCGAGATGATTCTAGTTTCTTGGCTGTTTTGTTAGTAAGTTAGAAGCTAACTGAGTGGTAATTAAATGATTTAGTTGGTAATGAGCCTTAATTGGGTCAGCAGGGTTTGTGGCATTCCCACACACATAGCACAAGTGGGTAATTATAGTAGTAGTACCTAAATGTAGTCGCTTGTTTAGCTAATTTGCATATGAATTTCACATAAAAGAAAACAGAGATCTATTACAATAAAAAGGGGTTTTGCAAAATAGAGCTAAAGAAAGAAAAGGGTTTATAGTATGCAGTTTCCCAAGAAAAACATCAACTTGAGATACATTTCAAATCAACTGAAAGTTAATTAGATGCAGAACTTGAGCTAAAACGTGATGCTGCAATAATTTTTGATTAAAACAGCTGAGGAAATCCAAATCAAAATCCATAGCTTTATCATTTATCTGCCAGTTGGTTCATAAACTTATCATTAAATCGACGAGTCTTTCATAATATTTTTGTTATGAATGAATGGCAAAGTTCAAACCTTTGTCTCAGCTGCTGCTGCTGCAAGATGCCTTAATTAAATACAGCTGGAACCTATCAAACTGGTATTAAACTCATTTAATTCGGGCTAACACTGTTGTTGCTACCTTTTGTAATTTGTCCCCAAAAAACACACAAACAAAATCACAATTTATTTATAACCTTTTTTTGCGCTTGTTTTCTTAATTAATGCAAATACTAAACGAGTTGCAAGTCAAAATGAAGTTTGTTTAAGGCTTGCCATAACTGATTTGCATAAAAAGCATATTTTGTGCTGCTCAAATAAAAGGATGACACTGAAAGCCATACAATTAGCTTTAAAGCCCGGCCAACAAGACACTGAGCCAGACAGGGAGATTGTAAACATTAAAATGCGGAATTTACTTATTTAGACCGTGTATTTTTAAAAGAAGCAAAAAGGTCGATTAAGTTTGTGTGTTAAAGTTTAAAGGAATCAAATTCTGTATCATAAAGTAACTATAAACAGTCTGTTCTTATGTTTTTACCTACATCTCAAAAACTATAAGAGCTAGAGCTACTACATTTTGGCTTGCAGGGTCGGCTATGCATAAGTGCAAAGTACCTTAAAGTTTTGTGTGTAAAAGTTGAAAGTTTATACTATAAAGAAGGTATAAACAGATTGTTCTTGTCTCAGAAACTTAAGAGCTAGAGCTACTACTTTTGGAAGGCAGGTTCATCTATGAAGAAGTACAGATTACATTAAAGTTTTGTGTGTAAAAGATGGAAGGAATCAATTTCTATACCATAAAGAAGGTATGAACAGATTGTTCTTATCTTAGGAACTTAAGAGCTAGAGCTACCGCATTTGGCATGCAGGTTCGTCAATGCTGCAAGCAGAGTTGATTTGTGTTATTTTCAAAACGCGGTGAATTGAAAAGTATTTAAGTTATTTTAACTTAAGTCACACAATATGTCAATGGTAAAATGCTTTATATTTGTTGCTTACTTATGTTGCTTTAGAATAAGCACTTGGTCTCTAATAGTCGGTACGCTGAACCATAACAATTTTCTAGTAGTTAAAGTATTATTTCTGGCATGTCATTCAACTTCTCTGGCGTCGACAAATTGTATAGTTTGTTAGTTTTGTGTAGTTATACAACATTTTGGAGCTGCGTTAATTGACATAATTGGATAGAGTTTTGGATGCTTGGGGGTCTACGGCACGAGTCTGCAACTCAAAGGCGCACTTTGTTTGTCTCTCTACTCTTTTTTACTTTTTTTGGGTCAATGGTCTGAAGCTGTAGCCAAATGTTTGCCGTTTGTCACGAAAATCTGTGCGCTATTTGAAGGCAGGCCAATTTAACACCTGACACTGACAACGCACACACACACAATCAGCTACAAAGTTGGCGTCGGAGTCGGAGTCGGAGTTATATGCATATATAGATGGAGCTGTGCTCTGGACCGTGCCATGTGCCATGTGCCAAAAAACAGCGTCAGACGCCAACGCCCCAACCAAGTTTGTTACGAGAGCAGACTCAACAGACAGACAGACAGACAAACGGAGAGCTAGACACACTAAACTGGTAGTCGGGCGGGCACTCAGTCGCGTTGCCAACTAGTTGGCCAGTGCAAGACACATGTCAAGCTATTTAGCAACATTGTGCGATATATGTGTGTATTATAGTTTTGGCGACTTGTTTTATGATCTTTATGCAATAAAATTCATTTGGCCGCCTTTTGATATCATAATACTCAAGTATTAAAAGCATAAAACATATAAAAGCTGCTTTTCAACATTAAATAACTCACTTTTTAAGACATTTCAACACTTCAACATTTGTTTCAGCATTTCGTATAAATATTTAAAATATTTTTTCCTCATTCATTCAATTGTTGACTCTTTATGGTGGCATTTAAACAAATATTATTATAATTATAAATAAATATGAATAGCTTATTTTACCACTATTGTCAAGTAAAATTTGTGTTTGTGGCAGAAATTTAAATTGCCCTACTTACAATTGATTTAGTTACGGCATTGTTTTCTATAAAAACCAATTAAAAATTGTGCAATTGCAGCAAAATCAATTATAATTATTTGTATAAAACCAAATTATTAAAAAAAATTCTGCATATATTTGTTCTATTAACTTAAAAATATCAATGATGGAAGAAAAACATTATTTTTATTTAAAGTAAAAGCCAAGAAGCAGTAGTAAAAACCTTATTTACAACGATTACTTCATACTCCTTAAAATTCATTAAAAATGTAATATAATTTCTGAATTATTAAAGCTCAGAAATCGTCCTTTTTAAAGCAAACTACATACATTTAAGAACATTTATCATATTTTCAATAAACACACTTACTCTTAACTATCCAGCTGAATCAAAAAGTGATCATTAAATTGCAATTAATAACTTTACGAAAAATCACTCGCCTTTGATTACCATAAATCTGGCCGTAAATTTTTAATAATATCATGTTTAAAATGTATACGAAGCTCTTTGCTGCTTCATCAAAAATTTACTTGGTCTATTAAATTGGTCAAGAACGAACAGTGACCCAATTATGTGGCGACTCGCAAATACTATGTACATACATATATCAAATTCTGCTCTATATGTTGTAGAATATAAATATGTATATATTTGTACTTAAATTGAGTGCTACAATCGATCAGTTTTTCTCAATTTCTTGCTCGCTTTCAAAATGTTGTTGGCCGAAAAGTGAAACTCTCAGAACTTGACCAGAAATTCGGGCTCGGTTTGGTTTTCTTATTGCTCATTGCTCTAGTTATGTCGTATCATTTTTTGGTGTTGTTGTAGCTCTGTTTTGTTGTTGTTGTTATTCTTATTGTTATTGTTGTTAAACGAGTAATGAGAACTGTCTGTCATGAAGCTATGAGAACAGTTGACATACTTACATTTATTTTACTTATTATGATACGACTGTTAATGTCAGGCTATCGTTCAGTTCATAAGTACTTTTCTGCTGTTGTTGTTTTGACTGGCTCATTTTTCACTTTCCATCAATGAAAATGAGCCCATTTGCATGCCTTGAAATAATAAAAGACACAGTGTGCCACAAAGTCAAATAAAAGTATAAAATAACAGGTCTGAGAAAGTGCAAAACACTTTTAAAACGCCATTAATTTTGTTAAATAAATTTTTCAACTTGCTGGACAACAATTGTTTTTGTTAATATTTTATTAAGCAAATATATTATTTATTATTGTAAGAATTTCGCTAGAATTTAAACTCGATAAACATCTTTTAAGCAACTTAATTTTATAAATGTTTTACATACGTTTTTTTTGTGTTTAATTTAATTTAATTTATGCAAATGAAACCCGTTGTGTTAATTTGTGTTTGTTGTATTAAAGTGAAACACAGAACACAAATAATGATCAGACTGTCAATTAAGGCAAGTCAACAAGCAATTGTCTCCGCTTTGAAGAGTTTTCATATATACAATACATGTATATAAATTACGCATACGCCGTGTGAGCGACAATTTTCATAACGCCAAAAAAAAAGTATACAGAGCGGAGTATTTGTAGAATTATAACAACTACAACAACAACAACTACGCCCGCTGTCACTTCAATTCATAACAGATGCATATAAATTTCCATTAAAGTTTTGCGGCTAACATTGCCCCGCCCAACACGCCCCCACTGCCCCCCACAAGGGAGGGGGCGTTGCAAAACACACACATCTGTGTGCTCTCTCGTAATGGGTTTTTATTTCATATTTTTTAGAGAGACAGAGAGAGAGTGAGCAGCGTGTCTCTTCTAAGCCCCCATGGCACAAAGGTGCCTACACACATACACCGAGCATTTTAGATAATTTACATTTTTTGTGTCATGTGGCAACGCTAAGCACAACAACAACAACAACCACTAGAGAGTGTAGCTCAAAATATGCCATGAAAATATTCACACATTAATTTCTACGGGGCATATATACACATAATATTATTTCATTGCTCGACTGCAAACTAAATGAAATAAGACTTGTGCATCTGACAGATACAGATAGAGATGCGGATACAGCTATAGATACACAGCATAGTGACAGTCTGTCAGTGTTGCTGCTTAGCTACTGTGGATGCACTGTTGCAATTGGATAGGCCTCTGGCTGCATGCTGCCTGCTGTTGTTGCTGCTTGGTTTTATAATTTTCGCTTATTATTTAACTTTCTTTCGGTTTTGTTTTTTTTTTGTAGTTTTGAGCTGCCTTCGGGGCGAGTTCAATGCGCTTAACTTATTTATGTTTTTTTTATTTTCTGTGGCTCTGCAGCTTTACGGCTTGTTGGCTTTTCCTTTTCGCCATAAACTTTCACATTCACAATAATGCAACCTTTGGCACTTCCTTTAACTGCAAGTATTTGCAATGCTTTTGTGCTTACTATCACATATTTGCCATCTATAGCTGCGTGTATCTCCAGTTGCCAGTTAAAGAATTCAATTCGATTTTGTTGGCCAATTTGGATAGCTGGTTGGAGTAATGGCAATTGGGCGAAGCCAAAGAGTAGCTTAAACAAAGTGAGCTGACTTGAAATGACCGTGTACTTGTACATAATACAAGATGTTTTAAAAACAAAATAGATTTATAATATCATACACCCATTTTAATCTAACTTTTATATGTATGACAGCTATATGAGGAATTTATACGATTCTATACAAATTTTGACCAGACTACGATTTCTTGATAAACCTAAATTTGCTATACCAAAAATTGCTATTAAATAAATTGATCATAAGAGAGCTTTGTATATGATATTGTTGATTCATTTCCATCAAATTTGAGCAGACTTTTAGAAGACAATGCCATAGACAAGAGTTTCGAGTTTACTTAAGATATTTTAAAAATTCCTTGAGTTAAATGATTTAGGAAGTTTTTTAAGGAAGCTTGACAAAGATCTACATCTAAACTCACAAAATTCTGCTGGTAACCGAATAGACCATTCTATTTTATGTTAAAGTACTTGGTCTAAAAATCCCTGTTGAAATGCCAGCAAATGCAAGTTATGCGTTCAACCAAATGTATCTCAACACCACGCTTTCCGAGTTGCATGAATGAAGTTGCAACGAGTGGTTTGCTGTTACAGTTGCAACGACTATGATATATTGCACACACACACACACACACTCTCGCGCACACACACCCTCTTGCACTTAGTGTAAATTCAAATGTGTGTAAATTTATGTGGGAGTTTTTCTTTCTTGTGAAAACTCAGCTAATAACTAAAAGAAAAACTTTACTTGCTTCCTGTAAAATGTCCCAGCACAAGTAATCAGAGTCTAGCCCCCAAAGAGCTAGATCTACTATTTCCACTTAGAGATACCACGAAATGTTGTAAAAGACTGTGAGATAGAGAGAGAGGGAGCTTAATTTGCTGCCCTTTAAGAATTTTGTATAATTTAGCAATCTGGCAATCTGGTTGTGATAGCGTTATATCATAATTCAAGTCAGCTGTGCACCTGTAAGACAACTTTTTGCAGCCACTGTCGCCCCATTGCATCAGCTTGCAAATATGCAGCTGGCTGGCAGCAAAAAAGAAAAAAAAAACAGAAAATAAATGTTGAACGAAACCAACTGCAAGAGCTGCGGCAAACTTGGCTAAAACACACAGCACTTGGGCCACACATGCGCAGTGGCAAATAGCAAACAACAACAATAAAATCAAACAACAACATTTGTTTTGGGCAGCAAAACAATTAAGTTTTCAAATGTTAAACGTTGTGGCTTTAGTTGCTTTTGGGCTTTTGGGTGTTAATCGCTTTCAAATACCTCTCGCTTCTCCCTCTCCCCATCTCTTTTTCTTTAGCGAATAAACAACAAAAAATAAAACAAATTAATATGCATTGTTGCAGTCGTGTTGCGTTGCATATTTGGACTTTCACTTTTTGTGTGTTTTCATTTTCGAAATCAAAGAAAATCTGTTTAATGCCCATGCATACGTTGAGTATTTCAAATATTGCGCATACGCCTTGGCATGAGCTCAAATCCGAGGCGCTCTTCAAATTGATTTCAATTACAAATGATGTGTTTATCGTTTGTTTCAATAACAACAACAACAGTCACAACAACAACAACAGCAACAACACACAAACATATGTTACTATATAAATTTACTACATTTCATTGACACTTCCGAACAATCATTATGGTTTGCTTCACCGTTTAATTACTCTTTCTTTTACTTTACACTTTCGCCCAAGTTTCGGGCTGAGATTTTTAAGCGCTCAATTAAGCCACAACAAGTGGATTGCTGTTCGTGGGGGCCTTTTTAGCTACACAATAATAGCCATAACAACGGTTCAAATCAAAGTTACGCACTTTCGATTGCGCAATCGACACAACAAATGTGTGTATGTTTGGTTTTATTTTAAGTCATTTGTAGCGAGTTGGGAATTTTCATATATATTGCGAAAGTCCGTATAAATATTAGTACACTCCGCTTTATGGCTTCCTATATCTGACCAATATTTCTTTAGCTATTAATAGTACGCTTCGATTCATTAATCAAGTCGCTGTGGCAGGTAGAAACGAGAGCATCACTACTGCTACGAGCCGAGCTACACCTGCCAATCTTATGAAATGGGCCAAAGAAATGTTGAGGTTGAGCTTGAGAAAACATTGCCACAGGTCGTGTTGAAAGCCAATAGAAATGATTATCTCTTACAACTTTAGCTATTTTTCCCGATTAGCTTCTCTATCTCGCTCTCGCGGTCCCGCAGTAAGCTGACTCTAAAATTAATGGCAAAAGAGAAGCATCGATAAGCTAGCAAGTTTGTAGTGACTTTAGCTATATAACTTTTCACTTTTGCAGCTAAAAAGTAAAGCTACAAAGTTGAATTCTTCTCATAACATTTCTTGGATATGAACAGTTTAAGAGCTGAGTTTTATATACACTACCAGTGTTTTCAAGTTTTGCTTTTTTAAAATGTTAAGTCGATTGTTAGAATGTTTTAAAAATGTAAAATTGGGCAAGTAAGTTTATATTTAAAGTACTTAGTATTAAACCATTATAAAATTGTATTTAATTTAATTTGGTTTAAAAGTAGTTTGTATATTTTTCTTGCAGAAACCAATTATAAATCTAAATTTAATTTGCTTTAAAGTCTTGATTTGTGAGTAATTTTAAATCTTTAAATTTTAAGTGAATGGTTAATTTCATAATAAGCTGAGAATATTTACTATTTGTAATTTATTATATATTTTAAAAATCTTCTGCATTACATTTTTTACTAACATTTTTGTGCATTACAATTAATAACGCGGAACTTCGAGTCTTAAAAATTTTAAAGCATGATAAATTTGAATTTTAGATAATTTGACTTAAAAAGCTTAATTTATAGAATTGACTTCTACTTTATTAAAGACAATAATTGTAATTTGAAATATAAGTTACTTTCAGGTCTTGATTTATATGTAATTTCAAATCATTTAATATAAAGAGAATGTTTTCTTTTATAAAAAGCTGAGGATGTATTACAAATAAATCATTAATAAAGCAAATTATTTAATACATATTGCTTGTTTTAAAAAACGAAAATATACTTTTTCAATTTGTTAAAATTTCTATCTTTGTCAAATCTATTCGTTCCATGTTGCATGTAACTTTTCAAGGCTGCTCTGGTTCCTTTGGCTTACAACGCGTACACAGTTTTTTCCCAGTTTCCTCTTTTGCTGTTTAAGACATTAAATTTTCATATTAAATTTATATAGTAAATTTATTTAGTCTTCATAAATTTATAACCTTTATTTTGAAACTGTTTTGTTCAACCTTTCTAACAGATTTAATTAGTATTAATTGAAAATCTGTCAACTAAAAGCAGCAACACTTTAAATACAATTTATGTATGTATCTCTTATTTCAGTGCTTTTCATCAGCTATTTTCTTTTGTGCTTTGTTGAATGGCAACGGTGACAACTTTACAGTTGTTAATTAAGTTAATTCAATAGCAATAGCAATGCTCTGTCAACTGATACGTTTAACTGGTCAGTTGGGTATATAGTCTGTGTGCCTCTGCAGCTGCCACAAAGATATATAGTCTGACAGTCTTTAAACTGGCAGTTAAACTGATCCCTAAAGGCACATGAATAGCTGGACAATTGCAGAAAATCAAGAGCTAAAGTCTGCTACGATTTCCGCAGAAAATGGAAATGGGAAATGGAGTTTAAGTTGAAGTCGAAGTTTACAAAGGGGGCAAAAAACAGAGATCTAATGTAGCTCTAATGAAATGTTGCCAATGTTGTGGCAATTAACAAAGGGAAGTTAGGTAACTGTGAGAATACACTTATATATATATATACATATACCCTTGTGTGATGAGTGTCTTTTCTCTTACTTTTAATTACTGGTCAGTGCAGTGAACCTCTGAGCAGACTCAATTGGCGGTTGTAATTTGAGTCAGAGAGATATAAGTGAAACTTTATATGAGTGTGAGAAATTGCAAGTCCGAGCCTTGGTAGTGGGCGTAATGGATGATCAGGGAGTTTGGTAAAAGACAATAAAAGGGCGTGGGGAAAGTGGCGACCAAAGAGTTGAATAAGTTCGAATTACCATAATATATGCAATGCGATGCATGCACAACACGCCAGTGACCGTAACCTGACGACTCCAGATACAATTTATAGATACAGATACTACAACATTCGTATTTGCAGCCCATCGAGAGCTTGAGACTTGTTTGCCTTGGAATGGAGGCAGGCACAAACAACATGCACAACATATTATATACATTTATAAATTTATACAGTTTATCAGTTTTATTTCAGTCGTGTTTGTTATTAATGCCCGACGCGGTCACTATTTTTATTTTTTTGTATAGCCTTTTAATTTGGAACTTTGAGCCGCGGTCAAGTTTAGCTTATTTTTTGGGCCCACAAAAGAAGTTTATCAAATTACGTTTACGTATTTATTTATATATCATTTTTAACTGGGTCAAGTGCCAGATGCAAGTCGCCAATTTGCGATTTTTATTTCTTGGCGTCCACAAACGTGTTTGTTTGTACGGCTGAAGAGGCAACTTCACGGTTGCGGGCGCATCACGAGTTTCCCATCACAAACACCACAAAACCCCCTCCAGTTGCCCATTATAGTAGCCAAGGGAGGGCTCGTTTTAGACTTCCTTTCATTTTGATCTGGTTATACGTTTTTTACGTTTCACGGCAATTATTCGTTTCTATAAACTAATTGAATTATGTTGCACATTTTGTGCAAGAAGACTTCATGCTTCATGCGTTCTTTCCATTTCCTTGCAATATTTGGCTTTTTATATCGTGCCATTGCGAACGGATATTTTGTAATGGTCACATGGTGGGCTCACTTGGCCCACAAAGCTTACACAGTTATTTCGCAGCTTCCTTTTTCGTAATCAGTAAGCTCACTACTTGTTTATAGGCTTAATATTTCTATTAAGATTGCTTGAAGCACTTAATTGCAGTGTTGACTAACGCTATGTGCAGTTAATGCCCCTGTGCTGCTTTTCAGTGTTGTATAATGCGCCATTACTATGTTCTTTTGTTGCTTTTAGACTATAAGTGTTAAATAAAATAATAAAATGACATACTTTTAGTTGATATTTTAAGAAAAGTAGTGAGTTTACTAACGTGATTTAAAAATTTTTTTAAATTAAACAGCAAATACTTCTATTTTTTATTTTAACATGAAATTTACATCTGAACGAAGGTATTATTTGCGACTGTACCTAAATGTAGTTCGTGTCTATAATTACAGTAATTTGTAACGAGTTACTGACATATTCTTGTTGGTCACAATTTTCTAAACATTTTTAATAAACACTCATATTAGTTCTAACAAAATGCTATAAATTTAAAAGTAATTATATCTCAATTAAACAAAAATCACTTAAATTTAACTTTAGTTAATTGCAAAATGGAGCAAAAACTAATGCTAATACTGCAAATCTAGCAAATAACCAATACAAATATCGTATTCAAAGAAAACAACAGAGTTTTTCGATTCTCACTTTTTTGCTCCGTCAATAAACAATTTAGCTGGCTTTAATGGTTTTCCTGTTTGCAAGCAGCTTTATGATAAACTTGTTCGAGCAGTGTAAGGTGCACTGCGGGTGCGAGGGAGATGTAAGCGCAGAGCTTGATTGCAAGGTAGAGTGAGAGGTGAGCAGAGAGAGGCACAAGAACAAACAACACCACACACACACGATTTCAAGATCAGAAAGCGAATGGCAGAAACACGTAAAAGAACGATAAGAAATTGCAAGACAACAAACAACTGCAAATGGGCTGCGGAAGTATTTGCGAGCCTTTCACTGCACAGCGGCAAATGAAGAATGAGAAAACACAAAGAAAGAGAGACAAACAGTGGGATGGAGAGAGTGAGAGAGCGAGAGCGGAGAGTTCAAAGCAAAGGTGAAACACGTGATAACCGTAAAGAATTGACGCGTAAATGACGAATGAAAAGTGGCACAAAATGTCAGAGAACCTGCAAGCAGCGGTACAAAAATCTAAAAGGGAGACACGAACAAGTAGAATGAGGAGCAAGACAAACGAACTGTAAAAAGGAGCTTTGCCTTGGACGCAGCCTCCCAGCAGTGCTGCTAAGCTTTCGGGCTATAAAATGCTAAACTGGCGTTCGAAAAAAACTAGAAAAAGTCTAAAAATTTGGTAAATAGCTAAAAAACGGCTAGAATGGTGAAACAATATTTTTTATGGACATAAGTATTTATAAATCTTTAAAAGTCTTCTTAAGTTCATCAGATATATTGTCTTTGGAGCTAATGTAGGTACGATTTTGACGAAATTTATCTTACCGACTTAGTCTGAATTCATAAATGAAATGTTATGATTATTATAAAAATAATAACCCCAAAATCTTGTGGTGTTCTTTTAATTGGTCCATTTAATAAGTTGGACTGTAGGTTTGAATATTGGAACAGAATTTTTTCAATAATGGCTAATTCCACAATAAAATGTTTGAGAATTTGCACAATTTTCGCCTTCTTAGCACACAATATTTTATCTTAGAAAATAGCTATAATTCCCGATCACCGCTATTTTACAAGTTATCCTGAATTTTCCTGCTGAAACCCACTAGTTCTAGTGCGAAAATGGCTAAATAGACAGCACTGTATACAGCCTCCCAGTAAATATATGTAAGCAGAGTAGGCAACGACGCAAAAGCGTGTGCGTTTATCCACCACTAAAGCTAGAGTGGGAAAAGGAGTGCAAGTGAGAGTTTTGGGAGATATGAGCTGGAGAGAGAGAAAGAGATGGCAAATGGGCAGTGTGAGTGAGGTGGGCGCTGAGCATGAGGGTGGCAGCGGCTGCTGTATGGGCGCTGCTTTGGCCTGAGGGCGTGGGTGGCTGCTGCTGCTGTTGAGAACAGAAAAGTAACCGAAACAGCAGCAGCAAAATTCTCTGTTGCTGCTTTTTTACGTTTTGCTCTTGTGATTTATGTATGTGCGTACAACCGACTGACAGACGGACTGACCGACGGACCAACCGACCGACCGACTGATATAGAAAACTAAAAGTCAAGCTTACCTGTAAAGTTTTTGTTGTTTTGTTTGCACGCGTGGTAAGCGAGCTTATTTAATATTTAAACGGCACACAAAAAGCGTCGAAGCCTTGTCAGTTGCTTTCGTTGGGTTGATTAAGCTGCAATTTGAGAGATTTGAGAGATTTTCTTTGCTTACTTCACGAATTTCAAATTTGCATGCATTTCATTTGAATTAATAAAGGCATTTAATTGTTTTTGGCCAGGGTTAATTGAAATTCTGGCCAGCTGAACAATCAATTAAATAATGTATGAATCAAGGGTTTCACGGACCCTGGGTTTTTAGATGGGCTCTGTTTTGATTGAGCGCGCGCAAAAATTTATACACAAAATCACACGCACACGCACAAGTAACATCAATATGTTTGTAGGCACCCAGAAGAGACGCACCGAAGGAGACTGGAGGCTGCCGAGAGTAGCATGAGATAGATGCCCACTGTATCAGCCAACTCCCGCTTGAACGAACGCTCCAGCCACACACACAAACACACACAGAATCCCACAGAGAGACACTCACAAAAACACTGAGCAGTAGCAGTAGCAGCAGCAGTGCCAACAACAACAACAACAATGTGTAATACCGACCACGACAAGAACGACGACGACTGCAAAGTGCGACGCTTGCTTTAAAGAATGCTCTGGCTGAGATCGCGATTCAAAGAGACAACGTTACAAACTGTGTCGACTGATTGGCGCGTACACACGAACTGACACTGATGGTCCCAACATCAGAGCTGGAGAGCTGCAGCTTAAAAGCAAAAGCTCTGAAAGCCACCACCACTGGCGTAGTCAAGCATTTCGCAAGGGGAAGCTTTTAGTGAATACATGTACATACGACATGATAGAAAAATTTAAACAGACGGAGACGGCTATATTGACGCTGATTAAGACCATATGTATTATATATACATATGTATTATATTATATACTGACATGCCACCTTCTGCCTGTTGCATACTTATAACAAACCCAATATACCCCTCAGTGGGTATATAGAGCCCTTTGCGCACGCCACTGGCCGAACGAAGTTACATACATATACTACGATGCACGAAAATAGCTGGTTGGGCGAGCTGAAAGCTTCAGCAACTTCGTTTGACAATAATTACCATGGTCACATCTTGTCAGTGAAAGCTTTTTGGGGTAAGCTTGCGGCTCTGGGTCAAGCGCTTTTAAGAGCAGCTTTTGTTGAGTGGCCATGGTGAACTTTGACAGCGTTGCCAGACCGGTAGAAATAGTTGTCACTTAACGTACTTTGAATTTGAAAGTTTTATCACTCAGAATAAAAGTGTAAATAGTAGAAAATGAATTATATGGACGATTGTTTTGCTGGTGCGCCACAAGAGTTTCTCATATGCATCACAGTGCATAAGGCGGCACAAACAGGCATATTTAATAGTGAATTATATGTGAAAATAAGTCTAGACAAAATGAGCAAGACTACAAAAACACAAACCAATACAGAGAATCCGTTCTTCAATGAGGTATGCTCAAGAAAACAAAAAATATAATATGACTCAATTTGTTTATACACTTCTTTTGCAGTACTTTGTTTTTGAGTTTTATTGTACTCTCACTGAGCTATTGCGTCACACTGTACTCTTAGAGCTCAAAAAGCATTCACTGTACAAGAAGGACAGTTGTGTGGGTGAGTTATTGGTAGATTTGCACAGTGTATGGGGTCAGCACAGTCACTGCTACTTCAAGAAGTGGGGACGCCTAGAGATGCCCATCAGTGAGGATCCTCCTGGGGACGATGTGAAGAAAACAAATGCCCATTTGCAGATCGATTTGGCCATTATATCCCAGCATAGTACAGTAAAAACTGGACTAACTCAGGATGAACTGGGAACGGATAACATAAACAAGTTTGTGACTACAAGGGACTTTGATGATATCAAAAGGTAATATAAATTGTATACTTGTCCAGATAAAGAATCTAACGATGTGTTATTTAAAGTAAAAACTAAATTATTGCGATTTTTATTACATTTAGTTGAAAAATTTCTGATTTTTTCCACTCTGTATGAAGTTTAATCTAAATATTAAATTTTATAGCAACCTGATACACGATATGGACTCGTCTACCCAGTGCAATATACGCTACTTTCTGCGCCTATATCGGGGAATTTTCGTAAAGAAGGGCAGTTACATGTTGCAAGTATCTTTTTCGGGACTTAAGGTACTACTAGCAACTAAATTTTGCTTCTACATTTAAGTTACAATGTATTCCCTTTTACCAGGCCAAAACACATGTGGCAAAGAACACTACGACACCAGAGTGGAACTTAGAAATTAACTTTGCCTGGGTCTATCCATCCTTAGCTCAGCGTTTTCTTATTTTAATTTTCCTTTACGAACATCTGCAGTGGAAATGCATCTCTGAATTTGAATTGTCAATTGAGGACATTGCCTTTAACGGTGAGTTCTTGTTAACTTACTCTTCAATCCCATTAAATATCTACTTTCTAGACACACCTTCTTTGGGTCCCACATTTCTGCATCTCTACGATCCTGTAAATCCTTTGAGCTACGTGGGACGCATCTTATTTCAATTAGATTCCCACCTCTTGAGTGAAGAACATCCCAGTCATTTGCTAATAACCCGCACTGTAGAGAGCTTGTCCGATACTCGTAATACTCTCGACGAGAACTTCTTTGTGGAGTTTCTGCCGCTGCTCGGTAATAATATCCATGCTAGTGCTAATTCTTACAAAATTGTAGTGAAACTGGCTGAAAATGTTTCCAATGATCTCGTGGGTCCATTGAAAATGCCAGCGGGAAAGTTACGATCTGGTCATAATATGAAATACTTCCGGCAGGACTCTCCGTTTCGTTCCTGTCTCTTCAAATTGCGTTTGCCCGATAATCGTATAAAATTTGTTAGTGACTTTTTCATGGTTGATATTATAAATTTTATGGTGAGAGTGTTTAGCATTAATAATTGAAGTTTAAGCTAAGTTATATGCCTTTGTAGCGCTCTGAATTAGATACCTTTAGGAACTTTCAGTTAAAGTTCCCCAAGGAGCTGAAGAATCAATCAAAGTGTCTAAAGTATATTCTCAACAGTATTATGAATAAAATACGAGAGGGCATTGCAAGAAATCAGTTTGACTACGATCTGGGAGAAGATTCAACACGTTGGGATAGGAATAGACAACGCTTACTATCCGATTACTTCACAGAGTTATCCCGCTCTCTACGCTCTCTGCGGCAGAGGATCAAGCACAGTGCTCAGGAACATCTGGATACCACAATTGTGGATATTGTCAACGATGCACATAGACTGGTTGGGGAAATCAGTTCTCTGAACAATTCTATGCGTATTCAGGACGATTGGCCGGACTTATTGCTGACCTTGAATGCAGGTGGCAAACTGCTGGGCACCTGTCGTCTCAATGCCAAACACTTTCTCTTCATTCAAAAGCTGCAAAAGTATCAATCAATCAATCAGTGCTGGAAGGTTAAGAGCTTTGTCTTCAAGGACGCCGGATGTACGCACAGTTGTGCAAATTGTGGCTGCAATGTGGGCGTGGTTCTGGGTTGTGTCTCCATTGTTTTGGATCGCGAGAGACGTGAATTCCTCTCAAGCATTGCTGGCGATTGGTCCTCTGTTGACTTTATGATCTGGCAACCGAATGTTGTGCAAACATTGATCAGCGCCCAGGTGTACGTGCATCAGGCTAAGGTGCGACCCGGAGCTGAGCACAAACCTCTCTCCGATAGCCATGTCTCTGTCTACTTTGCCGAGAAGGCAGCTGAGACCCAAATAGTTCCGGCCACTCTCTCACCCATCTGGAATACAGTGATTTCTTTTAAGTTACTCGCCTTACCTGGCAGCCTCAGTTGGTATCTGCAGAATCCTCCCTTGATCTCCGTTGAGTTCTATAGCTCCGAATCCGATTTTTCCTGCCACGGACAGACTGTTGTCAGTGTCATAAGTGGAGAAATTGAAACTGAATCCGGCTGGGGAGATGGCAACAGATGTTGGCAAAGAAGTGCTCTCACTAGATTGCAAAAACTTAAATCCATTTCACCGCCACCCTTGAAATGGGTGCCTGTTGCCAGAAATGGCATAGTTCTAGCTGAGGTTCTAATGTCGGCGGAATTCACGGAGTCGGTGGGAGAGACTGATGTCTACAAGGCTGAAGCGGTACCTGTGCTGACTGTGGGCATTCCCCTGGAGATACGCCCCAATATGGTGAACTATGTGTGAGTTAAGAATAAAATTTGTTATCTGTAGAGCTGTATTCAGAGCAGTAACAGGAAATATTAGGCCTGTGATTATATAACAAATAGGCGCTTTCCCCCTTTTTATATAGGATTAAAATAAGACTAAAAAATTTTATAAAAAATCAGGAAGATCGGAAAACAAATTAATTTAAATAGTCAAAAGTTTAGGTTAGGTAAAATTATTAAGGTTAGGTAGAAATTAACATGAGAACGGTGTAGAAAATTTGGGTGGGGCGTTTGTTGGAGTTTGTCTGGAAATAGAGGATACTTACTGGGCTCAATTGGCCACCGGTAAGGATTAGAATAGTTGTTTTGTTGATCAAAACTGAAATCGAAAAATTTGAAATGAACTATTTCTTTGAAAATTATTTATGTGCATAAATTATTTTTTTTATTATTTATGCATTATGTATATCTGATTATACAGAAATAGTTCTCTTCTAATGTTATATTATGGCAGACGCGCAGTTCTTTTTAGAGTTTTAAGCTTAAACGGAGACATTAATTATATGAAATCTAAATCTAATCTATCTGCAATTTACAATCGAATTATTAAATATTTAAATATGTAAAAGATTTTATAATTTTTATGAATTCAATTCATGTGAAATCTTAAAATACTTGACATTTCAATTTAATCGATCAGAGAGCAACGTTCTTAAGTGATTTCGATCTATAATTTCTTTTAGTATGGAAGTGATTTTTGTTGGATTGCGTAACTATACAAAGAGCACACTAAGCACAGCGGGTAAACGACGAGCTAAGGTAATGATGGCAGATCTAGTGCTATATAGTGGTCTATCTACATCGAGATTGCGGAATAGCATAAACTTTCTAGTAGCCTATGCCTCAGGAGTGGTGGTATGTAGACTATATGGTAGTGTTATGGTTATTAATTTCGTTGTAGAGTCTTCCCGATCAGCAGGAATACTGGCCCGCAATGGTAGCCACCGATGTGCTGGTTAATGCCTTTAGCAAGGAGTCGGTTCTGGGCGCAGCACTCATACCAAGTTCAACGAGTTTCCTGCGTAAGGAGAAGACGGCCAGATGTGTAAAGCAATCGGCTTATAGCGATGATAGCTATGGACAATCCTCAATTGTAACCGTGGAGTATGATGACGAAACTGCACTGGAGGAAACGGAGGATGAACAGATTGTCACAGTCAACAGTTGCTGGAAAAGAATCAAGATTGCATTGGGCTGGGGTAGGGCTACATTTGCCAACAGACTTGCTCTGAAGTATGATGAACATGCAGAGACGAGTGATCTGCATGAAGATACAAAGTTCACGTGGTGGACAAAGTTCTATAACTCGGTACACGATAATCAGCATGACATGACGCATCTGTGTAAGCACAGACTGGTTATATATCCCAACGAGTTGGAGGCACAGCCTCAGTTTGGTTTTCTGCAGGATTGGGCAGTACCCGTGCCCCTGGTACATGGTGTCAAGTTCAAGAAACAGGGTCCTCCCAAGGAGGACATCTATGCCACACTAAAGCTACAGATCAAGCTGACTCCCTGTCGTTGCAATGCTCCTGATGATGCTGATGGCGGAGGGGGCGATATGTTGCGTCCTTTGGTTCAGCAATCAAATCTGGTCAACTATCTGACGGAAACGGTCAATTTAATTGTCAGAGTCTATGTTGTTCAGGGTCTGCAAATTCGACCCAGAGATTGGACTTCCGAATCGGATTGCTATGTTAAACTCTTACTGGGTGGCAAAATGGTTTCGGATCAGGCGCATTATGTGCCCAATCAAAGTAATCCCGTATTTGGTCGTTTCTTTGAACTGGAAACCTCTCTTCCTGCCGATCATATACTTGAGTTGCTGCTCTACGATCATGATAAGCGCAAGGATCAAATCATTGGCTCCACTCTCATCGATTTGGAGGATAGATGGCATAGCAAACATCTGGCCAGAGTAGGCATACCCAAAGAGTACTCACAAGTTGGCTACAATCAGTGGCACGACATTTACTTGCCTTCGGAAATTCTACAGAATTTGTGCCAGGATGCTGGCATTCAACCTCCTTACTTCTATGGCAGTGTAATTGAGGTGGACGGCATGATTTTTGGAGATGAGACAGTGGTGGCCAAAAGTATGTAACCAGTTGGTAGAAAATTGTAGCTATGTTGTCTATATTTTTGTTTGGCATAACGTTAGTTTCTTAGAAAAGGAAAATATAGTAAGAAAAAATAATTATAATGGAGATTTTAAGAAAATAGCTAGATTTTCACTTACATTTTCGCGATTCAACTGTTGTAAGATTTAAGTTTTATTTGCTAACTTTTCCTATATTTTTTCTTCTTTAATTCTTCTATACAAATAGCTGAAGAACTGCACGAACGCCTTAGTCTAACAGTCCTGAAAAATCTGGATAAACTGCCCTCCTTTGGGTACAAACTTGTGCCGGAGCATGTGGAAACTCGTTCGCTCTATCGTGATGATTATCCAGGGGTCGAGCAGGTAAATTCTACCTATAGTAGGTAGTACTATTTATCTATTAATTAATATTAAAAATGCTAAAAAAAATTACAATTTCAGGGTAAAATACAAATGTGGATAGAATTATTCAAGTCAAGTGTGTTTATTCCGACGCATATAGACATAACGCCAACTCCACCGGCTGGTTACGAGGTGCGACTTGTGGTCAAAAATCTAACGGGCATTCCCTATGGCGATAGGAATATATTTGGCAAACTAATGAGCGACATCTACGTAACAGGGTAAGTGGAGAACGTACATGGACATGACTGAACAGGAGGTGCTTGCTGGCCTGCTGGCCCGCTGTAAACGATATGCAATTATAAACATTTTCTATGCTATTTTCCTTCTTTTCCCAGCTGGTGCCAGAATGTGAACAAGCGCCAAACGACCGATATACATTTCCGTTCATTTGCGGGTGAAGCGGTTTTTAATTGGCGCATGAAATTTACCCTCAAGTATTCACCCAATGAGGACATGGTAGGTACCTCCGAAACTTCCCTACACTGCTCAAAAATAGTAGATTATAAATTAAAACTGAAGGTCTAGAAATATTGAGTTTTTATTAGAAGGAAATTATTTTATTTACCAAATCACAACATAAATTTAATTTCGAATACGTAGAAAATAATACTAATAAATAAAATTTATTAAGATTAAAAACTTTTTTCAGCTTTGGAGTCTGAACTTATATATATATAAATGTTATATTTATGTAGAGTATTAAATTTCTTATACAAATCAAATTTCATTAGAATTCGAAAACTACATCACAAAGCAGCAATAAAAACAAAGAGTTAAAAATTTGTTAAAAGCTTACAAAGTACTTCAAATTATTGTATAGAACCTTAATACTTATTATAATTTAAAATCCTGAAAAAAAATTTTCCCTAAAATTTTTAACAGTGTAATTTTTGTTTAACAGTGTATTCTTATTTCTTATTGAAAAGTGTAACTAATACATTACTAATGCATATATATTAATTAATGAGTTGCTCATTAAACCTTTGCCCTGAAATAGATGGTAATACGGCGAAAGGGAGGACTGTTTGAGGAATTCGAAATCAAGACGCCACCCATTATCTATTTGCAGGTTTGGGATAAGGATTTCATCACCCGTGATGAGTATCTGGGTGCCTTGGAGCTGAATTTATCAAATCTGCCAGAACCTTTCAATACGCATAAGAAATGCCAACTCTTTTCGAGTAAACGTAAACGCATCAATCTCTTTACCCGTAAATCAGTGCACGGTTGGTTTCCGCTGCAAAATAGTCCCGCAATGCCTGCTACACACGGTGTAGGTCATATATATAAATCACTTGAAATAGTTATATAGTAATGTTTTTTGTTCTTAGGGAAAAATCGAATTGCTGCTGGATATTTGCACTGAGACGGAAGCCTCCAATTCACCAGCTGGCGTTGGACATGATCCTCCCATGGCACTGGAGAAGCCTTCGTAAGTTTTAACCGACTTAACACTCGCTGATCTTTATAAATCTATTTTGTTTTAGCCGCCCGGAGACTTCGTTTAATCCCTGGACTCATCCCTTCAAGTCGGTTCATCTGATATTCTGGCCTGCCATTCGCAAATATGTACTTTTGGCCATGTTCTCCGTTTTGTTAGGTTTGGGTTTGGTAGTCTTCTTTTCCAATCTACCAAATCGCCTGATGGAGATACCACTTGAGTAATTTGTCTTTCAATTCCATTAATTAAATTTCTCATTAATTACAAAAATTATTAAATGCAATTACTATTTGCGGAATCTTAACTTAGATATGGAGGCGGTGCTTATGAATCGAAATGTAAATAATATGATTACAAATTATTTATTAAGGTGCGTCAGTTTATTTCATTTATAAATACACATGTTTAAGGTAGTCTGGAGTCTTTGTATAGTATTCCCGGAATTGTAATAATATGTCACCTTTAAAACTATTTCGCAATTGATTCCTAAGGGATCTAACTTGTGAGTGTTCAGGCTTAGCTAAGTTTAACTTGAATATCATACCCTACACATTTAGTTAATGCTATGCTCTATCCGATGGAATTGCTATTAATCTACTGATAAGCACAAGTTTGCAAACCATGGTATTTCATCATACAAACAGACTAACATTAATATACCTGATACTTTTATATAAAGGGTATATTGTTACTGTTGCAGTTAACGTTTAGAGACTGTAAGAACTAGCATTCCATTGAGATCGAATATACGTGATGGAAGTTATAGCTTTTTGAAAATTTTGGAATGCACTAGCCCCTTGTGTTATGCAATAGTTTCTGCCTACGGGTAACTCATAGTCGTGAGTCGTCTGTATCCTTTTAACTTGTCTAATTGGTAATGGAAGAAAGGGGGCAAAGAGAGACATCATACATACATACATATGTGTCAACTCGAACTGTTTAATTACTATACAAGTGTAAATATGCCGACGCATAACGACGACAAATAGAAGAGTCGAGACATCACCCGAGCCTGAAACCGAAACCGAAACCGAGTTGGGAGTCGGTTGAGTTCGTCGAACAGGGTGACAAACTGACGAAAGACTGCCAACAATGTGCTTATCAGACTCAGAGTCAGACACAGACCTATAACTATAGCTAGTAGTACTCCCAGTGTCAGACCCAAGAGCAAACTAAAAACACATACTACAGGCGCTATTCAACAGGCTAGAGAGTTCAGTTGAAGTTCAGCGAGCGAAGCTGTCGGTACATAGAATCCAAATAAAATCTATATTAAAACGTATATATAAATTAATATATATATAAGCTATTAATTGAGTTTTATAATTAAAGTGTTGTGCACAGCACAAAAGTGTAACGGACGGGCTGTCATTAAAATATACACACAGTTTTTGCACCTTGCATTCAAACACAATGGATTTTGTAGTGCTTCATTGAATTTTTCTCCTTCACATTTCATCTCAGTTGCGTTTCGTGCTTGTGTTTTTGGATCGACAAAGAATCCTAGCATATGGCATACTTTCAGTAGTGGTTTTAATGTGACAAGTAAAGCATAAATAATTGTGAAAATACTACTAATAATTATTAAGAAATATTTTAAAACAACATATCTGTATTATTAAGCAAAGAAAAATTATTAAACTAGACTACAAAATGTTTATAATTTTTATTTAAGATGATTAAGGAATGAAAGCTATAAGCGAAGTGCAAATTTGTGAAAGTGAAAGTGCAAACTCCATGTGAATGCAGCAGAGTTTTCTTTAAGGAGGAACTATTACTTAAGAAACAGGTAATATTAATAAATGTCTTAAACTTGTAGTTAAGTCATCAGGGGAAATATTATAAAATAAAATTTATCTTTATGAGCCTTTGCCAAATTTTTGGTTCTATTTATTAACATAATTATAATTTTATAATTGACTTATGCCAAATTTTCGGTTCTACTTATTATCATGGTGTTCATATAGATTTTAAAAACATTTTAAGACTTTAAACTCCATTCACTAACACCCTTATAAATTGCCTATGTTAAAGCTTAATTAATTTGCTTATCGTATTGCTATTTCAACTATTGATTTTCGTGCAAAACTTTGTGACTAATAATTCATCGGCTTATGGCCACTTTAACTAATTGATTACCAATTTTGCGACTCAAATTTCGTCTACTCATCATACAGAAAATAACATTTTCTATTAGTCAATTGAACAATCAGAGTAGGCAACAGTTTTAATAGGTAGAAATTTCCCTTATATCCTACCCAGACTATCTTCCAATTTTCATTAGACAAATGAGTCTGTCAACGACGCATGCAATTCCACTTGGAATACGAGGAAGTCAATCATAGAATCGCGATGCTGATATAGATCATTGAAATGTAATTATTATAAAGAACTATAACTGGACTTGCTTCAGAATTTAATCAAACTATAACTATTAGTTTGTATTGAGACATTGGAGCAGTTGGTTCAGTTGCGTAAAAGTTCGAAAATGAGGCTGGAAGTGGTGAGGTGAGGATTAGCACTCTTCGATAGAGGGTGTGTCGTGCTCTAAATTATGAATATACATTTAAGTGGGTTCAAGAGTTCAACCGCTCGACAGTAGTTGCCAAAAATAAACAGCTCTTTAATTAGCCATTGTCGCCTAATGCGGTTTCGTTACGCGCTTTGAGCTTAACCTCAAGTCCCCAGAGGGGCGAGTGACTAAGTAGCGTTGACATTGCATATATTACAATCTATGTTATATCTCCATACACATTCGGAAAACGAACCTAACAGGAAGTACGACGGTTGAAACATTTCTACTGGCTAAGATTCAGTACTTTTTCGGAATAATATTGAATTAGGCAGAGATATGGATATGTCAAAGAACAACAGGGGTGTTAGTATAAAACTAAGAAGAACTAAGAACGGATACCAAATACAGAATTGGTGAGTTTTGCTAAGATATTCCAAGATTTTACGATTTTTGCGATAGAACAATGGAGAAGAAATATTTTTAAAAATATTCTTAAGCTGCCTACTTGATAATGGAACAAATTTATAAAATTTGATGAATATTTAAACGCTGTTTTTCAACCCCTTTTGAACTATTTTAAGTGCAGTGCATATAAATAAGCATTTAAATGTTATAGTCAGTTGTAGTCGGTATTGTCACGGTACAGTTGACGCCGCTCGATATTTTATTTATTTATTTAATTGAGCGAATGGAAGGAAGCTTCTGCTTTATCTGCGTATCATATGACGATGTGTTATCTATGCACATTGAGAGCGTATAATGTTTGGCCAAATCAATAACTAATTAGTCAACCGATTGCGGCTGATAATTGTGCTGGGGATTACGAGTATTGTGAAATAAAACCAAAGTCTTTGTAAATAGTCGCAATTCGCGACCCTTTATCATTTCAACAGCTGCCTCAGATCGAGCAGATCGATCGAAAACTGATCCCAATATGCCCAAAGAATGGAATGGTGTATATAATACCCAATGTGAATCTATACCTTATCCGGAATCGGTTCATTTGGAAGGACAGCCAAAAATAAAGCCCCGACGTATCAGCAGCATCGGAAAGGTCAGTAATAAATTAACAATTGTTTGATATATCTGCTATATAAAGTATTAACTATTTATAGTATTCGATATTCTCGATGATAATCGAACGTAGCGTCGGTCCCAAAAGGTCGGAAATGGCTGACGATGATGTAGACACACCATTGGAGGCCATATTGCCGGCTGAAAAGCAAGACGAACAGGTTTGCCTGTTGCGTGACAGTCCCTTCAGGATACTCCGCGTAAGTATATGCAAATAAATAAATGTATATCAATTTGGTTTGCAATTCATTAAAGTCATAAAGCGGTGCATGAATGTTAATCCCTAGAGAAACTGTTTTGCTCCATTTGTTAGTCATTTACGTACACACTTTTCTCGAAAGTTCAGTGTCACATGGAATCCTTACGTATATCAGGAAATCCCCCGTATGATAACATACAAAAGCTAGCCAGTGTACACGCAGTGCAACAAGTCTCACAAACACTGTAGCAAACCAACAACAAGTTCAACATTCACGCACTTTGAGAAATTAAAACTAAATGAAAATTCGGTGAAAAATTGAATGAAATTCACCACGCGCAAGTTTTAGCCGATGGCGATGCGTTCGTTAAACGCACACGATAACGAAGACTATAAAAGAGCAGGATGTTTTGGTCGAGATTTCAGTCAGACAGGACATCTTGTGTGCGAAATAGCTCAAAGAAGGCAAACGGATACATTAAGAAACGCCAGAAGCAAATAACGAATTGTGAAGTGAAGAACAAGTTAATAGTGTAGAAACAAAAGGAAATGCAATTACCAATTAAATTTAACTGATTGAGAAGCCAACAAAGATAATTTGAAAAGCACCTAGGAAAATAGCTAAAGTTAATTTACATTGCTAAGTAAAAGTTGAGCGATAGGATACGAATTTTGATGAATTATAAACTTAATTAAAAAGTGGCAATAAATATGCATAGCTTGTTAATAGATAGATAGATTTATAAGAAATAAATTAGATACAGCAACGTGTCTTGAAGAGTCTTTAAACTTCAGCTAAAACTTATAACTTTGTTAGAAATATTTAGTTTAATATTAACATTATTTTATAACTAATCAAAGAACACATAAATATGATTGAATAAAATTTTTACACTTTCTGCAGACATATTTGTAGCACTGTGTATTGAGCATCTAGGTTAGCTAAATAAAACTGAGTTAAGAAAAGGTTTTTTCTTCAGAATTTTCTTTCCAAAAATTAGTAAATAAATTCATTTATTTATTTTAATTTTCTAAGATTTCTAAACAATAGATTTTTTACAGAGAAACAATATAACAAAACAAATATTAATTACAGCAGTGTGTCTTTTAACTGTAGCTAAAACTCATTATTTTGCTTGAACCAATTCAATATAAAATCTTTAAAAATATATATAAAATTATTTGGTATCTAATGAAAAAGAATTTAAATATAATTCTATAAATTTCGTATACTTTATACTAAAGTATTTTTAATACTGTGTTTCAAGCTGCTGGGTTAGAAAAATAGAATTGAGTTATGAAAAGTTTTCTCCTCCAGAATTTTACTGACGAATTTTGTTCTTAAATTTATACCACTAAGATTTAAAATAATTACTTTTATTTGCTATATTTCCCAAGATTTCTAATAAGAAGAATATATATTTTGCCAAACGAAATAGTACTACAACGGCTTTCTCAATCTATAACATGTTATCTTTAAAAGTTTCAGAAATATAAACTAAAGCAAAACACACACTATACTAAGTATAAAGTGAAACTAAAACGAAAACCCTTGTAAAAGGTCAGTGTTTTTTTTTTCTGCAAACTCGTAACTTTCTCAAGTGGCTAGGAGTGATGACAGTAATTAACGCAAAACCCACTTTGCCTAGTGCGAAACTAACGGAGTTATTTAAAGTTAAATATCATAATTGTTGACCGGAACAATGACGGCCATCAAGGAGACACCAAAACGGGAGGTGGTAATCAGTTCACTGCGTTATTTGATTAGCGGATGTGCCCGCGGGGACGAGATGACTGAGATGGGGCCACTAAAGCTCAATCTGCCCAACAAGTGGGCTCGAATCTTGCGCATGTCTTCGGCGCCCAAGATACAAGTTGATGATTTCCTGAAGGTAATAGCTAACCCATCAACCGAGCTAAGCACGTCAACAAGTTTCCTAAAAAAAATAATTTTGGGGAAGCAGCTGCAACAGCAAGCAGTAACTCTTCTCGAAATTCCCGCCAAATTGAAAAGGACTTTCAGGAGAACACAAGTAGAAGCTGCCATACCCAAATGTATTCAGATTTTAAAAGACTCTGTAGCGAAAAACGAGAGAAACATGCATACAATTTTGTGGCTTGTATTAATGATTGACTTTTATAGCTAAAATATAGAAGCTTCTTTTCATATGCTAATTTGCTAAAGTCGCTTATATACCAACAAATCAATACCACTAACAATTTTCTATTTGTTTAAAGCAGCTTTAAAAATGACAATGATTTGAAACTCTTTATCAGTAAACCCTTTTAAAATATTTAGTACAGGGTCTACAAATTGCAACTACGGTAAAAGCAGTGCCTGATGGAACATCAACTACATCAAATTAAGTACTTTCTAAAAACAGTTGTATCCAATTTAGTTGCTCGTACTCCTTTGGTAATTTAATGTACAAGGTCTACAAATGGCAACCATGGTCAAAACAATGGCTGATATAGCAGGGGAAATATGTCAAAGATGTTTCCATTTGAAATCTGTTGACATTTTTGCTTGCCTTTGTCAGGCTGAACTAAATGAATGAATGAATGCACGAGTACTCATACTGGCACTCTCAGACGCACTCATTGTTCAATTTACTGCAGAATTTTGATTAAGACTGAGTGGCAAGACCCCTTCCCCTTCCCATCCACCTTCGTATAGACAGGAGCAGGATTTTGCTCCTATCTGAACGTTGCGCGTGTAAAAAGTTCTCGAAAGTTGTGTCGCCAAGATGTTTATCTTTGATTAGCACTTTTGTTGCGGAAAGTGTAGAAAACTATATGTTCTACTTGCAGGCAGCCGAGTCGGGCAACTTGGATGATTTTAAGCGTCTCTACATAGCGGATACCACGCGCATATCCTTGCAGGATGGCAAAGGGCGAACTGCAGCACATCAGGCAGCAGCCAGGAATCGTGTCAACATCTTGCGCTACATTTGCGATCAGAATGGTGGTAAGTTCAAGGACCTCAACAGCTGTCAGAGTATACACTTTAATTGCATCGCATTACAGACTTCGATGCCAAGGACAATGCGGGCAATACACCACTTCACATTGCCGTCGAGTGCGATTCCTACGAAGCTCTGGATTATTTGCTCTCCATGTAAGCAGGGAGTCATATTTACCTTTTCTCTTACTTAAGTTACTCTTCATGTCGCTATTTAGTCCTGTGAATACCGGTGTTTTGAACGAAAAGAAACAG
This sequence comes from Drosophila tripunctata, assembly GCA_035047385.1. Taxonomy (NCBI): domain Eukaryota; kingdom Metazoa; phylum Arthropoda; class Insecta; order Diptera; family Drosophilidae; genus Drosophila; species Drosophila tripunctata. The sequence continues at coordinate 1,082,799 of JAWNPS010000273.1, forward strand.
GCTCCGGTGCATTTGGCCACCGAATTGAACAAGGTCACATCACTGCGTGTCATGGGTCAGCATCGGAATGTCATCAATATACAGCAGGGTGGAGAACATGGACGCACTGCCCTCCATTTGGCAGCCATCTACGATCACGAGGAGTGTGCCCGCATCCTGGTAAGTGGTGTGAGTCCTTCAAGCCATTTTGTACATATAATCGCTTCACCTGTATATAAATTCTCTCTATCTTTTACTAACAATTTGCACAGTTGTAAGTTGTATATACATACATATATTTGCACCCTTTAAAAAACGTTTGGCTTGTCATTAATCAAATTTCAACACACACAAACACACTTAATTTATTATAAATACAGGTAAGAGTCCTGACTATAAAGTACTCTGGGTAGAGCTATGTAGGTACCGAGAGTTAGTGCCTTATAAACTCTTTGAGTTCTCGTCTTGCTAAACACAAATTTAAAATATTTTTTAAGTAAAAAAGCTAGATTATTTATGAAAGGCTCTAAATTTAGCCTGTCTCAAAAATTGTTAATAATTTTCCTGCACTTTGTTTATAATAAGATAGTTTTGAAAGTTACAATTTAAGATAATTTTTATCTATATTTAAAATCTGCTTTTGATTTTTGTTCCACAAATACATAGTAATCAGATGAAATGTAGACATTTCTTTAAAAAATCTTTCATTTGTAGCGTAAATAATTATTCAAAAAACATTAAAAGTTTAATTTTATTAACTTAAATATGCAGCTACATATTTTTCTTTGTTAAATAAAATTAGCTACTTTTCTAGCTCTGTTTTTTTCACATTTTATTGACACAACTTTAGCAGAAAATGCGGGCAACATTTTCAAAAGGGTTTGCTGAAGTTCGTTTAAATTATTTTTGTGTGCGCATAAAAGTATGCTACAATTTTTCATATAATCCCTTAGTAGCTCATTTTAAGTGTACTATTTGTTTGGGTCTGTGTGTGCTTGTCGTATGTAGTCACTTACTGTCACTTATAAATGATGTAATGTGTTGCCTTACCTATGTTGTATCTTACAGATTACTGAGTTCGATGCATGCCCCCGTAGACCGTGCAATAACGGTTACTATCCCATACACGAAGCGGCTAAAAATGCCAGCTCCAAGACAATGGAAGTCTTCTTCCAGGCAAGTATAAATTTGATGCAGAGTATATTTATAGTAGATATATATTGTTTTGCATGCTCAGTTCTGTGTAAAATATTCTAAAGTGTAGCTAACTCTTTGGTTGACTTCACTTTGATCTCATGTCAGCGCCTTAAGTGGTTTCAATGGACATTCAAAGTCCCCAAGCGCCTTGTCTACTTTATTTGATTCGAATTGCAGTACGACCCTTGCTCTACCTCTCCATCTCCCTCTAATTCTCCCTTTCCGGTCTAGCTTTACTGCATTGTTTCATTGCTGTTTTTTTCTTTTACACTTTTATACGCCGTGTTGCGTGCACAGCGCACACAGCTTTAAAGTCAAGTCCTTTATCAAAAAAGTATCGATTTCAGCAAGTTTATGATTTCACTTGACTTGACTTGGACTTTTCTTTAAAAACTCTTGAGTTCAATAGATAATGAGTCTCATTCTTAACTTATTATTTTTAGCTCTAATGTATTACATTTATTAATTTTTTTTCCACCCCATCAACTTTCAGTGGGGCGAACAACGGGGCTGCACTCGCGAGGAAATGATATCCTTCTATGACTCTGAAGGCAATGTGCCTCTGCACTCCGCGGTGCACGGCGGTGACATTAAGGCCGTGGAACTCTGTCTCAAATCTGGCGCTAAAATCTCAACACAGCAACACGATCTCTCCACGCCAGTTCATCTGGCATGTGCACAGGTGAGTAATTGCTGATGGTATGGGTGGGAAGTGGGGAGGGGGAGGTGTGAACAGGTTGTCATGGACACGCCAGCAAGAAACTTGACACTTCGTGGCAGCAAAATTGTTGCAACTCCTTGTGGCACAGTGTGTGTTTTGGCCCGCAATTGATAGCTTAACATGGCATTTGCGTGTGTAAATACTTTTGTGACTTTAATTTGACAAATTCTTATGCAAATTCGCTCAGCGCGAACGTGTCTTTTGTACGAATATCTTTGAGTGGCCAGCAATGCGTAAGCAAATAGTAAACACAAACTTTTCTCACTGTGTATGTTGTGCCTTATACGGCGAGGCGGAGTTCCCAGGAAATGAAAAATTATAGCAACCAAAAATTATTGAAACATTATTGAATGGCATTTGTAAAGGCAGAGATTATAAAGAAATTTAAAGTAGCAAATGGAAATTAAATAATATTTTGGGAAATATTATTTATATACATATGTACATACATATTATAGATGAGTTTCCTGTACATTCTCAATTAGCTTTCAATTATTCACTGCCAGTTTAGTTCACTTTATGTTTCTGCTGGATTTATTAACTAATCATTAATTAATTATTACCAGTTGAATTATCGGGCCAACAAAATTTGGCAGAGCTTATTAAAAAAAAAGTTTTAGTGAAAATAAAATTGATTCTTTGTTTTCTAACCAATTTTACAAAAATTTTCAAGATCGCTTAATAGTATTATTTTTAATCTTGTGCAAAGTTTGAAAAGATTATAATTAGGATTATTTGTGTTTATTGCAATAGTATAAAAGTGAAGGGTACACGATATTTATACCCCGTGCAGATATTTGTATTTTGCTTCTAGTTCTTACCATCTAAGAGATCTTCTTGTTTATAGGAACAGCCAGGCGGATAAAAGGAATGTCATTTAAAGTAAAAATATTTAAACTAGAATTCCAACTGTGTCTGAATAATTTAAAGCAGGAATGAACAATAGATACGCAAAGAACATTAGTTAAAGCTTCACCAAGATGTGATGTTCGAAATTTTGATAGTTTGGCCAGGGCGCTGATCAGTTTTGCCTTGCTGCGCTTGTGTTTTGGCTTTTGCTTTCGTCCCTTACGTGGACTGCCACCGAACACTGTGATAAACATCTGTCAAGAAAATACTGACCATATAATTTATTTTAAACCCTAACATAGACTTAACATAATAGGCATTAGTTAGCATTAGTATTATTAATGTAAGAGGGAAGATTTTAAATTGTAAATTCACAAGCATTTTAGGAATGTTTTCACTTATTTATAGTTTTAGATAATATCAGAAATATTTAAATTAATTTCTTGCTTTTTTTTCTAGGGTGCCATTGAAATAGTAAAGTTGATGTTTGAAATGCAGCCAATGGAGAAGAGAATTTGCTTAAGCTGCACAGATGTGCAGAAGATGACACCACTGCACTGCGCCTCGATGTTTGATCATCCGGATATTGTGTCGTATCTGGTGAATGAGGGAGCTGAGATCAATGCACTCGATAAGGAGCATAGATCTCCACTGCTTTTGGCTGCCTCTCGTCGAGGTTGGAAGACAGGTGAAATATACTGAAAACTAATAGAACTACTAAAATACATACTGACTTTTTGCGTACCCTTTCTTTACAGTACATCTGCTAATCAGACTGGGTGCGAGCATTGATGTCAAGGACGCGGCTGCAAGAAATGTGTTACATTTTGTCATTATGAACGGTGGCACATTGACGGATTTCGCCGACCAAGTGGCAAGTTGTCAGACACAGGCACAGCTGCAATTGCTGCTCAATGAAAAGGATAATATGGGATGTTCGCCACTGCATTATGCCAGTCGAGATGGGCATATTAGATCCCTGGAGAATCTCATACGTTTGGGGGCATGCATCAATCTGAAGAACAATAACAACGAGAGTCCACTGCACTTTGCGGCACGTTATGGCAGATACAACACGGTGCGGCAGCTACTCGACTCGGAGAAGGGTTCGTTCATCATCAATGAGAGTGATGGCGCTGGCATGACTCCACTACACATTGCCTCACAGCAAGGACACACGCGTGTGGTGCAACTACTGCTGAATCGTGGCGCTTTGCTGCATCGCGATCACTCCGGCCGTAATCCACTCCATCTAGCTGCCATGTCTGGCTACACGGAGACCATTGAGCTGCTGCATTCGGTGCACTCCCATCTGCTCGATCAGCTGGATAAGGATGGGGTAAGTTTGTCAGAACAAAACAAGAAAGAAAATTTCAGTCGGGCATACCCTCGGAACTTCGTTTTTAATTATATGAGCTCCAATTGGAGTAACTGATGCAAGAACTTAACATTTACACATATTTCGCTCGCACAATGTTTTTCGTTTTCGTTGCTTTTGTGCAGAGCTCAGTGCAATACACGTGGCTATGCCTTGCAAGAAAGTAACGATTTTCGTTGTATGACCAATATTTATAATTATAGTCCGAGTTTGATGAAATTTTCTCAATCGTTTGATATTATTTATCTCCAAGTATACGCTAAGTTACAAAACTATACGTTAAGAAAACAGTGAGCCGGAGGCATGCGAAGTTTCAACGTGTTTGTGCGTCATATAGGGGAAGGGGGCGTGACATCCAACAAATTTTGATGACATTATCGTTATATTGCATCTAGCAGCCTGCATGCCAAAATTGGTGTCCCTAGGTGCCGTAGTTAATAGGATATTCGCCAAAAACATGTATTTTTTCCGAGACATATACCCCTCAGAGGGTTTAAAAAGTGCTGTTCTACACACCAATTGAGTTTTCCACGACTATTTTTAAAACGTAATATCTATTTTTTTCAGAACACGGCTCTACACCTGGCCACCATGGAAAACAAACCGCATGCGGTGTCCGTGCTAATGTCGATGGGGTGTAAGCTGGAGTACAATGCGATGGACATGAGTGCGATTGATTATGCCATCTACTACAAGTATCCGGATGCGGCACTGGCCATGGTCACCCACGATGAGAGGGCCAACGAGGTAATGGCAATGCGATCGGATAAGCATCCTTGTGTCACTCTGGCACTGATTGCCTCCATGCCGCGGGTCTTTGAGGCGGTGCAGGACAAGTGCATTACGAAGGCCAATTGCAAGAAGGACTCGAAAAGCTTTTACGTAAGTTTGTCGTGCTCGAAGAGAAGAGAGTTCTCTACCGAAATCACTCATATTCCATCAACTCGTCTCAATATTTAGATTAAGTACTCATTTGCATTCTTGCAATGCCCAATTATGTTTGCTAAGATCGATGAGAAAACCGGAGAGCCAATTTTGACATCAAAACCCATTCCTTTGCCGGCCCTCAATGTAAGCAAAAAGAAAATGAAAAGAAAATAGAAAACACACAACAACAAAGATGCATGCTAAAAACTCAAGATTCCAATGATTACAACAAGTGTATTATGCCTGATCTGTAACTGTGCTGTAGAACATTTAATAGACCCTTCGCTTCATTCGTTTCATTATCATGTTCCACTTTGATTTTGTTATATAACCAAATTTCAATTAACATTAAAATCAAACCAAAAAAAAAAACAGATTAAATATTCATTTTGGCCTTATCAAAAAACACCCAAACAAATCGAGGAAAAGCGTATAGAATTAAATGATCCCAAATTTCGACCAGCGCCATTGGCTGTAGTGAATGTGAGTTCTAAATTTCGTATATCAAAACAATTTCAGTTCTCTTCCAAATTTCCCAAACGAATTCGGAACAGTTCTGTTTGTAAAGATCGTTTTAAATATTTTTGCTTATGTATTTTAAAAAGTCACAAAGTCCACACATTTGCAATCCTAACTGTGTTGTCTGTATCTTGTTGTGTTGTGTGTTATTTACTTTATATTGTCTTCTTATTAATATTTGATTTTTTCTGTGTTTCGGGTATGCTAGACTATGGTAACACATGGACGTGTTGAGCTATTGGCACATCCGCTGAGTCAAAAGTATTTGCAAATGAAATGGAACTCATATGGCAAATACTTTCATCTGGCCAATCTATTAATCTACTCCATCTTTTTGGTCTTTGTCACGATCTATTCTTCGCTAATGATGAACAACATTGAGCTACGTGCCAATGGCAGTGATATACCCAACCAATACTGCGTGTCCAGGTATGATATAGAATTTTTTTAAGGAATTAAAAAGGAATACTAACTACATATAACATCTGAAAATATGAATTATCAGCTTTTGTATAAACTACTTTTATATAATTACTTAATAACTAAATGCATAACTTATTATTGTTTTTTGACAGCTGGGAGGATCTAACGAAGAATCAGTCACTGAATCACTTGGATGTAGCCCGAATGCGTCGAGATTCCTGCATGGAGTACATCAATCGGAGTACGGGAATACTCTTCTGTGCCGTGGTCATTGTGCTCTATATACTGTTCAATTCAATGCGAGAATTGATATTGATCTATCAGCAGCGTTTGCACTATTTGGTAGAAACGGAAAATTTAATCTCTTGGGTACTCTACATATCGGCATTGATAATGATAGCACCAACGTTTCGGCCCAATGGAGAAATCAATACCATACACTATTCAGCGGCTGCGATTGCTGTGTTTTTGTCCTGGTTTCGACTTTTGCTATTTCTCCAAAGATTCGATCAGGTTGGCATCTATGTGGTAATGTTCTTGGAGATACTGCAGACACTGATCAAGGTGCTGATGGTATTTTCAATACTGATCATTGCCTTCGGTTTGGCATTTTATATATTGCTGTCAAAAGTGAGTATGATATGGTATTCAGATGGATAATTCAGTTATGTCTATATATTTATTTTTTTTTTAATTTTTGCAGATAGTTGACTCGCAGCCAAATCATTTATCCTTCTCCAATATACCGATGTCGCTGTTGCGCACCTTCTCCATGATGCTGGGTGAATTGGATTTTGTGGGCACCTATGTGACCACCTATTATCGGGAGCAGTTGAAGGTGCCCATGACATCATTCTTGATACTGAGTAAGCCGAATTGCTATAATACATTCCCAACTTTTATTAAAGCGCTTCCGTTGCAGGTGTCTTTATGGTTTTGATGCCAATTCTGTTGATGAACTTGCTCATCGGTTTGGCCGTCGGTGACATTGAGTCAGTGCGTCGGAATGCTCAACTGAAGCGTCTGGCCATGCAGGTGGTGCTCCATACAGAGCTGGAGCGTAAGTTGCCACATGTCTGGCTGCAGAAGGTGGACAAAATGGAACTGATTGAGTATCCCAATAATGCGAAATGCAAACTTGGCTTCTTGGACTTTATTCTACGCAAATGGTTCTCCAATCCATTTACAGATGATTGTAAATATTTTCACTTTTAGACTGCTAAAGTATTACTTCTAAATTGTGTTTTCTTAGCTGCCATGGATGTGTTTAACTTTGACAACAACGATGATCAGATTAATGCGGAATTGGAGCGACAGCGTCGCAAATTACGAGACATCAGTCGCATGCTGGAACAGCAGCATCAATTGGTGCGTCTCATTGTCCAGAAGATGGAGATCAGAACAGAGGCGGATGACGTAGACGAAGGCATCTCTCCGAATGAATTGCGCTCCGTGGTGGGTCTCAGTTCGGCGGGTGGAAATCGCTGGAATTCGCCAAGGATTCGAAATAAACTGCGAGCAGCCTTCAGCTTCAACAAGGGAATGTAGTTGTATCCCACGGAATTCTACTGAAGCTTTGCATTGCACTCTTGTGTAGCTGTTAGTAGCGCAATTCTTCACAATTAGTCAAAATTATGTGTCTATCTATTATCTAGTGTGATTTGAAAAGATGGAAATTAACCAATCCATATCAGAGTTGCAGCCAATTAACTACTTTTTTAAACGATTTGTTATTTCATGAGCATTGGTAAAATTTATGGTAATGAGATTTATTTTGTAATAGCGTTGGAAAAAGTTATGTTAATGTAAACTAGCAAGTTTGTAAAGTTTATTTAATGATCATTCCATTCCAATAGCTTTAAAAAAAAAGTAATGCTAATGAAATTATTTTAAATTGTTTTTGAAAAATATTAGCAATTATATTGCAAATTAGAATATTTTTCCATATAATTCTTTAATGCTAATTGTTTACATTATTTTATTTTTATTTGTCATTTAACCAATTTTGGAAAATTTAATGTTAGTGAAATCATTTTGAATTATTTTTGAATAAGAAGAGTTTATATAATGCTAGTGGAAATATAATTATTTAATAATACTTCCTTTCATTTGCCATTGCAATTCAAAATTGTTTCAAAAGCATTACTTTTTTCATTGGTAGTAAAATTTATTTTAATTTTTATTAAAATGGAAAACTAATTAAAATGTAATTTTAAATATTTTTCATTATAATTATTCTATGCTTTAACTTTTTAATTGCTATGGTTATTTCAAAATTATTTTATTAGCGTTACTTTGTCTAATACTAGTAAAATGGCTAATTCATTATTTTTATTTTTCCAATGCTAATGAAATCATTATAAGTTATCAGCGGAAAAGATTTAAAAGTTATCAATTTTAATATTTAAATACTTTTCAATTGTCATTTAACTAGCATTGAAAAATATGTTTTTGAATTTATTTATAATTATCATTGAAAAAGGTAACTAATTAAAATGCAATTTTAAATATTGTTCAATATAATAATTCAATGCTTTTACTTTTCATTGGCCATAGCTATTTTAAAATATTTTTATTAACATTACTTTTTTCAATGCTATTAAGATGGCTAATATATACTTTCCAATGATAATGAAATCATTATTAATTAACATTGAAAGTGAAAAGTAATTATAATAATAGTAAAACTATTTTTTAATATTATTCAAAGCTATTTCCACTCTTTTGCTTTGATATTGAAAAATTATTTCATTGTTATTACTTTTTCCAATGCTCGAAAAATAACAAATTTCATTAGCAATACTGTTGCCAATGCTAATGCTTGAGGGCACAACTCTGATCCATTAGAAGTGTATGTTTTTATCTGTGTCTTTCAAACAAAAAAAGTTTCGTCTATGCTATGATATAAAGTCGCACTACGTGACACTTAATAGAAACATCTTTGTGTATTTATTTATAAATTAAATTGTTGATGGACATGATGATAAATTGGTCAAATGATCCAGTGAGAAATTGATTGCTTATTGGCTAAGTGTAGAAATAGATAAAATGTGTTGGCCAATGTGGGAAGAGATTTACATGAACGTAATCTTGGTGCGACCCATATTAACTTGCCACACATTCAGCTCCTCGTAGTCATCTATGCACTTGTCTACTTGGTCCGGTTTGAAGCCCTTTGTGGTGCAGCGATCCATGATGTCAGCGATCTTGACAGCTTTGCCCGAGCCGGCCAACTCGCGCACAATGGCAAAGATGCGATCCGATGTGTTGGGTACACTGCAAGAAACAGGGAGTTAATAAAAGCTAATAGTTGCAGTACTCAGAGTGTAACTTACTGTCCCTTCTGGTGCTCGTGTATCTGATTGAGCGAATCCTTGGACATCTCGAGCAGACGCAGTGCCTCGGCCACATCGTCTTTCTCCACGCGATCGGAGAGACGCAGACGGGCCAGAGCCGTGGAGAGACGCAGTATACCCAGAAGATTACGTGCCGAGGTGAATGTCATGTCCTTTTGGTTGCGTGCCTCTCGCCGCAGCTCCACATAGGCGCCCACAATGTAGTCGGTGAGTTCGTCTGGAATGGTGGGATTCTTGCGTTTGCACAGATTGATGTAGCGACGCATTAGATTCATGTCCAGGGACTTGACCCTCGAGGGCGGCTGTTTGCTATGGCTGTGCACATAGGTGATGTGCTTGGCCAGCCGCAGATCATTGTCGCGATCGGGTTTATCCTGGATGAGCCACAGCAGATCAAAACGCGACAACAGCGCAGCGGGCAGCTGTATATTCTGCTCCACAGTGCGACGTGGATTATAGCGACCAAAGGCAGGATTGGCAGCAGCCAGTATGGAGACACGAGCATTTAGTGTGGTCATAATGCCAGCCTTGGCTATGGATATGGTCTGCTGCTCCATGACCTCGTGAATGGCCGTACGATCAGCATCGGCCATCTTGTCAAACTCATCAATGCAGCAGACGCCCTGATCCGCCAAGACCAAGGCACCGCCCTCGAGTGTCATCTCGCCGGTGAGTGGATCCTTCATTACCGCAGCGGTAAGACCCACGCCCGAGGAACCACGTCCTGTAGTATACTGCGAGCGCACCGCCAAACGGCTGATGTAGCCCAGTAGCTGGGATTTGGCCACACCAGGATCACCCATGAGGCAAATGTTGATGCTGCCACGTATCTTCATGCCATCGGGACGCTTGTCCACGCCGCCCACGAGCAGCAGCAGCAGCGCCTTCTTCACATCCAAATGTCCGTAGATCTCTGGAGCCAAACTGGTGGCCAGACGCTCATAGAAATCATCCTGTGCCAGCTCCTCCAGCTCAGCGGGCGACAATTCCGAATCCTTGTCCGAAATGTCATCGTTTTTGTTAATGCAAATGATGCGCTACGGAGAAAGACAGAGTTTTAGGAGCAGTTCCTTCCACAGTGTTCCATGCTACTTACATGCGCCTGCAGGAATGTCTCGGAGAGCAGTCCCTGCATCATTTGGGCAAAGCCAGTGCGCACCATGGGCAGAAAGACGCCTGAAACTAGCACATGATCTCCAGGCTGCGCCATGCGCGTCACTTCACCGCGACACAGCACTGTCATGCTGCGTGGAATGTGTCCCACGGGCACCTGGTCACTATGCTCCTGCATCTTGAGCTCCTGGAACTTGACGAACTTGGAGCCACGCGTCTGCAGATAGAGACGTCCGCCTGCCTTGTTCACACGGCAATCGTCCGAGGGACAATCCTGCACGGGTATAAATGACAGCGAGTTCACTGGCTGATAGGTCTCGGAGCCACAGCGATCGCAGGTATAGGTGGCCACCACCATCATGGGCTTCACCTCGGTGCAACGTGTGACAATGCCACGGACTGTGACCAGTTTGCCAATCTGCTGTGCCTTCACCTCGCGTATGGAGTGCGCCTTCTCCGTGGACTGTGGCTTGAAGCCCACCTCACTGCAAAAGGGACAACAACAATTCACTAGGGATTCTCTAGGATGTGCTACTCTCACTTACAATCGCTTCATCAGCTCCGTGGGGAATGCATTGCGTTCATCCCGCTGCTCCATAGGGTTTCGGGTGCGTGCATCCATCATTAGACGATGCTCTATATACACGTCCAGTGCATCCTTGGCATGCACCTCCTGCTGCTTATAGGTGGGCAGCAGCTCCGCAATGACATCGCTAAAGATTGCCGCATAGCGTCGACAGTTCTCAACCACTGCTTCCGCCAGACTCTCATTGAACTCGGCCAGATGATCCAGATCGATGGTTATTAACACTTGCTCTCGATGTGCCAGCTTCACCAGCTGCGTGCCATAAACAAACTCCTTTTTGCCATCATCGTCGCATTTGCAGAATTCGGCCAAAAATGTTTTGATCGATTCTGTAATTGGGTTAAAATTTTTTTACTCTAAGTGTTGCCATCTCATACTTTCAATCTTACCTCTGTCTTGAGTATAGTCGCGGCGTGCCATTTGTGTTAAATAAATGCGTACTGTTTGCTGCTTGCTTGTTGTTAATAAACTGCAAAACTAAACGACAACAAAACGCTGTTTCCCGCTTGCTGCCTGCGTCCGCGTTATGCGTTTACTTCGCGCCTTTTTTCGATAACTATAAGCGATAGTCTTGCTGGCACTTTACAACACTGCAGCGCTGCCAGACTGTAGTGGCAGTCTGCTGCACTCAACCCATTTAATTTACATGCACTTTCGGCACACTTATGTAAAAAATTAAGCTATATACATTTAATTTTATAATACTGCTTAAGTTTTTAATGTGCATGCGACACATTTGTAAAGTTTATTACAGCTTAACACTTTTGCAGCCAGTTGGCAGTGCCTTACCAGCGTTCACCCGAACTAGTTCCCTGTTAGCTGGCAACGCTGTAGTAAGAAATAAATTGCGCGCGCGCGCTTTGCATTTTGAATTGAATTGTTTACGTTTATTTGGGTTTGTCGTTTTCAATAAATATTTTTACATGTATATCATATAGAAATTGCAATTGCACAATATGGGCAAAGCATCTGTCAGCTTGTCAATAATAATTTTGGACGTGCGTTTTTGTTACATAATAATAATTATTTATTGGTTTTTTCTGTTTATTTTGTTTTGTTGTTTTAGGCATCTAAAAAGTAGTACATTTAATTTTGTTTTGTGTGCACACATTATCGAATTGATTTTTCAACAAATTTGCTTTTCACATTTAGCACATTGCAATTTGTTGCTGTTTGTTTGCGTTTCGGTATACATAAGTTACAGTATATATATATACTATATATATATATATATACTATATATATAATATGTTGTGTTTACGTTTAACTTAAATATTATTAATCACATGCAATAGTTAAATAATAAAAATAATAATTATACATAGTTTTTAACATACACATATGCGATCAACTTTTAAGAGGACCTCGTTGCTGTTGTTGTTGTCCCAGTGGATCATGTATATATAGTATATATATAAGTAGATCAATTTGTTGTGTTATCAAGTATTTGTTTTTGTTAATTGGCTACTAACTAAATTTCATGTTTTGCTTTTTACACTTTACATACTTAAATTGTTACAATTATATATTTTTTATATATATATTAATATTTAAATTTCGCTTAATGTTTTATGTATTTTTTGTTTTTCAACTTATTTATGTACCATATTTTTGTTGTGTTGTTTGAATTTAGTTTTGTTTTTTAGTTGCTAAGTCTCTAATGTTAATAAACATCTACAAAGTGCAAGTGATACTCAAAACTTGATCATCGTCATTACTGAGTTAACAATATCTGATTCGTAGTATATAGTGTTTTCCCCTTATTTAATGCATTTGATGACATTATATTTAGCTCAAATTTTGTTCTTCTTTTTTTTAATATAATTAATTTAAATAATTCAACATACAGTTTATAATTATATATATATATATTAGATGTATAGATTTTCATCGTTTCATGCGTATAAAGCTGTAAGTCTTCTAGTTTTATATATATATTTGTTTGTTTTCCGTTTTCTTAACTTTCCCAAAAAGTGCTTCTTAAACTCAACTAAATTCCATTTCTATATGCATTTTTCTTGTGCTCTCTTTTCTTACTTTGAGCTCAATTTAAATGTTTTTCTTTAGACAACAATTATTAATTAACATTCACTGCTGTTTTAGCTAATTTATTACGTATATTTCTGTCTGTTTTGTCTATATATCTTCAGTTTAGATCGGTCGATTTGGCCATAACAGCAACTATTTTTATTTTAATTATACACCAAAAAGGAACAATTCGCTTTGAACATTGAGCTGTAGATTATTTTAACAGCACGATAGCTGAAATGACTACAGATTAGTTTTAGATTTGTTTTACACAGTGTGCCCATATAATTTGCATATAAATTCAGGCAACTGAAATCTCGAACAAATCTAAAACTCAACTGCATTCCTTTTCAGAAATCGCGCTAATGTATAGTTTGCTATATATACTATATATGTATATATATATGTTTCTATATGATTTGCTGAATATGTAGCTGAATAAACTGTCTGTTTTTCTAATTGTGTGTGTGTGTGTCTGTAATCCTTCAACACGTTTATATGGCACAAATATCTGTTTAGATTCCGAGTTGAGGTTTCATGAGCTCAATTTGCAGTTAGTTTTTTTTTATTTTTTTTTAGCGGGAAAAAGCTTCGAAGAGAGGTTTCACATCTCAAATTTTAGTGTTTTTGTGAGTTTTTTTTTTTGGGTATTTTGAAGATTTGTTTGTGATTTGCATTTGAAACGCGCTTCTTGATTGCAAAAGTGGCTGTTGGCTGTTGTGGCTCTTGGCTCTTGGCTCTTAGTGGCTAATAAATTAATGTTAACAACTTAAGAATTATCCAAATAATTGCGTCAAACTTTGTGCGCGCTCAATTTGCAATTGTTTTTTGTTTTATACATTTATAGTTATATAAATGTTTTTTAGTTAATATATATGTATATATGTATTTATGTATATATACTTGTTTTCTAGTAGTATATTGTGTGTGTTTGTGGCTTTTGGGTGCAGCTGATTGATGCTTTAACTACAACTACTGTAGACAACTGTGACTAGAGCAAGTAGCAGTAGATTCGTCACACTGACCCTTGACCCGCTGCCCTTAGGCACCTTGGGCGACAAATCGTTGTTGGTTACCGGCGTGGTGCCAATCGAATCAAAGAACGTGGATGAGGAACCTGTTTGCATGGAAACATAAATCATTAATATATTGTATATTATTGATATATCTGTTGTATTTGTTAAACTTACCATCGCCAGAACCATCGCCGGAGCCATCGCCATTCATGCTGCCGTACTCATCATCATCGTCACTGATCTGACCACCGCCAACGCCACCGCCACCATCTCTAGCGCCGCCGCCGGAACCCTCGTGTCCCATATCGCTCTGCACATCATGCATGGCTGCAACTGCAACTGGTGCCTGTGGATATGGAGTAGAAAATGGATTAGAAACTGTTCTATTGAAAATGTTTATTCTAAAATTTATAGTATTTCTAAGACATAAATGTAATTTGAATGTATTTCATTTGTTTAATTTAAGTACTATATGAACTAAAATAATATATATCTTTATGGGCTCTGCCATTACTGCTACTGTCTGTTACACACCTGACAAACCGAATATACTATATAGAACTATCTCTGTAATTCTTAGAAAAATATTTTTCAGCTTAACAAGCCTAATATTATATTAAAAATTTGTATCTAAAACATTTATAATTGTTTGCTTTACAAATTATAATATTTGGCATCCATATGATTTTTAACTTTTTATTAAGATTTATATTAATTTAATTTTAATTAAATTTTGATCCTACATGAAGTAATAATTTTTTTTGTTCATTACGTTATATAAAATCTAGCTTAATTCTTGCAAATTCTTAATATTTTCCATAAGTTTGTTTACACTATAATAATTTTGTTAGACTTACGCCAATGCTCTTGCGTATCTTGATGAGCTTGTCGACCAGTTCATTCAATTTGTTCAGCTGCGGTGCATTCTCCCATGGCACTTCCGGATTATAGCGCTGGGTATCTGTACCGGGTGTCATCAGCAGTTGCGTGTAGTCGCCCACACGATCACCGGTCCAGCAGAGATGATCAGTGCTCTGCGTATAATCCTCATCACAGTAGCTATGAAATAAAACAAGTATAGATATACGATTATTAAATACTTTGGTAATAAAGTTAAAATGTTTATTAGTGATACATGAGATAGCCAATAACTTCAATAGTTAATAAAAAAAGCCTGAATTTATCATTTAAGCTACTAAAATTTTGACTTAAAAACTGCGGAAAAATTAAAAATTAAATCAGAAATCTGTATATAAAATATCTGTGTTGTTTTAAGTCGTATTTATAGTATCCCTTACAATAAAATTATATTTTTATCAAGGCAAGGAACAATAGTAAAATTTCTTGATATGCACAGCTTTTCGAAAAAAATAGTTTTTTAATTTACTAAAATTTTATTCATTAAAAAAACATAATAAAACATATTTATTAAACTTTCATTACAATTAAAACTTAGTTTTTTGTTAAGATTTTAATTGAATTAAATTTAAAAACATATTTAACTTGTTTAATTATTTCTAAAAAGTTTTTGCAAACAAGATTTTAATTGGAATATTAAGAGCTTTACTCTAGTATTCGATGTTTAATTGATTCAAATTTTTAGCACATTTTAAAGTGTTATTTTATTATTACATTTTTATTAAATAATTATCACCCAAGGTGTTAATAATTGCACATTAAATTGGGTACGCTCCCAGTTCTCTATTTAATAGTAGGCTAGAATTAAATTGTAAGAAAAAGCTATTATCCCCTAAAAAATCCACAAAATCCTAAAACAGTAGCTGAAAACTTAGTTAGCTTTTATGCAAACACATTTTAATCTGCTCTCGCCTCATATTCATTTGGCAGCTCGAACATAAAACAAATACTAACTGAAAAATTCTTCATATATCTAAAAATAACCAAAAAAAGGCTAAAAATGTTTAAGGAACTTGTATTATTTGTGCATACAACAGGTCGCAACTTCTGCCTGATGCGTCCAGAGGCGGTGCCACGTGGCGTAAGTATAGCAATCTATAGCTAGCTATATCTATAGCTATAGATGTAACTATATACAATAACTATAGCTTTAACTATTTTGTTTTCTCAAGACTGCCTGTCGTCCCATTGTTAAGAATAGCTTTTGGACAAATGTGGTTTTCTTTATAGCCATATTCACGCCTCTCTATGTCTGTCTGCTGAGGGATGTGTTTGGCTTGTTGCGTGACTTTAACTCTAAGATGACCAGGGGTGGCAAGTAGCAACACTTGCACTTGCACCGCCCTCTGCTTTCTGCTGCCTCTGCTCTCTAGTTAATGTTTCTGAATTACAAATATATGGTTCAAGTTTATGGCATCAGTTGTTGTTTACTTACTTGTACACAATGTTGGTGAAGAACTCCTTGGACTTTTCAATGGTGGACAGGAAGTGCACAATGGCAGCATCGGGCGGTGATGCCCATTTGACGGTGCCATGTTGCTGCAAGTCTTCCAGTTCCTCGACACCCTGCGAAGGCAACAGATTGGGTGTGCCACATGTTTTCTTTACCTGCAACAAAAAAAAAAGAGTTGATTTAATGAGAATTGCACCACTTCACATACATAATATATGCAGCTGCACCACTTCCTGACCCACGCTAATCGCCGTCACTCATGCACGTGCCAGCTAGTTGCCCCTTTTGTGTGTTGTGTTGTCTTATTATGTGGCACGTCGCCTTGCATGTAAATGCCAATGTTGCAACTTAATTTTTGCGCATGACCGACTCCATAAATGCCATCTAATTGAATATTTTAAAATCTTAAATGCATTTCGACATTCCAATTACCGGACGCAATTGTAACCGATTTGCTGCACCATGTTGTAAGCTGCAACCCGATCAAACTGGTTGAGATGCCACCAAGGCTACAAACATAAACTTAATTTAAAATGTTCATAAATTAAGCTGCAATTACAGCTTTTGCGTCCTTGTCTCGTGTTAAACGCGAGTTGCCCATTTAAAAGAGGAAATACTTTGGCAAAATCTGGCTTATTAATACCCTAGCTAAGCTGCAGAGTGGGCTAGTTTAGGCTAAAGAGTTGCAAGAGCTTGATTAATAGTTGGTTTTGTAGAGTATATAGTTTTCAGCTGTGATCTTTAAATATGAGCTATTTATTTCTATCTATCTATTTCTTAATTGTTTCCGTAAAAGAGTTGTAAAGCTATAATTTCTGTAAAATATTCCATAACATTGTACAGATGTAAAATCGGTTTTTAGTTTTCAAAAAAATATTTTATCTTTAATGATATCTAACTTTTACATTATCTGTATGATATTACTTTCTACATAGTTTATTTAAAATTGAAATAATATATCATATAGCATCTTATCTGTCTATCAATCATTCGAAAACTATGAAAAAATTTCGGCATTCTAAGCCAACTTCTACATTCTTCTTCTTCGATACTTAGCCAGTCAATACAAGTATGCCAACCTTTTTAAGTGCCACAAAAAACCAGACGCCACGCTCAAATCGCTCATACGAAGCTAGGAATAAAATTTGCATGCCTCTATCTGAATTACTTCTTAACGTATAGCTTTGTAGCATCGCACTCGGTTAAAGACAAATCATATTATACGATTCTGAAAATCGCATTAAAATCGGCTTGTATTTAAGAAAGTTATCATACATGGAAAAATGTGAATTTACAGCAGGGGCGTAGTCGCGTGTATACAACTGAGCTCTGCTGTTGCGCTGCTGTCACACAAGCGTAAACGAAAGATTTTGTGCAAGCGAGACAGACATACCAACAAGTGTGCATGTTAAGTTCTTACTACATTTGAAAGTCAGAGGATATCACACTGTCGGAATGTGCGACTGAAACTTTTCATTCTAACATACAAAATCTCAAATTTAACCCTCCACAACTTAAATGTCAAACCTTTGCACACAACTAATATACCCTCTCGCTGCTTTGCTTACCTTTTTCTCTAGTTCTGGTCCATTTTCCATGGCTATCATAATGGCACCGGATAGCTTTGTGTCCAGTTGCTTGATGGCACTCATAATGCCACTGTCGGAACGGATGTGCGTGGTAACCAGATTGTCCAGAGCCTCCACAACGTTGGACCAAGGGCTGTCCAAGAGTCCAGAATACTGAGCAGAACAACCGCTATAAACATAAAGATGGAATACAAATCAATATAAATCGAGAGAGTAAAGTTAATAATAGCAATGAACTTACCGTATCACATTCATGCAGTAGCTGTAACAGACCTTGGGTCTATCCTGCTCCGAGTGTCCATTGCAATTGGGACAATATTGCATTTTGAGTAGTTGCAATTTACAGGTATCCGTCAGCTGTGTGCCGTAGAGAGCATCTGTTTCACTGAGCACCTCGGCACTTTGTAACAGTGCGTTCATAAAGATGTTGGACATGTGTACACTCTGCTGCAGATTGCTCTGCACCTCCTTGGGTATCTGGCCAAAGGGTTGCAGTTCGTCAAAGTTGTGCTTCAAGCAATTGATATAGTCCTCATGCAGCTCGCCATAGTTGTTGTTGGTCAGATGCACCACCTGGTGATAGGCAACGGGAAACAATTGCTCAAAGAATTTGCGCAGTGCATCCTCCAGACTCTGACTATTGAGTATAACATTGCCCTTGCCATTGCTGTAGTTCGATGTGTACTGCAAGTGACTGGAAAGAGGAAGAGATAGTTATACACTGACCTACTCTTTAAAATTTTGTTATACTACTCACCTTATAATTTCTGTGTATAACTGATTAATCAGCCGCTGCGCCAATGGCACCATTCGCCTGTAGACTTTGGTAAAAACGGTTAGCGTCTTATTCTCCGACTGTTCCGCCAGCTCGAGTACGTGTTCTGTGAAAAATATATATATATGGCACGGAAAGCATACAGATTAGTTCTCTATTGTAGCGAAAATTTAATCACTTCATTCTTTCGTTCTTTCTATTGTCAGTTGGGAATTTGCCAGCAGCTTCTGCAGTTAAATGGTCTGTCTGGGATTTGATACTGAAATTTTGGCGGTTTTGGCAAAAGTTTGTCTTGTTTTGTTCTCCAGTGCTTTCAGTTAATTAAATCAAATTTATGTGCAACTTTTGTGCACAGATTTCGCACACTCTCCATATATATTTAATTAGGAATTGAGCATTGAGCTCGAAACAATAAAAGCAGTTTATGTTTATGGCATGCCGAGGATTTGATACTCTTACAAAATGTAAGAAAGAGTTTTCAACTAATGCTAGAAGTCCGATTTGCATGAATTTTAGTTAACTGTAGTAAATACATGTTGCTTCAATTTGGTTAAAATTGCTTTATAAATTCTAGTAAACTTTTATATGATAGCTATATCATATAGCTAACTAATATAGTGGATTTTAACACAAATGCTGCTATAGACTTACTCCAAGTTTCATCAAGATAACTCAAAACTAAGTAAGTTTCTTAAGAAACAGATCTGTAACGCCTGCCTTACAAGTACCTTATACCCTCTACAAGATTGAAGTAAATATTTTTGTATAATTTTATAGCCTTTTTTCATCAATTGTGCATCGTTTCGTTTACTTGTCAGCCATCAATCTAAGCCCAATCAAAAGAGGAAAACAAAACCCCAAATCAAAGCTGAGAATGCTAATCACAATGTTTGGCTTCAAAAGCCGCAAATATCTAATCTGTCAAAGTGTCAGTGAAATTTGTCTTGACTGGATTTTCGATATGCTATTGATTTGGCATCGATATAAGTAGGTATGTAAATATATATATACAAATATATGTGCATCGAGCAACACGCGAAGCAAGTCGCGAGTTGTGCCTCGTCATTATCGCAGCTAATACGACGATTACAAATGCCAGCAAAATCGATTGTCAAATTGGCAAATCTGCATATAGACACACACACATATGTATATATGTATACTTTGGCTGTCATTCTGTCAATTTGTTGTTTGAGATTTCATCGCTGTCTTTTCCCTCTCTCTTTCCTCCCTTTTTGTCCACAATTTGAAGCGTGGCAAATTCTAAATTGCAATCTGATGTTTTTGTGTTTTTTTTTTGTGACTCGCTCAGATTCGGCTTTCAAATAAAAGTGTCAATCTTTTTGTTAATTGGCAAATGGCAACAACAAAATGAGACAACAACAGCAACAACAACAACAAAAACAACACATATTTCTGTTTCTTTACTCATCGCATTTCCGTTCTCAGCCTTGGGTTCTCACTATTTTTTGTGTCTTTTTGTTTGGGCTTGGCTTGGTTTGTCTTTGCTAACTGTCTGTCCGTCTATCTGCCTGGCACTTTATCGGCTAATGGTCTTTGATGCGTCAGAGTTTACGCTTTTTTAATTAGCTCTTTGGCCAACTAAATACCAAATATCTAAACATTTCACAGGATGCGTTGGATCAATTGTCATCTAAGTATGTATTTATATACACATAACTATTACATAGTTATTGTTCAATTAATTATGTGCTTGGTCTCTGCAATTCGTTTAACAACATCCGAATTGCACTTGGATTTCAAAACCTTTTCCCCTTTACAGCTAAATTGTTCTTCCCCTTTCTCAGTCTCTTTCTGAGCGGATGTTGGCAATAATTAAGGCACCAGCTCTTCATATAATTATACGACTAATTGTAATCGGAATAATCGCCATAGCAGTCGCAATTCAATTGTCTATCCAAAGGGTATTCGCTTGGAATCCATAAAGTGTGTTGACAGCCTGTTGTCGTAACATAAGCCCTCAGAGTCAGAGTGTCTGTATTGTAAAACCAACTTGCAGACTCATGTCACAGCCTGTAAGCTGCCAAAGCTGTGCAAACTGTCAAGTACACTGCTAAAAAAACAGGGAAGTTAGTAACGAAAATAATGACTATGCAAACGAAATAGGAAAACTCTAATGAAATATGCTTTAAATTTGAAATTAACTGCGTAGTTTTATAATAAAAGCAACAATAATTAAACAATTATTAGCTAATTTATAGTTAAATATTTCTGCAAGTGTATTGCCTATATATATTGCAGCTGTTGTTGTTGTACGTTTGACATTTACTAGCATATGCTGCGTATGCTTAATATTATTGCAGCTGCTTTGTCGGCTTAATACGAGCAATTAAGTTGAGGTTTTCACACCGCCCACACTCTGGAGTTGCCAGTGTTTAACCTCAGGCTATGCAACAGTCTATCTATCTCTCTCTCTCTGCCTCTCTTTCTATAGCTATATAAGCAAGCATGTAATGTATATATGGTATATATCCGGCAACCCACATATATAGTAGTTACTCAGTTGCTGTATAAGATACAAATGTAAGCTAAATACTGCACCTAAGGGCAGTTAGACAGAGAGAGACTTGAAACTAACAACAATAATATTGTATGCTGTGCACAACTAATTGCAATTTGTGTGTTCTCTCATCTGGTTTTTGGTTCTGGTAATTAACAGAGGACTTGATTATGGCTTTTTGGGGTACGTTAAAAACTACTACCAGAGAGTAGGAAATGGATTTTGCCAATGGAAACATGAAAATTTCATTAGCCAAAGGTTTCTTTACTCTCTTTCTCTCTTTATTTTCTACACATGATGTTGAGGCATCTCTAATGGCTAAACGGACAATGAAATTGAATTAGACAACGCTCAATAGTTTAGTCGGAGGTGTAGCGAGTACAGAGACACAGAAAGCCTACGCAACCATTATGCTTCTCTATCCATTCAACTTGAAGTTATCCAAAAGTATTCATAGAACAAAAATATCTGTGCGCTAGGCTTCATTAGACAACGACTGGTGGTGGTGGGGGTAAAGTGCTGGATTAGTGGCGGTACTATGAAACCTGGGCATCCACAAGTCCAAGCTGCGACCGGTTCTATGCCTGGGGCCTCGGAGCCTCGGTTCCTGCCCCAAAAAGCCGCACACACATACTTTCTGCCCCGGCAGATGCGGCGTTTCTCTGTTTTTGTTTCCCACGCCATGGCAAATATGCAGGGACAGCCCACAGGTTTAGTTTTATTTTTTTATTTTGCCCGCTTTTTTATTTGCCTTTTTCTCTCTCTCTCTTTTTTTATATTTTTTGTGTAGTTTTTAGCTGCGTTTTGTTTTGTGTTTTTTTGTTTTTGGTATTCTTTTTTGCAGTCCGCAGTTTGTTGTTTGCTGGCTGCGTTCCTGTGCGGATATTACAATTTTAGTATCTGCCGCTTTTTTATTTGCATTTTATATGCATGTATTTCTTGATTTGCCTAGCCTTAGTTGCTGTTCCCACTTTCTGCCTTCTCCACCTCCTCCCATTTCGCTCCCTTTTGCCTCCTTTTCCTCCCTTTTGCTCTACTTCAACTTTAGTTCTTCTAGCCGTAGTTTCATTTTTAGCTGCGGCAAGTTGTTTCCCTCGCTATGGCACACTGAGCCGTACACTGTTGAAAAATAGTATTCTACTCTTATGATTTTGGCCTTAAAATTACGATTTTTGTTTTACTTTGAGTACTTAAAGTGTTTTAGAGGGAGCTTATATAGTATGCTGAGAATAAAAAATATTGAAATCAAAGCAAGACCAAAATAAAACCAAAATTTTCAGAACATTTTTTAAGCAACGTAAAGTTAAAGATAATTTCATAGAAACTTATTAAAAATTTTTGAATAAATTTTGTAACTTGTGAATCAAAGCAAGATCAAATTAATATAAATATTTTCTGAAACTTTTTTAAACAAGTTGAATTTAAAAATTAAAATTTTTTATGGAAACTAAATTAAATTTTTAAAATAAGTATTAATTTTAATTGGAAAATCAAAGCAAGTCCGATTTAAAAAAAAATATATTCAGAAATTTCTTTTAATGAGTCAAAATTTAAATCAAATATTTATATTTTGAAACTAAATTATATTTTTATAATATTTTGTTTGTTCCACAAATTAAAATTAAAATTTAAAAAATGTTCTTAAAAAAAGTGACCAACAGTTTTCATTACAGTTTACATTACTTATTGTGTTCCGAAGATTTAGAGTAGCCATGTGATCTATAAAAAATATCATAGTATAAACGCATTATGTTATTAAATTTAAACACATCTTCGGTTTTATTGAGTAGTAGTATGATTTTTCATAAACAATACTTAAATATGCAAGTTTACAAAACCTTTTCGTTTAGTAGTATGATTTTTCATAAAAAATATATAAAATTTCACCGCTAAACTTTGTTTTTAGCAGTGTACAACTGGCATTCAGGTGTTTCACTACAAGTGTCTCTCATCTGGCTTTGATTGGGTGATTTCTGGGTGTAGTCGGGTATAATTATAGCATATAGCAGACTCTCTGCTATCATCTTCTACAATGATAATTGCTGCTATCTGTGTGGTGCTCTAGCCGCCTCTTCTACAACCTCTTTTTGGTTGCTTTTCAATCGATGTTCGGCACAGTGTGCATTGGCACTTTAAGTGCTTGTCTTGTAACTAGCTATCTGCAGGCAGGCGTGCCAACTTGGCACGCCCCTCCAGCTGTAAGCAACAACAACAACAACAAGAGCTTCTTGACTCAGCCAAAGGCCACTCCAACAGCTGTGCTACCCCACCTTCTGCTTACCCCCCTTTAGCACCTCATCCATCCTATTTGCTGGCCAGATCCTTGGCTTCGCTGCGTTACAATGTCAAAGTAATTGGATGACTTTTGTGCTGCGAAAGACTCGGCACTTGTGTTATATATACAGTTACTCAATGCTAGATTTTTTGTCATATTGAAGTGCTTCAGCGCATATGCAGCAATTGTTAGCTCTCCCTACCACAATCTAACTATACCAATCCTTAAGCCTTAACCCTCTGCCACTTGCCACAAGCCACTTTGAAGCCAGTTGACTAATTGAAAGCGTGTAGCTCAAAAGATTTCTTTTCATTTCATTTCGTTTTGTTTTGTTAGCAACTAATTATAATGGTTATTAATAACATTTGCAAAGCGAGGCAGACAGTCAGATCGACAGATAGACATATATACTACGTAGTAATAGGTAGTAGCTCTGTCAGACAAAATGGCGCCGCTGCTGCCTTTGGCAATTAATGAAACCTGTTGACCAGTTTGTCCACTTTTCTCACACAAAGTGTTATGCGTTTGTTTCAATTCATTAATTTGCTTGATATTCATAACATATATTACGTATACGTATATGGATTTCAGTTCATAATTAATTGATTCAGTCATATTTATGGTTATGGCTTGGGAAATTCATTCAGAAATTGTAGCCGTTGTCTCAAGGTTAAAGCTTGACTGCTAGCATTTGTTAACTTTAAATGGTTCTGAAGATTTTGCTGTAATACCCCACATTTGTTGTGGCCAAAAAGCGCTGCTCTAAGCCACGGGTTTTGCCTGACAATAAGTGCTGGCAACTATCTAACAGCTTCACTTTGCGACAAGGCTTAGAAACACACAAAAGAAGTTAACAAACGATGAGCACTTTGAACGTGCAAAGTTGGCTTTAGCTGCTGTTATGGCCAAAGCACAAGATATGGCCAAGAAAGAAGCAGCAGCGAAAGAAAGCAGCTAGCAAGATAGCAAGAAAGTGGTGGTGGAAAAAGTTGCGACTTATGAAAGTGCACGCATTGCATGCAACATGCTGCCATTGTTGTTGTATTGGCAAAAAATACAATACACATTGCTGTTGTTGTTGTTGCTACTGTTGTTGTTGTGCTGCAAAACAGGGCAAAAAGCTGCACTGAAGCTGTACAGTAAGTCAGCATTTGGTATGTTTCTTTATGCAGGCACACGCCCATTTAGCTGCAACATTGCAACGAGGCAGGGAGAGAGAGATGGAGAGGGAGCGGGAAGACTGTAAGTGCAATGGAGACAATGTGCTTTGGTGGTGGCAGGTGGGGGTTGAGGTATGAGGGGCGTATAATTCGTAAGCTGCGAAACGTGTTTACACACGCAAATACTTGCTTAAAAATAATACGCAGCTTGCATTTAAACAAAGCAAAACACAACACAATCAGGCAGGAAACGGAAAGAAGTTCAGCAGCAGCCGCTGCAGAAGAAAAAGCTGCAGCAGCAAAAGCTGCATATGTATATACAGCCAGCAGTAAATATAAATATATGCATTTAGATTTTTTTTATATTTTTTTTTACCATACTACAAATAATATTTTATGCGTAAACGCCGCAACAAAGCAATAGAAATAAAAATACAGAGAGAGAGAGAGAGAAAAAGAAAAGAAAAACATGTGTAAGTACATGCGGAAAATACATAAAATTTTATAGTTGCGCATCTGCAGAGCGCGAACAAACGAGTGAAACTTTGGTTCGGATATATTACGCATACGCACGGTCGAACCAGCAATTGCTGCGAACTAAATCAATTTTTATGGCATGCAAGAAGTGCTTAGAAGTGTGTGCGTTACTTTAATGTGCGACAGCACTGTAAATACTAAATTATGCCACACTATGCTACACTCTGCTCTGAGTGAAAGGGTATCTTTAATTGATGTTAAAGCAAATTGCTTGTCATGCATACATTAAATACAAATATTAATTAACTATGCGGCATACCATTAAATCAACATCGTTAAAATGTTATGTTTATGGCTTAAGTAATTATTTGCAAAGCATATATACATATATTAAATATAAGTATTGTTTTTTTCAACTCAATCAGTGAACACGCGCATTACATTTATTTGTATTAACTGCGCTACAAATTGTTCAATCATTATATATTATTAAACATATAGTAAATGCATTTCAGTTAAATGACTTTGCCGTTTTGCATATTAAAACGATTTGTTTTTGAATTCGCAAACTGAATTTCAAACGCATTGCAGCGAACTGCGCAACAAACGAAAGTTCTTCAAGGCTAGCAAAGCACCCATAGAAAGGAGCTCAACGATGACGGCGAATTCACAAAAGGCGGCGAATTCCAAATATGAAGATGACACGTGTGACTGCAATAGCAAGAGTGCGACCAATTTAAGCATTACAGTGTGAGCAAAAAGTACTTCAATCTGTGTGCGCATATTTATGCTATGAGCACATGCTGGCGATCAGCAGCAATCAATAAACAAATGAATCCATTAAATAGGGGGTAAATATACAATATTATATGTTCCCAAGAGTGCAATTGCAGATAATAAAACGTAAAAATACAAAAAATACAGCGAACAAATAATAAGAAATAAAACGAAAATGAAAACGAAGGCAGCGCTTTGTCATTTGTTTATACTCTTGTCGAGGGTATGTTGGCTTTTGCTAAAAGTATGTTATAGCCAGAAGAAACTGGAGCAAAGTCTATAAAGGTTATGTATTCTAGAACAGCATTATAAGCTTAGGTGCTTTTATTTGCTTAAGCACAAATTATGGCTTAAATCAATTATTTTATTGTTTACTTCAATACAATATTTCAAAAAAAGCTAGTAGTATTTTTACTAAATGTCCGGGATTACTTCAAAATAAGACCAACTACTTAAACTTGAGTTTTGAGATGGATCAGAAAATAAGATATATTTTTTCTTTACAGTTTTATTTTATATTTTTCTGAATATTAGAACATAATTTTTTTTGGCAAGTGAGGAAAATTTAAATGAGTACATCATATCATATCATATAGCTGCTAAATCAATTGAAAATACTTATTATGAAAAAAATTTAATTAATATAGTGTAGCAAATCTTTGACGTGCTAAAGTTAACATTTCTTTCTTATTTTATTTGTAAATTTCAAAATTGCGCGCACAATTCCAAGAATTCAAGCAGACGGCACAAGTGCGAGCAAAGAGGAGTGAAGTGGAGTGGAGTGCAGTGGAATGAAGTGCAGCACCCTGAAATTTTGCAAAGGGGACTCGGACACGCCTTCGAGCAATATTTACAGCATGTAGTACGACAAAACGTTTTGCAGGCATTGTGAATTGTGCCCTAAAACGTGACCCAAGCAGCGATTTGCACAAAATGTTTAAAAGGCGCTGGACAACAACAACAACAGCAACAAGAACAGCAGCAGCAACAAGCAACAAACAACAACATTTAATGCCTTTTTAATTAGATGCAGACACTTTGTTGCATTCCAAATAGCATAAACTTGAATATGGCTTTAAAGATGTATCTACATACATATATATGTGAGTTACTATATAGAAATGACGCTTTGATCTGCATACAAATGCAAATTACAAATCAATTTCGCGTTTCAAGTTTAATTTTGTTAAATTCACTTGGCAAAGCCAAAAGTTATCATCATAATTTTTTGTTCGCGACCCACGCTCTCCACAGCTTGCGACATTTGCATATTATAAATAATTTATTGCCACGAAAATATGTTTTTTATTTTGTTCGCTATCGCAACGCAAACTTTACAGACTTTTGCCAGTGACTGTGTGTGCGCTGAGTAACCGCCAAGCAGCCAAACAGCCAAACAGTCGGTCTGAAAGGCATTCTGATTTGCATAAAAGCATTTGCCATTTGAAATTGCTGCAGACTGGAGAGGAGAGTTGAGTTCTTTTCGTTCTGTTATACTCGTTTCATTCATATAATAATTTTGTGGTATTTTGTAGATTCATACTCACTCTGAAATTGAGTGGCCGTTGTCTCCAGGATGCCACGCAAACTGCTTGTGTGATGGTGCAGCAACTGCTCGAACTTTCCCGATGCCTTGTGGCGCAGCTCCTGTTCTGTGGCATTGCTGCAACAACTGCCACCGCAAACGGGGCCTGCAAATAGAAAACAAAAAAAATATTTAAAATATAGAAATTAAACAGAGTTTTATTACTTGAGCTTAGGCAAAAATCTTGTAGTTTATAGACCAACCAGCAAACAGTCAACATCTTTGTTTAATAATATCAGATGCTATTTTTTTTTTTTTTTTGGTTTATTATGGCGTGGGCGTGTCCCACTTAATTGTTTATGGCTTAAAGCCTTTGTGGTTTGTTTGGTTTCTTGGCTTTTTATTGGCGCCACCCATCACGTTGTAAGACTGCGCGTGGGTTTCTTTCCCATTCATATACATAGGTATACAAAAATTAAAAATACAAATACATAAAAATACTTAATTCTCTTTTATTTTGTTTCTTTACGCTGTTTCCTCATTTCGCTCAAACTACTTTAATGTTTTTAATGACTATCATTGGGAACTGGTACTAGGGTGTGTTAATAACTTTTAAATTGCGCATAATTGCAAATTGCCAGCAAACAAATGAAAATTTCGACTGCCATAATACTCTTATCCTTGAATTCCAGTATTTTTATAGTAAATGTTGACGGTAACCTAGCTTTATCGTGTGCAAATATTATTGTAGTTGCAGTTGTAATTAGAGTTGAGAAGTCTGCAAATGTAGCAGTACTTGAGGGTGTATTATCGTCCAGAAAGTCGAAGAATCTCATTTCTTTTACCCTAAGTGTGATTTTTTATGATATATCTAAGGATATCATATTTCTTTTTATGCGCTGAGAGAGATAATAATACTTAAAACTATGCAAATTTTGAATGTTTATATTATTTTGCATATAAATAAAGTAGAATCCGGTTATAATGACACTCAAGGGACCGACATTATATATAATATATAATATACATTAAAGTGTGTTTAGTGATCGAAATTTTCGTCGCAATAAGAGGAATCGTTATTACCGGATACTACTGTATATGTATATAGTTATCACCAGAAAAAGTAAGTTCATATGAGCAAATATAAATCTATAGATCTGGCCATTTCTAAGACTTTCCTGTACAAAAACCGTTCAATAAATTTCATTTTAGATATATATTTCAATTCCCTATTAAATGAGATTTTATGTTTTCTATCTGATCACTTAAGGTGTGTCTCTTTTGAGAACTCAGCATACTTTCTACTGGAGTTTTAATATTTAATTTTGTTCAATCTAAAGACAATATGTTAACGTTTTTTCTATATTATACTTAAAAAAACACTATCTACACTAGAGTACCCCCTTAAGCTAAGAGAGCGAGTTTGAAGTTACCAGATTGCACATTATTAGCTTGCTCTGGCTTTCAACAGGTTGTGACAACTCACACAGCTCTCTCACTCCCTCCGCTCACTCTCGCTCTCACCTCCCACCACTCACTCTCCCGCTCGCACGCTCAACAAATTGATTCGCTTAAAGACAACAACAGTGAGAGCTATAAATTTATGGTCGACATATGTATGTGTTAATAGTTTTTACTGCTCTAGTGGCATTCAGCGCGTAGATGTGACAATTGGAGATGGGAATAGATAACTAACTGCCACTGTATGTGTGTCCGTGTGTGCGAGTGTGTGTGTGTGGGAGGGAGTGTATCAGGCGGTAGGGGTAGTAGCTGCGTGGCGTGGGTTGTTTGTCACGCAGTTCATGACAACTGCAACAACAAAATCGAGAAAAACGCTTTGAGCAATCGACTTTTAAGGCATAACATAGATACGTCTTTTGTATGTGTGTTGCCTATTTTGTCTTTATAGTAGTTTATAATTTAAATTAATGGCTTTTACATGACGTTTATGTGTGTGCGCTGCACCTAAACACCAGTAAATCGAATATATATGCGATCAGACGATTAGCTTATTCCATATGTTGTGGCCATAAAATTAGCAAATGAAATGAGTTTGACAAACAGTTTGTAAACAGTCGCTGCTAGACATATGTACATCAGCATCTATTTTCAGTAACATTCGCGAACAGCTACTATAGCCAACAACAGTTGTCAAGTGGGGCATGTGGCATGTGGCGTGCAACATGGCAGACGCCTAGCAGTGCAACCGATACTTGACGTTTGTGGCGCCGCGAAGCCATGACACATTTATTTGCCATGTCATGCATTGCAAATTCAAATTCAACAAGCAAAATGAAATGGAAAATGCGAAATACAAAATGCGAAATACGAAATGAAAAACGGAAAATGGAAAATGCAATATTGAATATGGCAATTGAGATTGCAAACAGAAACAGTCTTGAAGCAACAACAACAACAATCAAATGCGACTTGAAAGACAAAGTGTCAACGGCAAAAAGTGATGCCAAGCCAATGCAAACTGACTCAAAAAAGTTATATCCATTTGCAAATTATTCAATATTTGATGAGCTCACTTTGAGGCCAATTGCAACAATGGCGCTGTTTATGCGTTTGCATGAATTGTAGCTCATAAATCAGCCATAGAGACAGAGAAAAAAGCCAAAACGGCATGGCAACTGGCCAGATCTGTTCTCAGACTCTCTCTTCAAGCAATTTTTTTGGTCTTTGGTCCATTTGCCGAGGCGACATTCAGTCTAGCTCTGAGACAGAAAAAAAATAGAGAAGGCGGAACAAAAAGTTTGACTGCTTCCGCTTTGGGCTTCCAATTGCAACGGCAGCTGATGCCGCCTGTGTCGCCTCAAAGGCTGAGGCTGTAACTTAAACCTGTACCCAGTTAAAGAGAGGCAGAGACATGGACAGAGAGAGAGAGAGGGGGGCAGAGCATGCAGTTTGCTCTGCTGCGGGGAATACTTCATAGTTCGTTTCAACTTTTGCTCCATTGCTTTGTTGCCCCATAGAGCTCACAGCTCAAGCAGTTTGAAATTCAATTGAATTGCTGCAACGTGGCATACATATACACACACAAACACACATATACATACACTCTCTTGCACACATCCTGCTACTGCCCAGAAAAGTATGCTATGCCAAAATTGCAGTTAGGCTCGGAGGCCGTTGTGTAAAAAATGCAAATCTCATGCATGACAGAAAACAAAACAAAAAAAAATTGGTATGAAATGCCTGCAGTCGAGTGTGACGATTTGCAAAGACCGTGTACTTGTTCTGTTGTAGATCAAGTGTGTAATACAATAATAGAAAATTTGCGGTATGAGACTTTTGATATGTAGTGAATCGGTAAACGATTTAAACATTAAACACCGATTTTAACCATTAATTATTGTTATATTATAGCTATTAAGTTGTTTTATTATGAGCAAATTTGATCAGAAGATAGAAAATAATAAGAAACATATGCAAAACGAGTCAGTTTGATTCAAAAACGGGTTTTTCCTATTGAATTCTATTTAGCTATATGAAATAGTTGTGCGGTTGTACTTCATGTGTAAGCACAAGATCTTGGAGATCTTAAGGTTTAAACAGATAGACGTACAGATGGACACACCGCCAACAGCGATTTCGACTCGGCTTTTGATGCTGATCAAGAATAAAATATTTAAAAATTCTTTCACCTAGTATATACAGTTTTTATACAACAAGCCTTTACCACTTAAATTGTTTACTGAAGTACAGGGTCCACAAATTGTGCCTGCCAAAAATACGAGCTCAGTTTGCTGGCCGTGACCGCAAGGCATATGGGCGTGGCAAGCCCCACATTTTGGCACTCCTCCTACACTCGAAAGGCTTTCATGCACTTTTCATTCCATTGCTGCTGCTGCTGATGTTGTTGCAACTGCTGTTGCTGTTGTTGCTGCTGCAGCTGCTGCTGTTGTCTATTTTCGTCTCTTGTTTTGCCTCCTGTCACCGCAGCCAGGCAACGTGTGCGAATTTGTTTACTGTAATTGTCTGCTGGCATGAAGGCGTAGTAGGCTATATAGAGCTTCGTTCTAGGCCATTGTGTTGGATTACACACATATGTGTGTGTGTATGTTGCCTATACCATAACATGTGAATACCCAAAAGTTGCAGCTCTATCTCAACTTCTGTCTCTGCTAGTATCGTTGTCGTTGTCGTTGTCTTCTTTGCCATTATCAGACTTTGGCTGTGAGCCAAGTAAACGCTTAGCCCGAAAAACACTTGGCTTAGAGGCAGCTTTAGCATACCTTGACATTATTTGATTGTCCTTCACCTCTATAGTTCGGTATCTACTACCATTTGTGCCTGCACAACGTATGCGTTTTCAATTTCCACAAAATATACGGTAAATGTGCTGAAAATCTTCAGTCTGCTTGTCGACAGAACAAATTTTAAATGTTAAATGGGGAAATGGGAAATGGTAAATGAAAAATTTGGCGCCGTCAGAAATGTCAGAAAGTTTTACCTCCTCGCTTGTAATTAGAGAAAATTGTTTGGCTAAGTACAAAAGTCAACTTCTGGCAGTTGAAAAACAACAGTTGAACTTTGAACTGTTTGAACTGTTTTCAAAATACCAAAATGCTTAGTTGAAACTGTATTTGATTTGAACAAAATAAAAAAAAACAAAACTTAAATGTTACAAACTTTACCAAAAATATGTAACTATATATCATAAATATTTCAAATATAATAACATTTTTCTAGTGAAATTTATGGTCTTGATGGAAAATCAATTGTGTGTACAACAAACAAACAAACAAATAAGTAGAAATAAGAAACATACTTGGAAACACTTACACTATCGACAGCAAGCAGGCCAGGCCAAGAAGTCAACTATTGACTAGGGCCATAAATTTCAAAAAAAGAAATTTATAATCAACAAAGAGGAAGAGCCAAAAATAAAATAACAAACAAGCACAACTAGAAGTACTCTACTTTATATTTAATACTTTTACATTGCTCCTCACAAATAAAAACATCCGCTTTGCCACGTCTGTTCAGCCCTTCTATTCCGCTACCCCCACTTACTACTTGCCCCAGAAGTGTTGAGAAGTGCGTGTCAGGTCGTATTTAATAATTGTTATCAAAAATCGTTGACTACTTGTCAAACACCAACAATTTGTGTGTGTGCAGCGGCCAATGCGATAACAATTAATGTCAACAAAATGCGGCAAAAAAAAGTAGGAAGAAAACATAAAAAGTGATTACTCGACTGAGAAATACCTGTTCGCCTAACATGGCTTCGGATATTGGTCGTATTTTTATGGAATATATTTAAATTTTAAAGTTTATTATTAATTTGTACTGCTGAAAACTACATATATGCACACTGTAAATTTCAGTAGCTCTAGCTCTTTCCTTGTTTGAGTTCCTTAGGAATGTATACCTGGCATAGCTATAGATATAGGTGTATTTCTAAAGAATATATAGTAATAATTTAAAGTTTGTTTTGTATTTGAACTGTTACCTACTACATAAATACTCACTATCAAATTTAGTAGCTCTAGCTCTTACTATCTTTAAGTTCCTTAGGATCTTATAGCCTGACATGGCTACAAATATTGCCTATATTTTTATAGAATACAAACACTTTAAAGGTTATTTTTCAAATTTAGTTGTTCTAGCTCTTAAATCTGAATATACCCCTTTATGTCACTAATTAACGGGTATAAAAAATAAGAAAGTATATGTATCAAGAATCGTCCAACTGCATGGGTTAAAATCTAG
Source organism: Drosophila tripunctata (assembly GCA_035047385.1). Taxonomy (NCBI): domain Eukaryota; kingdom Metazoa; phylum Arthropoda; class Insecta; order Diptera; family Drosophilidae; genus Drosophila; species Drosophila tripunctata. The sequence goes on from JAWNPS010000273.1 coordinate 1,116,082, forward strand.
ATGGGACCCACATAAGTGGACACTCTCTCTCTCTTTCTCTTTCTCTTTCTCTTTCTCTCTATCTCTCTTCCGTACTCTTCCACTCTCAGACATTCTCTAGTTCTATCGATATGCTTGAACTGCTATATATTTTTTATGGTTCGTTGATTTCCCAGTTTGTTGCTGTTGCTGATGTTGTTGCTGTTGCTGTTACTGTTTGTTATTATGACACGTTTGCTGTTGTTTGTGGTTTTTGTAGATCGTCATCAGATTGTAGCAGATCTTTATAAGAAACGATTTAAAAAATGGTTCGTTGAACCCTGTTCCAGCCTATTTAAACGTAATGACTAAGTGCACCTTTTACAGCATTTGTACTCACAGTTTTCTATTTGTTGTTAACGAAATGTTTATTGTGTTATCAGTAATATTTAGAGTTTAGCGTATATCAGTTGTCGGCTTTCAAACTGATAGACAGAATATTTCTTAGACTATTTATAAATTTTGGCAAGAGATAATAAAACTGATAATTGTTTTACTTAAATTGTATTTAAACAATAAACTGCATTATTGTTTATATGCATAAATAAACTTACTTAATTTGCATTTTGATTGAAATTAATTTTAAAGTGTTTCACGTTTTCTTATTCTCGCTCATTTCCATTGCAGATTGTTTGACCTATAAACACTTTCGGGGTTGCAGGAAGTTTTAATGCAATTGGAATTGGAATTCGCATTGCTATTTGCAACGCATATTTATTTCTTGTATATTCAATTATTTGTTGATTTGCATGCTCTGCATTCTATATATACATATATAAATATATTCGGCTGTGTTGTCGTTGTAGTTGCAGCTTTGCATTTCAGCTGCCACAGGAGAGAAAATCCCAACAATTCAACTGATAAATTGTTAATGCGCGCATAAGTTTTCAATTTGTGTGGCAAATACCGCGTGGCAGACACACACACACAGACACCAACACACGCAAAGTTTGTAGATTGTCAGTTACAGATGCAACTTGCAACACGCGACTCCGCACTGACATCGTAGCTGGCAGATTTTGGCGCCACGTCTGCGTTGCGTGTACAATTTATTGCGGCGGCTGCAACTGCGACAATCTCCTTGCAATTTATTTGCATTTGCACATTTTTCGCAAATATATAAATTTTTATACATATATATTTTTCTATAACTATAACTACGAGTGTGCATGTGTGTGTGTGTGTTGCACGCATGCACTTTGTGCTAATTTTGCAATGAAAATGTCAACTGCGATTATGCGAGTGGCAACAACCGGAAAAGGAAAATGTGGCAAGAGTTCAGCTGACAAGTTGCCCCCAAGTTGCATGCACATTTTTGGAAGCAACACTTGCAACATTTTTCCGCTGATTGGCTTACATTTTTGGCCAGGCAGGCGCCAAGCAGACGCCTCACTTCTTGCCACAAACGAGTCAGCAACAGCAGCAAATTTTGGTTCACTGCCTCAGCAAAGCATATTAAAAATTTTATTGAAAACATTTTTTTATTGCAACCGTATGCCGTTATGTGGGCTGGCTACTGTTTATGCTATGTGGTTAGTGGTGTTGTTGTTGCTGCTGCTGCTACTGCTACTGCAGCATTATTAATTATTAAGATTTATGATGCTGCAAGAGTCAAGTCAAGTCAATCTATATGCAAATTTAGATCTAGGCAAGATAACTGAACTGAAAGTTCAAGGAAATTTTTTGAGAAAGTGAATTGTGGGAATAACTAGAGTATATTTTGGTGAGAAGAGAATGGAGTCGAGTAGCTACTAATACCACTAATATGTATCTATATACTAACATGTATCTGTATCTATCTGTAAAGCTATATCTTTATCTATATCTGATTAAAAACAATGCGTAGCAAATATAAAGTTGCTTAAAATAGAGCACATCACAAACTTAAGGCCGCTTTTGGTATGGACTAATACTAAGATAGATGTTTAATAAAATGATGCAAAAAATAGGTTTTAATTGGTAATTCTAAATATATAATTTCAATTGAAAAACATAGTGTAATATACATAAAAGTATACATATAATTTAAGTGGCTTTTAGCTACAATTGTGCTGATTAATAATTCGATCAAAGAAACGCTTGAACCACTTGAGAACTATTAGTGTAATTCAAAATATTTTAAGTAAATATTACTTACATTAACTGCAAAAAGTTCATATTAAACAAGCTTCAAATTTAATGTTATTACTTTTAATATCTTGGTATTACAATCGTCTTCAATATTGCTTGAAATAATTGAAATTAAAACAAGTATATCTATCTTTCTAAAAATAAATCTCCGTATACCTTCATATATCTTTGCAATGCATTGCAAGATCTGCACTTTGTTGTTGACCTGCAACATTTTAGATTTTCAGAGCTGACAGGCGTCTAATTCAATTGGTTGAGTGTGTGTGTGTGTGTACTTGTGTGGCTGCAACAAAGACTCACTAAATGCTGCCCCACTCCCAGCTGTATCTGTTTTTATGCCCAGTTCATTGGCTGTGACTGGAACTGGACTTGGCAAGGGGTTGAGAGGCGTGTGCCAAGTTCTGGTTCTGCCATATGTATATATGAGTATAAATCCCGCGGCCTTTTATGCACACAAGAATGCCAAACAAATGAAATTACAAATCTATAAATAAAACACCAAATGAGAATGAGAAAAAGAAAAGAAAACAATGCGAAACATGAAGATCTCTGGAGTTGATCGTGAATCACACAGCAATAACTGCCCAGCTGATGCTGAAGCTAATGCCATTGAGTAATAACAAAGAATCAAAATAATAATAATAATAACAATAATAATAACAAAGCAGGGAATATGCTTGGAGTGAGAGAACAATAAAAGAGGCGCTGGCAAATGTTAAACAAATCAAATATAAACAGCAACTCGACAGCAGCTGCGATGTTAAATCTTCAATATACATATGTCGGGATGTCTATACTACATATATAGTATGTAGATATGTCTGTATATTTTTCTGTAATATAAGCACAACAGCAACAACAAGTTGCGGAAATTGCTGACAACGCTGCACGTTTAATAATTAAAAACTGAAGCAGCTAAAACAACAAGTGCAACGCAAAAGGAACAACAAATACGAACAGCAGCAACAGCAGCAGCAGCAACAGTAATAATAACAACAAACAATTGCAAATTATACAACTGGGCGCACAGCAATTGAATGACAGCAAACTCGGCTAGAATAAGTATCTATGTATCTATCTACTGTACTGTATGTATAGCATGTGTATCTGCAGTTGTCCATCGCCATTCGCTGCTGACCAAAACGTTCGGTCGCGTTGCAGATGTGCAAATACTACTGGCAACAAGCAAACAAATGCAAATACAAATACAAACACAAATACAAACAGCAGCAGAAACAAATAAACCAATAGACAGCTGAATGCTTCCTTTTCTCCTATCTCCATCGATTCAATTGCCACAAATTCTGCGCTCCCAGTCGCCCAATGGGCAGCAGCAGCTGCTGTTGCGTCTACCAACAGCAGCAGTAGCAGCATCAATTGCTCCCTGTTGCTGCTGCTGCTGTTGCAAATTGCTGCGGGTAATCATAGTGCATGTTGCATGCAAATTAACGCATCAACGACGTGGCATTTGCAACTGGAAAGACCTGTGCCCTACACTGCCAACATCCCGCATTGCATTCTATGGGATTATGCCAGTGGCAAATTCAAAACTGCAAACTCGAGGCAGGGGATTGCGGCAGTGTATGCATATCTGTCTATCCCACTGTTATAATTGCCATTGCTCTCACAAAAAAAAAAAAACTATGCACCCTAATGTGCCTACAATTGCTCTTTCTTTCATGTCTGGTCCGTAATCAAATCACTAATTATCACGCTAGAAAAAAAGGGGGGAAAATGTTAAAGAGATATTTAGATGACTGCAACATGTTGCTGCTGTCGATTGTGCAACATTATTTGAACACCTTGAAACTCTGTCATTTGTAGCACTAATATATCTAGCGTGAGAACTTAAAAATAGCAAATAACATACATACGTCTGGTTTTAGATTACCCTAGTAATAAAAATAGTTTCCTATAAATCTAAAGAAAATATTTATTATTTTCTAAGATGATCAACGTTTGAAATATGGAGAAAAATGCTTAATTTTAGAAAAAACTATAAAACTCTCTATAGAGCAATGTCGAATTTATAGTTTTATTCATTTGTTATTATGTTTTTTATTTTTATATATTTAAAAATGGTCTCATGCAGTTTTAAACAATAGGACTGCTTTTTAAAAATCTTTAAATAAATTATTTGTACGCTATTTTAATTTATATTTTAATTTAACTTACAAAACAAAAAGTGTTAAACTTTCTATCGACAGTGCTACTATTATATTTTTTAAAATTAAGAAAAATGAATAAATTTTAATTTTAAAACGCTTTGCTTGATTTGAAACCTCACATAATCAGTATTTTAGGCCATTAAGAGCATTTGTTTATTATACAATTCATTATAATTTAAGAGTATATTAATTAATTTTTACTGGAGTCAACTGATAAGAAAACATGCCGCAAACTGTAACGGTAAGTAGGCCATGTCATGTGTGTGTGTGTGCGTGTGTGACGTGGCGGCAACATTATCTAGTTGCGTCTACAATTACGCAGTGGAAGCAAGTTCTTCGGAGTTTTTCAGAGTTGCTGACAAATTGAATGAAACTAAAAACGAAGCCAATGAACGTCAATTGCACTCGCATTACATGCATTGTGCGACAAATATGCGAACATAATGCCAAAATTGCATATATAAACATATATCCATCTTTAAGAGAAAACAACAACAATTCTTTTATATAATTATAATTGGGTTGCTGCTGGAAAACTGGGTCACACTCTGGGGTGAAACAAAGAAAATGCGTCTAGAACTTGAGTACTTCAAGAAAACTGTACTCGTCAGTATGATTGCAATGCATTGCAATGTATCCAATTGTGCGAGTACTTGACGCACAATTCGGGCCATTAAAATGGTGTCAGTTCGAGCTGGCGAGTCAGCAAAAAATAAAGCAAAACAAAATAAAATAAACATAAATGTTAAACAAAAATTGCTGGCGGTCTTTAATTCTTGGCGTCGTTGTTTTGCTGGCGTTAAATGGATTTTTGGGTCAGCTTGGTCATGCCACGCCCCAGTATATAGAGCTGTATATGTATATAGAGGATGCGAAGCCAGACAAACCAATGTGAATGAAAGAAAAACACAATCACGAAGCAACCTTGAACGACTCTGTTTGTATTGTGTAACTACAAGATACTTTGCGTGTAATTTGTAGCATGTTAGTGGCTTTTAATTATATGCTGATTATGTTTTTTTTTGGCAGTCAGTACAATCAACAACAACAAGAAGTGGAAGACACACCCAATAGTCCAAGTAGTAGTCCAAAACACACCCCCATCCAGATGCTAAACACCCGAAACAACAGTGTGACAAACCAAAAATTGTGGCACGTACCAAGGGGCAGACAATGGAGGCGACTTCCCTTTTGCTGACTTGCACAAAATGCCAAAGAGCTAGTCATACACACACAGAGAGATAGCTGAAAGGGACAGGTATAGTGTGAGAGAGAGAAAGATAGCAAAAGAGCTGGCAAAATTCAATTAGTTTTGTGTTTGCGCATTGCATGACAACAATGAGACCCTCTACCTTTCACACCCTCTCCCTCTTTCTCCCGATTTTGCTATCCCTCTCCCTTTTGATATCATCTAACATTGGCTCGAAAATGTTTATTAAATAAAAGCAACTATGCAGCTTCAAAGTGTTCGCATAACTACATATAATCTAACAATGAGTTGAGCTTAACTCTTGATAAAAAAAAAGGAATCTGGATTGTGGAATGATAAGTTTAATTGGATTATCAATTTGATAGACTCGTTTTAGTAGTAGTTGCAGCTGACTGACGAACCAAAATTTCAATCAATAAACTCAAACAAGCAACATGCATGCAAATGAATTTTCCAGGTTGGGAAATGCAAGCAAAATGAAAAGCATTTCACAGCGAGAACGAGAGGGAGAGCGAGAGAGATGCGGAGAAAGTGGCAGGCAACAAGGACATTTCACATTTAAGCACGTCTACGAAATGAAATTAAACCAGAGACTAAAAATGCAATAAAGTCGATGAATGTTAGTTAAAGATTTGGCAAATAACTGTCTGTATTTATATAGTAGAAAATTGTACTAAATGTTTGTGTGAGATAAAGTTTTCTTTGTGGAAAACTCTTTAAGAATGCATACAATATAGCCACAAGTAGTGCAAAAAGGCGGCAATAAAATTGCAATTTGGCTAAAACGTGTTCGATGCTTCAATATTTGCCTAACACTGGTCACTGCCTTCTGTTACAATAAACACAGAGAGAGTTGGAGAGAGAGAGAGAGAGAGAGAAAGGGAGTGGGAGTAGGAGTGAAATAAAGCCATTGAAATCGCATAAAGTTTCACAATTCCCCAGCATTTGGCAAATGCCCACAAGCCTTCTTTCGACATTTTTATTACGTATACTGCGGGCAGAAGCATAGAGTGCAGAAGGGGGAAAGAGGCAGGTAGGCACGTGGGGGAAAGAGGAGTGAGGTTTGTGTGTTTGCCAGGAGGCATACCCACAAGTGCTTCATCGATGAACTGCCTGCTGCCTGCTGCTGCCTCGATGTTGGCTAGCTGGCATTGCACTTACACCGATTGCGCATACGCCACGTTGGCTGCGATTTATTCAGCAGCCGCCTTTGATTGTGATTTTAGCCACTAAATAGTTGGCTTACAAATTTGTTATGCGCCATTCTGTGGGTCTGTGTGGGTTGCTTTCAATTACACCCACTAGAAATATATGAGGCCCAGCAGGAAGACGCTGCCGCACAGAAAAGCAGTTAAACGTTTAACGCTTTGCACATCAAAATCCAACTCAATGCAAAAGGATTCACGTTGTGGTAAGTAGAAGAAGAAGAAGAAGAAAAAGTGGTAAATACAAAAGAATAAATATCGAGTGTGTGTTTAAGGTAAAGCCAAAAAGCAAACAAAATGGAAAACAACAGAAGAAGCCAACAGCATAGCGAATGCACTTAACAAAACATGTTATAAGATTTAATATTAAGTCGCAAAACAAGACATTTTTAACTAACTTTATTTAAGATAGGCATATTGCCTCAAAAATTGAAACAAGAAATAAATAAACAGTATACATATATAAAATGATATCTATTGTATAAATATAACTTTAAAAATGTATCTTTTAATTAAAATCAAATAAATTATTGTTAAAATATATTTAATTTAAACAAAATATTTTAATTAAAAAAATTATTTAATTTTAAAAAAATAATTTATATTTAAATTAAATATATTTTAAATATTTTACACTACTTTATAAACTGTCAGAAATTTTCAAATTTTAATAAATTGTTTTTCTGTTTAAAAATTTGAAGAAAAGCAAACAATTTTGAAATTCTCTGGAATTCAGTTTAATGCATAAGTTTGCTAACAGAAACTAAAAGAATTGCCATTAAAATTGAATGTAATTTTTAATATTTTTCACAGTATTGCAATTGTCATTTCAAATTTGGTTAACTGCTTCAAAAGTGCAGCCAACTTTGGCTAAACACAATTTTAACATATTTAATAGATTTAGTCTTAATGTATAAGCTTACATTTTTTCAGTGTATATTTTACAACAGCTTTGGTAGCTGTAGAAAGCGCAAGAGCAAACAATACACAGATTTTCCTTTAGTTTTTCCCACTTGGCTTTTGTTTCGCCATCATCATCATTTGTTGTCTTTAGCCAAGGTATTCACTCACTCACTCACTAGCTCTGTCATTCATTCATTCATTCGACTGCGGTGGCTTACACTGACTCACACTAACACTGTGTTGCTGGCTCATTCATTCATTCATTCACTCATTCATTTGAGTTGCTTTTGTTTTGGCCATGCGGCTCACGTAATTCGCTGTCGGGCGTAAGAATTTGCAGTGTTTTTCGTGATGATTTCACAATTTCCCATGCGTGCCGAGTTTCCCAATTCTCAAAGCAAGCAGGGGTACTAAACCCCACCCCACCCTAACCCCTTTCCCCAGGTAGTTATGCGTGTGTACTGTTTTCTTATTTTGATTTTATTTTGCATTTGTTAATCTCTGCGCTTCTCTCCATCAGTTTATCGCGTCATCGTTGCGAATATATATATTCTTATTTATAAGAATAATATTTTGTAGTATGTGTTTCTTTAGCTTGCAGGCATTTTGCATTCTTTAAAGATCTATCATTATTTTTATCTTTTGTCTAATTTTGTTTTCCCGGAAGCAATTAGATATATTTGTTTTGTTTGTCTCCGCTTGAAATATGTGTGTAGACTGTTAGCTAAAGCATTTATTCAGTGGAATTAGCAACGCTTCTTTGACACAGATTTCTATTTAAAAGCCGCACAGTCGTAGTTGCATTTCACAAGTGATTGACCAACTTAAATATACCCTGCAGTTTGTTGAACAATTAAGTAGAAAAGTGTTTTCAACATATTTATGAACTGCAAAACTTTTATGTTTATTAAGCAATTGCAATGAAATTTTCAAGACTTTAATTAAAAAGCTGTAACTTGCATTTGAGAAGTGTGTTGCTATAATTGAAATATCTTTGAAGCTTATATGACCAATTCAATGACTTGGACATGTGTAATCTCTGTGTAATTTGCTTGCCTCTATGCTTGGCAAAAACTCAACAAGCGTTAATTTCAATGGACTTGGCCAATTAACAAATACCGCCATATAATTTTCAATTTAATGGCTTCATCATCGCGTCGACAGTCTGCAAATTGTAGACTGTAGACTGTAGACTGCAGACTGTAGAGTGTAGACACGGCAGGAGCGTGTTTCTGCGACCCACTCGCCCAGACGGCGACGAGTCCCACCTAAAAATTGGAAAAACCATTGATAGGGGTAGGGGTAGGGAAAAGGGGTTGCACATACACGTATAAGTGCAAAATGTTGTAAAGCAAAGCTGCTGACACAAGGAGGCGGCTGTCACGCCTCTCCTTGCACCTCATTAGATACCGCGTTGTAGAGATTTTGCAATTGCCAAATCCACAAATCGAAGGCTAAGTTTGCTGCCTACAGATCTCAAGTTTCCACAATTTGTAGCGTGTGTGCGCTTATTGATTTCCCCGGTAGCCTCCAGGCATTTGCGTGTGGCAAACGCCCAAAGTAACGGATGCACCGAATCCGAATCCAATTCAATCGAATCGAATCGAATCCAATTGCAACGAAGCAACGATGCGCTGCGCAGGCGCAGCTGTCAATGCAACTCCTGTGTGCCTCCAAGTGTGGCAACTTGGCAGTGCGGCAAGTGTCGCCGCAAGCTGCAAGTAGTGTGCTCGTATGTTTTATGCATTGTGCATATTGCATTCGTGCCAAGTTTGTTAGCTTGCTGGCAATTGTTTTTGTGCTCTCTCCATATGCGCCTTTTTATGGCTCACATATCGAGTGGCGTTCACATAAATTTGTAATTACGTATACGACATGTAGGTCGGCACTCGAAACGCATTTAAAACTCTGTACTTATAGTGTGCAAAGGGTGTTCTTTTGGGTTGAGATGACTAAATCTTAGAAACTCCAAGAGTTAGAGCTGCTGTTTGTTGGGTACACGTTGTATGGAGAAGCTTAATTAAGCTGGTTTCTCCTTATAAACTTATTTATTAGCGGCAGGCTAACACACGTTTTTACTTTTATAATATTTCTTAATTTAGTTCTACAATTTAAGTGTTAAGTTATTTTATTTAATTCTCTTATTACTCAATTTGAACTTAAAAATCATTGTATATAAAGAGTAAAAAAATTATATGTTTAGAATGCTAGCTTTAGTGTTTTTAGCAACACTGCAGCCTTGCAATTCATTAAAAAAAGCATAACATAAAAACTCCTCAGCTATGTTAAGCGACTGTAAATGCAATGCTAACAGTTTCAGCTAGCTGTTATAATAACGAACGGTAGCTTATCAATCTGTAGGAAGACAAGTTAGTTAATTTTTGAGATTTCGCAATAATAATCACTTATTCTATTCTTAGAATTGTTTTCTTTTTATAAAATGATTAAAATACGACAGCCCAAAAAGTGTTCTTAGTATTGTTTTTAATAAAATGATTTTAATCAAACAGTGGAAACAAGTAGTAAGTGGTAGTAGTGGAAATGGAATGATTGGTTGTACTATTCCAAGTAAGCACTTAATTGATTTGTACCTGTTTAGTGCTTGTGCTTATATTCATTTTTAAAACAAGTACAGGGTCTTTTACTGTCACATAGCCGGACAAGCTACTTGTTACTTTTCGGCTGCTGCGTTGCATTCAATTAAATAACAGTTGATTTGGCATTTTTAAGCGTGCCACAATCGACTTGACTTCCTTATATAGTTTTTTTTTTTGTTTTTGTGCGTTGTTTGTTTATGTTTTTGCCGTTGTTATTGTGTTTTTTTTTTCTTTCTCAGTTAACTTTAACAATTTTGGCTTGTAATTTATGCGTTTTTTATCGCTCGCCGCTTGTAATTGCAACTGAGTATTCGAATATTCGTTTGTGAGCATTCTCCTGGGCCACTTTTCTTAATGGCGAGTGAAAGTTTGAGTTGAGTTGAGTCGAGTTGAGTTGCCGTTGCAATTTGCACAGTTAGGCGTTTTCTTTTTATGGCAGTTTGCAATTAAAAATGTATTAAACTTTGTGTGTGATCAGCTGCAAAAGGTTTTCGGCTTTCCCACGCATCCAGCAAAAGGGCAGGAAATGAGAAAACGATTTAAGCACTTTTTATATGCTTACCGGTTTCCACAAAAAAATTCCTTCTTCAATTGCGCTAATGAGCTCGAGTAGAGAAAAAGGGAATTAACTACAATATATGGGAATGGGAATGGGTATGAGAATCGGAATTGGTATGGGGATTGGAAGAGAAACTATCAAAGTGGCTCCGTGACTCAAAGACAAATGGACAAATGCTCTGCTAAGCGCATGTAACCCCATAAGCCATCAATCAAAGCAGCCTTGAACTGGCAGTGACAGGGCACAGGCACAGGCACAGGCACTCATGAGTGTACTCACTACAACTATTATGTTAAGTGTGAGTATGTGAGTAGCTGAGAAATGGTGACATGTTAAATATAGAACGCTAAAATACATGAAATACATATCTATGAAAATTGACAGGAAAAGCAATGAAATTCTTGTTATTATGCTTGTTCCTATTATTGTACCTATTGTTGTTGTTGTTGTCGATTGTCCCATGGGTGACTGCGTGTGCGTGCATTATTGTATGCTCATTTGAATGACAAGAATTTTACACATAAAAGCGAATATATGTATGTAGACATGGTTAAAACTCAATTTGTGTGCCCAGCAGCACCAGCAGCTTGTCATTTAACAAAGCGGTACAACATTTAATAAACAATTCCATAAAAACAACACAACATCAACAACAGAGACTCTATTACATAGAGAGAACAATGCAACAACCAATTCGTGTGCAAATAAATCTATGCTTTGAGTCTGCCTGACACTCTGTAAACGAATAGTTTTTCAACTGAAACCAAAGCTCGATGGTGCCAAAATGAAGTTGCCATAGGCTACACTCTATTCGATGTACTCTGCTGGAGTTTTAGGCACGGAAAACATGACAAATTTTTAAAGAAAGCACAACAACTCTTTAAGTTAAAACTAAATATAATAAGTATTAGTATTGTACAATTGTTTGTTCTTAATTCAAGCACGTATCAAACGTTGTAAATTTTGAATCATCTGATTTCTGTATTGGTTAAAAAATTGATAAAGAATTTACAAAAATTATTGTTAAACACAATACAAATACTTCTCTTAATTTTATAATCAATCCATCTTTATATAAAAAAGTCTCAAATTAAGAATTTTATTTTGAACATTTAAAGTTCTCAATTCGTACACAATTGAAATGTTTTAAATTTTTAACCACTAACTTCAAGCTAAGATATAAAAAACTTTAAAAAAAATTATTGTTAAGCAAAATACAAATACTTCTTTTAATTTTATATATTTTTTTTATATTCTGAAAGACTTTTCAAAGTATTAAGAATCTGAAACTATTTTTTGTAACTTTTTCTTTTATACCTTAAAACATTAAAGGTTTTTGTTAGCGAAACATATTTCTAAAGTATCAAAAAAGCTAAAGACTTAAATCTAATTAATTAATGTTTTTAATTCAGATTTTAAAACTAAAATATATTCGTTTCTAAACCAATAAATCTTAGTTTACACATATTTTTATCAATATTAAGCTGCACTTTCAATTGAGTTGTAGTAAAAGTAAGAAAATACAATTCTCACTTTGCCAAATCAATTAAAGTTGACACATGTACATACATTATTAAGGATTAGACATCAGAATTTCAATTAACAAGAATCCATTTGTTAAACAAAAACAATTGCAACAACAAGAGAAGAAGAAGAAGAAGAAGAAGAAGAAGACGTTGAGTGTTTGTAACAAATTTGTAGTTACATTCTAGCTGTTAAACACTTTGTCTGCCCTCGAGGCGTGCATTTGAGTTATGACCCAAGCCCTGTAAGACTCAAGCAGATCGTTGTCTCCAGTCTGCAGACTGCAGCTTGGAGTCTCCCGTCTACAGTCGGTGTTGTCAGTCTATGGACACATATGCGATTTGCATGCAAACTAATTGCAAGTCGCGTTTTATGCAAATCACTTTTGCTGTCAGCGCACAAACGCAGAAAAATATATGTATTTGCAACAAATAAAAAAATAAAAACTAAATGAACGCTAATAAAGTTAACAACTTGTTTTGGCTTTTATTTAAATCTTTGCGCTAATTTCTTAAAAAGCAAGAGGGCGGCTCGAAGGTTGCAGGGAAGTGGAAAAGAGAGAGGTGTGCAGGGTAGAGGGGTGTTTGCTACGCGTGCGCCTTGAATGTGACTTTTGTGTCTGTCGACATAAATTTCACATTTGACACTTTTCTGTTTCTGTTTTTTTTTTCTTCTTTTGCAGCCGACGGCGACGACGCAGAAAACTCACAAAATGCCACATGCAACACATTTTCACAGCTCACTGTCTGTGGGGCACTGCAGGATGGGGAGTAGGGAAGTAAGAGGCGGAAAAGTCGCTGCGAGTGCGGTGACATGCGTCGTTTGTTGTAAATTTATGCACCAAGGTGTTGGTTGTGAGTGTGTGTGGTGTGTGTGCCGAGGGGTATGTGTGGGTCGACTGACATGTAATTAGTGCAATCTCAACACTTCTGTTACAGTTCTTTTTTACATTTTTACATTTTATTATTATGGCGCTGGTAATTTGCTTATGAATATGTTAAAATTCAATTGCCACACTCCCTGACCTGTCACTAAATCACAACATTTGTGGGTGGCACAACAAATGGAATATTTTAACACCTTTATTGTAAGAATTTCAATCAAAACTTTTTGAAATGTAGAGTAAATATAGCCTAGAGATACTACAATACATTAATCTAATAAGAAATTAATTTATCTAGCTGCTCAGAGACATCATGAGTGAGCAAGCTGATATGGAATATATTTTAGGCATTACAGTGATTAAGAGAAAACAACGCACATTTATTAAACTGACAACTGTGCACAGTGAGCACATTAATCAACTGACTTAAATCTGCATCTGGACAGAGCCACCAGTCGCATTCATATTTATATTCATAGCTCATAGCTCAAGTGCAAGTCCAAGTTGGGGGATAAAAACTAGTCATAGACAGATAGATAGATATACGAGTTCACTCGTTTGTGTCTGTATCTTAGATTAGTTTGGCACAATTATGATATATGACGCCTCGAACTATTATGGCAAAAACTGCACGCGATCATTAGACAAAAACAACAATATACTAATACAATAACAAAAACAGAAAACAACAACAAAGCATTAACATTGAAAATGAGCAGCCTACGATTTTCACAGTTGTCGAGGTTGAGTTATAAAGAGAGCGAGATAGAGACAGAGAGAGACAAGAGAGAGAAAGAAAAGCTGACGAAAGATTAATGACAGCATAAACATGAGGCACACACATGGACATGAGTGTGGACATGGACATGGACATGGATATGGATTTGGTTATGGTTATGGATAGATAAAGTGAATACACACACTCACTCCTTAGAGCTGCTTCAATTTAATGATACACTTGCATTTTAATTAAATTACAACAGCAACAAAATAGTAGAAGAAACGAATTCCTCATGTGGCAGCTGCAATGGGGCATGTTGCAACCGAGGCAACTGTGGCAAACGCCTTAATGAAAATCACTTTTCAAGATGAATTGCATGGCAAAACGAAGCGTGACGTTGCTTAGATGCCCTTTCAGTCCCAAGGAGATAATTAATTCATGTTGAAAATGATAATTATGTAAGGGAAACATATAAATATTTGTCAGAATATATTAAACTTAATTTTATAAAATTTAAAATAACGCTTATTATGTACGAAAGAAGTGAGAGAAATTTAAAATTTGGTAGACAGTCGAATATTAACCTCACATAATTATTTAAAAATTTTTAGAATGCAGACATACGCCTTTGTCTTTCAGAGAGAGAACACAAGTTGGTTGCTCAATTAAGCAACGAATATATTTAACGATAGATATGACTAAGATCAAATTGCAATTATTTAACAGTTCTCATACAAATGTAGTAACAAATTTAAAGTCAGAGCTAAGTCAATTCCCTAACAATAGCTGATAATTTAGTTTCACAGCAGCAAAATTATTTTAACTGTTCCACAATATATCTTTTTCTCCTTTTAATGAGTTGCCCAGTTTTTTGGCAACATTTTTTTCACGAATGATGACTAACAAATGCTGTTTATACTTGCATGGATTATAGTATATCTATATATAACTATGTATATATATATACATATATTGTAGTTTTGCTGGATGCTGGCCAGGAAACCTGTTCGCAGCTAGACAATGGCTACACACACCTGTAAATAAAAGAAACACAGAGAAAAGATAAATAAATATTAATAAATTTAGTTATGCGATAGCACAAATTAAGATGAATGTCATAATTTTAATAAAAATGAAATCTATTTTCGAAACGATACAAAACTCAACCTGTTCTCGCATCTTCGCAAACGAACCATAAAAAATGAAACAAGCAAAGCAGCTTAAATTGGCTAGTAGTAGTAGTAGTCGTGGTAGTAGTAGTAGTTTGTATTTTTTTAATGACAACTCTCACACGCGCCCACACAAGTTTTGATCGTTTACCAGTTTATACTCTACCACCCCTCTCCCCCCACCATTGGAGAACTGGGCTCCCCTTTCAGTTCAACATTCCCAGATGGGTTATCGCGCGAGTCTTGCATAAATTTGCTCGCTTTTGACAATTTCTATTGTGATTTTCAGTCTCGATATTTAATTTGTAGCCTTTGCTCTGCATCAGCCATTCCTCCATCCCATTTGTTTCTTGTTTCTTTTCTTCTTTTTGTTTCGCTTTACTGTTTTCTGCATTTCAAATTTGCTTCTTGCACCCAAAACAGAAGACCTTAAATAAATTGTAAAAATAAAACAACACAATAAAGTGAGTACAGAGGGCGACACGATTATGAAATACCCGTTGTGAAAAGTAAATATTTTGCAGTCGAGTTGTCTTCTACAATAGCAACATCAAATGTAAATTGACTGTCGAGCAAACGTTTAGTAGCTCTAGCTCTTGTTGGAACTGAAGCACATGACTTTATCGCTGCTTCTGCTGCCTGTTACAGACATTGCAACAATTGCAGTATACCCTTTGACTTTATAATTAACGGGTATTAAAAAGAATGCTACTACTAGAGGCCGGCACAAAGTTTACTTGAGTTTTGCCTCCGATTTGCTTTTGCTGTTGTTTTGATTTCATTTTTGTTGTTGTTATTTTTGGTTGCTTGCCAAAAACTAACAAAGTAGGACGTGCAACGCAGAGGGGGGCGTGGCTGTTCATGTATCTTTTGTGAAGCTGTCGGCTCTCTTTGATATTAAATCGAGGCGAAAGCAGACATCAACAACAACAACAACCAATACCAAAACTGAAACAAACCAAAAGTTACCCAAAAAATTCTTTAGAGCGTGCAAAAATTGCTAAAATTATAAAGGAAACTGTGCGTGAATCTAAATCTGCGCAAAAGAAAATGCAATTATTTTAATAAAATTATAAATTTTTAAGCCGAAATGTAAATAGGAAACGACAGAAAAAATTAAAGAAAAACAATTAAAGCATTTAAATAGGTTTAAAATAAATATAAACAATCCGACAATATTTTTAATTTAATTTCCTAGCATTCAAAAAATTTTAGCTTACAGAAAAAAGCTATAAAAAAATAGAAATTTAAATAGTTTCAACATATATTTATGATTTATGCGCCGATCGCATTTTATGACTTTAAAAACCATAAATAAATATTTGTGGAACATATCATTTTTTTTAGACTGTAGTTTGCTCAGTTGACAACATCATGATGATGTTAGTTTTTAAAATAAAATTTACGATGTATCTCAAAAAAACTATTTAGATTCAGTTTCTGCAGGTTAAAGAGAAGGCCTTTGTTTATCAAATTATTGTAGCATTTGTTTTTGTATATTTTCTTTATTTTTTTTGTTGACTATAAAGAATAATAAATGTTGGCACACAATAAACATCAACGGAAGCAGTTAATTTCTTAATTATACATTTAATTTGCCATGCGAACGCAAACTTTAATGACAATACAACAAAGAATCAACAGAAAATTAAGAATAAATGTATATGTATATATCTTTATGTTAATATATGCTATAATATATTTTAAGATATATGTTGCTATATTAAAAATTCTAGCTAGGCCTAAAAATACACAAGAAATATCGCACTTATTTAGCAATTTAAATTTAAATACACAAAACAGGAATCGAAACGAAATATCTACTTTGAATATGCATTAGTCAAACGATCGATAGTATTTGGAAGCCTTAGCTGAAAGTCGTGATATATCGCTTCGAAATCCAATAAACTTGGTCCCTGACCCCGCCATGTGAGTGGTGGGTTGTGGTGTAGTTTGAGTCGTGTGGTGCTCATTTACATATTACAAGTGTTTACAATTAAACATTGGCAAACCAACTGTCAGCTGTCAACTGTCACAAATTATCAACAATTTCACAAATGTTGATTAATAAAAACAAAAAAGCAAAAATAAGAAAACTAAATAAACACACGCCCAGTCTGTAAAAGACAACTCAAAAAACAATTAATGACAATTAGTTATAACGAATGTCAAACATTGGAACATTGAAAAGTCATTTGGCAAACAATGAAATTGAGACATGTTAAAGAGACATGAAATTCCATACAATTGCTGTTGTTGTTGTTGCTGATGGTGTTCGTATTACAGGCCTACAATTTCAATTGCTGCTTGACATATTATTTATCTAATGTCTGCTTGTGCTGTCACACAGTCAGCGTCAAAAGTGCGCGCACCTTCTGCGGCTAATTTGTATTCATTAGCTTGTCCCGTTCGCAGCCTGTAATTTAAAATCGTTAAAAGTTTAATGAGGCGTTAATAATATGGTTTTGTTTTACTTTTCATTCTAGCTCTCCTTCTCTCTCCCTCTCACATACTCTTATTCTCTCTCTCTGTCTCTCTCTTTAATATTCTTGCTTCGCAGTTGTTGTCGTTGGCGCTGACTTTGTCATTGCTTTTTGCTACAAATAAGCGCCAGAGTCCCAGTCATGTGGTCGTGTCCTCAGTCACATTCCCAGACTCAGACCCATGGCCAAAGGTATACCCATTCTCTGCCCTTTTTACCTGTGTTCTACACTACACTGATAGAAATACAAATATTTAGTTTCATTTTATGTCATGTTCTTTGCTCAAATTGATTGTTTATTTACTAAAGCGTTCAATTTATCTTAAAAATATTAAAAATATTTAACTAAAACTAGTTTTAACAGATTCTCAATTAAATTTGCTTTAATTTTAGAGTATACCAGAAAATTTTAAGTTTACTTAAAATTAATTTAATTTTTTTTTAAAGCTCTTTAAATAAATGAAACTGCATTGTTTCAAATGAAATTCAATATAAAAATCATAACTTAAATTCATTCTTTTACTATTTATATATATATATTGCTTTTAAATTGATTTAAATATCTTTGCATGATATAGTAATCCCTGTTTAAGTTTTTAGTAGTGTAGTCCTTCATACTACGTGCCTGTCTAGGTTGGGATCTCAACTGGGAACTGAAACTGGCAGCGTTTGTTGTGGTGGTTTGGCGCTGGGAACTTAATTGACTTGCAAGTGACTAATTGTGCATGAGTTCAACACAAGCGAGATGAACAGAGGGGTGAGTGGGAAGGGGGACACTCAAAGCGGGTACACTGCGAGAAAGGGGGGAAGATGAGGTGCGTGTAATTTGAGCTTTGCCACAAAGGGAATGAGTCTTGCCAAATGAAGTTGTTGGTTTTGTTGAGTTCTTCTTGATTAGCTCATGTTGTTCTTGTAGTTCTTGTTGTTGTTGTTGCTGCTGCTTATTGTTATTGTTAGTGTTATTGTTATTGTCAGTGCTGTCATTGTCAGGCGTGTTGTCGCATAAGAAGCTTCTAAAGGATGACAACGATGACAAGGCACTAGGGAACCTCGCAGAGCAGACAATAAAGTCGACAGCTCGTTAGCAAAAACTAAAGATATTACAAGTAGCTAGTAGAAGTATGTAGTCTCTACTTTGAAATCACTTAAAAATTCAGTTTTTCTGCACAATATTTTGAATTTGAAGCCAATATAAATTGGCCAAATTTCTACAGTTGCTTGCCAACTCATGACGCATTTGGCATTTAGACTTCTGACCATTTTTAGACACACCAAGTTGGACAATTGTCAGAATTAGTCAATAAAGCAGGCAAACATCGAGACATGGTTGTAAAAACATTGGCACATGTTGTTTATGTTTGGCTTGGATTTTGGATTCGGATTTTGCAGTGATTGTCAAAGGCAAAAGAAACCGAAATCAATTGAAATTGTTAATGCCGAATGCATTTTGCGGCACAATTGCATTTGGCCATTTTTGTCATGGATATGTCCAATAAATTGTCACGAAATTGTCAGCAATGTCCCCCAAAAAAAAGAAAAACAAAATATACATAAAAAAATATATACATATATGTTCGCAGATCAAGTTTCACATATTATTATTCTTTTGGCATAAAATTCCAAATTCATTAAATTTGCTTACGGTAAAGTCATTAAATTAATTTAATTTAACTTCATTAATTGCTTAATAATAACTCTGCGCACTCAGTGTATTGCCATGGGGTAACTATAACTATAATTAGTTAAATGAACCTTCATTAAAGCGAACTTTTTGGAAAATGTGCGATAGGCTGCCGAAAGAGCAGAGATCAAAGGAAATCAACTTGAGGGCATGACTCGATTTCACTAAACCAGTTTTTTGTAGCTCTAGATTAATATAAACATTAATAATTTTGCTGTGGAAATTAAGATACAGATTTGTGTTTACTGATTTGGCTGAAGAACGATACGTGTTTTAATTATACAAAAATATCTCAACATACAAATTTCCTCGAAAGATAAATATGAAAAATTTAATTTAATTTACATATATTTTATTTTGTACACTTGCTCAATTTTGAATATCAGAAAATTTTGGTTTCTATAACACCTATGACACAAATTTTGGCATGCAGGTTGCTAGATGCAATATAAAGATAACGCCATCAACATTTTTTGAATGCCACTCCCACTACGCCTATAAGCAGCACACAATCATTGAAAGTTGGCATGCCTTTAACTCACGTGTTTCTGAACCTTTAGTTTTGTAACTTAGCGTATGCTTGGAGACAATTAATATCAAACGATCCAGAAAATTTCAACAAAATCGGTCTATAATCAAAAAAGCTAACATACATACAAGCAGTGCGATGCACTGAGCTCTGCTACAGCGCTGGCGTCACACAAGCAGCGAAACTGAAATTTTCTTTCTTGTTTTTCAATAAGTTGTTTGCGTTTTTCAAGCTTAACTCAGTAACATGTACTTTAACTTATTTTTAGATTTATGTTCTATTTCTGTAACTACAGTTGTAGTTCTATGTTTAGCTATAAAAAGAACATAGGCAACCATCTCAGCAATGTACTCAAAACTGTTGAACTCATGCACGTTGCCAATTTGTGTTTTGCCGCTTAAAAGGCTTTTTTCTCTGCTGTTTTTGCGTAATTAACTTAAAAGAACATTAACAATAAATTAGTAAATTTATGGCATTTCAGCACAAAATGTTGTTGAAAAGAAAACACTGAAAAACGGGCAGCAAAAGCCGCTGATAAGGCACAAAAAAAAACACAAAAAAAGCAAAAAGTTGAAAGAAAAACGTGAACAGAAAGAAATATGTAAAAAGAAAAGAAAAACAAAACACATAAATAATTATAATAAAGTGATAATGGTATACATTTTACAACGCTTTGACTTAAATGCAAAATGACAAGCGCTGTCGCTACAACAACAACAACAGCAACAATGACACCAACAACTTGTTGTCAAAGGCAACAAACAGAGAGAGAGAGAGAGGGAAAAGTCACCTCTTTGCCTAGAGGCTGTTTGACAGTTAGGTAAATGAGTTAACTTGAAGCCCAGTTGAGAGTTAAGTTAGCGTGTTTGTTTGGGCCGTTTATTTAAATTAAAGCCCAGCTGAAGAGCGAGTTTCAACTCCAACTTTCGAGCAGCCTCTTGACTTTAAACAATCGACACCCCCTCAGGCTAATGGGTCTTGTAATTAGCCGAAAACTTCAATTGGCCGCCGGTTAAATATGCATTAATTAAGTGCTAACCACATAAACGTTGAACTCTCAACCCCGAAAATAGAAAATGAGCTACTAAACTTTATGCAGCGCTTAACAATAATCACAGAAATTAGCTAATGTAATGAGTCACAAGACTTGTGTTGACTATTTAAAAACAATTACGAGCACATTTCAAAAACGCCCACACAAATGTCAAACAGTTGCATCAATCACAACCCAAACAGCAGCAGCAGCAACTGCAACAACCACAAGTGTTAAGTCATTTTTGGGTCATTTGAAATGTTGAAGCAATGAGTTGGCAATATGTTGGAAAATGGCAACCAACAAATCTGGCAAATACATTAGTTTTAATTGCTTGCCTGGGGATGATGTCACTGCAACAGCAGCAGCAGCAGTAGCAGCGGCAGTAGCAGTAGCAGCAGCCACAACCCCCTGCCCCAAAGGAGCTGCAGTGGCAAACAGTGACAGAGGATGGGGAGGTGGTTGGTTGGTTGGGAACTGGCTGGGATTTGTCAGATGGTTAGCCTTGTCAGACGACACAATGACAATAAACTGGCTTTGGTTGCATTTGTTGCCAATATTGTTGCTACCGCTGCTGACATAGTTGGCAATGCTGCTGCTGCTGCTGCTGTCGTCGTAGTGTCTGCAATGCTAAACGGTTGGCATTACAGTGCAGCCTCGCTATAATATGCTACATATACTATATAATCCGTATTATGATTATTTATGCAAGTACTTACTTATGACTAGAAAACTGGCAATGAACTTGCTGGCAAATATCAAGTATACGCCAGCGTAACAAAACAAACAGATTTAAAGCAAATTGTACACAAGTGGACTTTAGACAAACGTGTACATATTTCTAAACTATACATTTTATTTATATTTACCTCCATCAAATGTTTATATAATTGATTTGAGGCAACTTTTCCATTTGCGTCAAGTTTCGCAACAAGTTTCAGAATCATTTTGTATCTTTTGTATTATTTGCGTGTTTTGTTTAACAATTAGCGCTGTCAATAGCTAGTTGTTGCTGTTAAGATACTTTTGCCAAACACGCCGTGCATTTCGAATGCCGATTATAATGGATCTTTCTATAGCACGTGTCAGTTAGTTAGACATTGCAAAAACCCAAACAAAACAAAACACATGACTTGACACACAAAAGCCATTGAGATGGGATGGTTATTCTATTTTCATTGAAAAATCGAACTGCATCTGCTTTTCACGCGAATGCATTGAAAATGCATAATAGCGAGAGATAAAGTGTGAAAAATAGCTATGGTAAAGATCAGAAAAGCCATGAAAATTGCACAGAATACTTTTGCAATTGCAAACTGTGACTCATCGCGCTGCTAGTTTGGCTGCGGCTACAGTCTGTGCCGCAAGTCTGCTGCCATCGTGCTAATTTGGCAGCTAAACTGTTGGTCCGTTCTGAAAAGTCACTTTTGGTCTGCCAAACTTGCAGTGGCATCGGAGCTTTTAAGTTTTTTATAATAAATATAAATTTATAGTAGCCAAATGATTTGGTGTCTCGTTTTTATAGATACCCTGTACTGAATTATGATAGAGAGTGGGGCATTAAATTATTTATTATAGAATTGTATATTGAATTATGTTTATGCTATGATTTCAACTAGCTACCTTTGTATTATGTATACCCTGTAAAACATTCGAGTGCAACTGACTGCCAATGGCATCGAATAACGTTTCCTCGGCAGTTTTATATTGCAATTTATGAATTTGATATACCCTATCATACTTTATATCATATCGTATATTAAATTGCTCTGCTCTCTTAGTTCATACTCAATGAATGCCCGAGGACGCGACAATTTTTGCAACTGCAGTTGCCAAGTTGACAGTTGTTGCACTTTTTATACGAATATTTTTTTTTGTTTTTGTATTTTTCATGGGGTGTCGGTGACATTTCAGTTTCCTTCCCACATCGCTTAGGGGGAGGGACAGTGAGTAGCGAAAGAGGCGACTCTGGTACACTCGGTCATGGGGTCTTTGACACTTTTGCGGCCGTATATATTTCAGTTTTGTCAGTCACACAGTCTTTATACCAGTTCGCAGTGGTCTGCTGTTCGCAGTGGGTAGGAGGGGCAATTAAATAGCTTGGGACCCAAAAATATCCGTACGTACATAAGTACTTGTATCATTCCCGGATGCATTGCATAAGTTGGGCATTGGGCATTGGGCATCAAATTGTCGGGCTTGTTTGGCACCGCAAATATTTGCTAGCTAAATTTAGCGACGCGTCAAAATACATAAAAAAGGCGGTGCGGGCCATTTGAATACTTTCCGCTAGTTTTCTGCAGCACATATACCCGTTAAGGGTAGCGTTAAAAGGGGTATACTGAGGTAGCTAATAGGCAGTACGTAGTTATTCTTTAAGCGCAACAATAGTTGACTTAGTCGGTAAGAGGGTATAGCTACTTGTATGAATTCGATGTAAGGATATAGAAAAGTCTATACCTTCAACACTATAAGAGCTAGAGACTTAAAATTTTGTAGAAAATTTCTAGCATAATACAGCAAAAATAGTAGAATTCTGTTATAATGTCTCTAGTTATATCTTTCTGTTCCGCCTTTCCGTTTACTTCGACGAAAATTTGATGAACTTTTGAAGCTAATGTGTATATATATACTTTGCTATTGAATACTTTTAATTAACGGGTATTTTCTAGTCGAAAGCCGTTTGTTGCTGTCTTAGTTGTTCCTTTCCCTCATATATATAGAGCTGTAAAAGTGTAGCTGCCAAAATTTTGTAGACGAGCATAAATTAAGCATTTTAAATGATGAACGCGTGACTTGATTTTAGCCACTTTTTGAAACGCTCGAAAACCCAAATATTTATTAAGATCTATTTTATCCATATACATATATAAACATATATATTGTGGTATTTGCTTTTATTTCGCTGCTGTGTGTGGAATATTTTCATCAATTTTATTGGTCAAATATTTGCTTAATAAATCAGAGGCCCCCAAAAAATATATGCCGGCAAACAGACCACAAAAATATTATAAAAATAAAACAAATAAAATAAAATAAAAGAAAACAAAAATCAAATACAATTTTTGCGGCATTTTGTGGTGCATTTTATTTGAGATTTATGCGTTGTCGTGGCATGCAACCACATTGATTTTGCAGTGGCGCTTTCAAAGCATTAATTAATATTTATTTATAGTGGCAACATCTTTCAACTGTTTGTCTGTCTGACTGTCTGTCTGTTCGTGTATCTCTTTGTCTGGCCTCTGGCTTCTTTTATATTGTGACACTTGTAATCGATATTTTATACATTTGCTTATTTGTGCAATGCCCCTGCCACTTGCCGCTTACCGCACAACATACAACTTTCCACACACACACTTTGCATATGTGTTTATTTGATGAGTTGTTGAGTTGTGTGGCAAGTTTTCTCTCTCCGGGGGATTTATGCTATGCCGCCAGTTGATATATTTGATGTGCCGTTGCGCGTGATATCTTGCCACAAATTTATGCATTGTATTTAGAATAGATACGCATATATATCTCTATGCATATATAGCACATTTGTAGTTGCAATAAACCATAAATGTTGGCGTTTATCACATTGTTCATGTGATTTGAGAGAGCAGCAAAAGAATGTCTTTAAAAAAGACTAGAATAAATATAGATTGAATGTACTTTGCCTGATTTACTAGTGATTTATGCTAGTAGCAGCAAAAACAAAACACAAAGAAAACTGAAACTTAATTAATTAGTGTCAAAATGAACTCTGGTTTAAAAGGCAGCCATGCAGCTTCCTTGCTTTCCGCTTCTTTTTGGCCCAGTTTATCCATACGGCTCCTACTCTTCTACTCTTACCCTTCTCCTACTCGGTGGCTGCCCTATTCTGTCTGGTTGGCTGTCATTTGGCAAATTAATGGAATCAGCGCAGCTATTAGCCAACTGCGGGCAAAACTCTGCAACAACTGGAATGATATTATCAGCCAGAGGACCCCACCGAAATAACACACTGCACAAATATAACAAAAACAAAAACCAAGAAGAAGAAAAAAAAAGTGGCCAAAAGTCGTCGCGACTGCAGGCATAACGGTAATTTATCTTTTAGCACGAATTATCGATCGATTTTGTGGCATTTGTCGGCGCTTCCTTTGGAGCTTGAGCCGAGTTCGTGCCATGGCCAAAAAGAATTTAAGTTTGCTAGCCATTTTTGCGCTTGCTATGTTTTTTTTTTTTTTTTTTTTGGGCCCAAAGTTAATGGTTTATCTGTGTATGTTTGCCATTAGGTAACTGTCAGTTCCGCAAACGGCAACAACATAACGAACAGCCACAACAACAACAACAACTTGGGGAGGCGGGTTATTATGCGCGACTCAATAGACTGTTAACTTGGCTTATTGAGTTGTACAGCCTGCCTCGTATTATAGCTGTTTGCTGCTTGTTGTTGTTGTTGTTGTCGTTGTTGTTATCGTCTTTACTAGCGCCGACCTTTTTATCGCCTGCCAAGTATCTACAAAAGTCGCCAAGTCGAAGACGACGTCGCTACTCGCGGCTCAAGTAATTTCGTTGTGGCAGCTTTGGTAATGAATAAACCAAAAGGGAGCGCCAGCATTGGCCAGTCAACAGCAACAACATTGGTAACAACAGCATTTTTGGCACGCGAAACTTACGCTTATTCAATTTTCAGTCGACGCCATCGGCCAACATGGCGTATGAGCGCTTCCGCTTTGCTTCGCTTCCGCTGCGACGGCAACAAAGTGCACGGCAGTTCGCGCTTCCTCTGTCTGGGACCCTTTTTTTATTCGTTTGTGTGTGCTACGCCCCACCTAAAATTTGATATGTACATGAACAAAGCGCGCCACGGCAATCATTCATAGTGGCGTCGTCATTGTTGTGTGACCTGCCAGAGCTACCCTCATCCCCGGTCCTCGTCCCCTCGGTCTCTCATCCCTAAATTTGCTCTACCAACTTCCATCTCTAGGACCCCTTGTCGTTACGAATCCTTTTTTGCATGCGATAGCAAACTTTTTGGCTGTCTGCCTGCTCCATTTCCCCTGGACTTCCCATCTGCTTTGCTCTCCTACACTGTGCCACATTTTCATAGACTATTAGAGCAGGACGGATAGCAGGTATCCACCTGCCTCAACTAATTAAGATGAATGCGTCGCGCGTTTAGCAGCTTAAATGGAACGGAAGTTTGCCTTGATGAGCAGCCGGTTTAATTGAGGATATGAAACTAGTTTTCTTGCAGTGTATGCGTTGCTTAAATTTTCGAACTGTCGCCAAAGAAAACTGTTTACTTTCCCCCATTTTGGCCAACTGGGGGGTTGTAGTCATTGGCCCATTCAAATGCTGACATAACACACACAAAAGGTTCACACACGCGTCCATCTACATAACATACATATAGAGCTTTGGTATAGTCTCTTGTATATATTATAAGCATAATCTTTAATATTCAAATAAGGCATAAAGGCGAAAATGCCAGCGTGAAGCCCAGTGGCGAATTGGCAACAACAGCCAAAGGGGTTGAACAGCAAACAACAGCCACATAATTCTGTTGTGTAAGCCAAGTTTTATAAAAGTTTTATTTGCTTGCAACTGTTTTGCATGCATAATTAAAAAGAATTTTGATAATTTTATTCATTAAAAATGTATCATTATGTCTTTTGTTAGAGTTCTAAACGCAGTCCAACAATTTTATTTGATTCAATTAAAGGTGATTTTTTTTAAATAAAATTTTGCAGAAAAAATGAAGAATTGTTAGCAATCTATGCAAATTGTTTGACTTTATAAAATATATACGATTTATATTATTGATAACATTTTTTTTTGCATTCAAATTTGTATTCAGGCCATTATTTTCTTTTTTATTTGAATAGCTTTTAAAAACATTTAATAAAATTTTTGTGTTACTATTTGCTTCCCAAATATTTCAAAAAATTTTTCTGTGTTCACTTTCCCAATTTGATAAGTTTTATTAAAATTAGCAGCAAAGGTTTCTATGGACTATTTTTATTATTATTGAACTGATATTTTACTTATATAAATCTGCTGCTAATTAAATTTTGTAGTTTTTTACGACATACAAAAGTTTGTTAATATTTTTAAAATTTTTATTATTTTAGTTTAGCTTTTTTCAATTTGCTCTAAATTTTATTTTAATTCTTAACCATAAACGTTTCTAACTATAAGCGAGTTTTTTAGTACTTTACTCTGAAAATCGCATTCAGATTTTGGTCAAAATACTAATTATTTTTAAGGCTTTGAAGTAAATTTATTAAAAACCATCTCTCCAAATATTAATCAGATTTTTTCCTTAAAACGTATTAGGTTTTAGGCTTTTAAGTGAGTTGATTGGTATTTTCCTCTCCAAATCTCGTTCAGATTTTGTTCAAAATACCAATTAACTTTTAGACTTTTAGCTCAAGTTTCTAGTTTCATGTATTACCCAAAATATAAAGATTTTCAATTTTCTTATTAATTTCAAATCTTTTATATATAATCCTATTACTTGCTATATATTTTCAGCACAAATTCGTTTCAATTTTCTTGATGCAATTATTTGGTAATCTTCCCTTTTCTCGATCAGTCTAATCTCCCTCAAGTGCTTATGAACAGGGTGTCTTTTTGGATTTAACAACTATGTTGGATAACGATAGGACCACACAGAACTCACCCCAAGCCAGTATGCTATGCTAGTTGTTGTGTTTGTTGCTGTTGAAGTTGTTGTAGTTGTTGCGTGCCTGCATAAATCTGGCACGCAACAAAAAGTGACTTTGCCAATGTTGCCATGTTGCGTGTTGGCAGTTAATGCGACTATAATTTAATATTTTCGTCGCTGCTTTCGCAAACTGTTACAATGGCCAAAAAGGACCGAGGACTGTAGAGTGTGGAGTGTGGCAAGGATCATCCCTATTGCACAGAGGGTGGCTCTGTGGCCGCAACTGAAATTGTGTTGCAATTGTCTCTCGTGCCTCGTGACTGATGAGTTTGAACACCGCATGCTGGCAGGCGGCGGTGGCAATCAGCAACCCTCTTCAAATAAATTTATACATATAAAAATTAAGTCGTGTCGAAATCGATGCCAGTTGTGGGTGGCAGCAGTAGCAGCAGCAACCAACCTCTCAGTCGCCGTCGCTGTCGCTGTTGACGTCTACGTCGACCGCATGTCAATCATAATTAAAACTTTCAGTTGCTGGATTCGGAAATGGGGAGTACTATATGGTTGAGCTTCTGTTTCGATTTCGTCTACTCGTCTACTTGTTTTTGTTCTGGCTTTTCACTTATCTTATCGTTCGCTTGATTGCGTTTCAAACGCAGTCAGCTGCTCATTTAGTCTGTCTGTCTTTCTGTCTGTTTGTCTGACAATCAGACTGACAGTCTCTCCCATTCATTCATTCATTCATTCATGCAACGAGTACTCCCATTGATTCACTTATATTGCTATCCATTTGGACCATCGTTACCAAATAAGGAGCTGCTGGCCTTGGATTCGAAGCTGAGCTGCAGTCTAAAGTTGCGGCTCATTATCAATTTCCAATGTTGCACAGAGCAAAATGTGCGTGCAACAGCAATCGAGCCGCAGTCGTGCAGCAAAGCAATCGCATCTGTCAGCGACTAGGCACAGTGCCTCATGCCTCATGCCCCATCCAACATGCCCCTCACAGCTGTTTTTCCACTCGTTGTCGTTGTCAGTGTCTCGTTGTCTTTGTCGTTGTCTGTGTCGTTGTCTGTATCGTTGTCTGTGTCGTCAATGTGTCTGCAACAATTGTTGCTCTCCATTTGCTGTCAGCCAGCCAGTTTCTGTCTTTGTCTATTGTCCGCCCGTCCGTCCGTCTATCTGTCTGTTGCAATTGCTGTGATTCTGGTTTTTTGTTTGTTAGTTGGGGCATTGGGGCAGCGGCATCTACTGCAATCTACCGCCGCACTTGCACTTATTTGCCGCCTGCCGCAAGCTGCGTGCCTCGAAAATCAACTACTGCTACTAGCCGACTCAATTTCCGCTTCTCGACTGTACTCACTTGCAGTTCACATCAAAGTGTACATCACATAGTGCTTGTCAAACTGTTTGCTTACCTGCAATTGAAAAGAGAGTGAAAGAACGAAATTTATTAATATTATAAATAGTTTTGTGTTTACTTTAAACCAATTATTTATAGACTAGTAGTGTCTCTCTCACACTTTTCCTGAATTTTGTGCTGTGCAGTGTTGTGCTCATCAGACAGCCATAAAATAGTTTGAAATGTTTAGCATTTTGTTTGAATTGAGATTTAATTATGTGGCAACAAGCGGATCAACAGCAAAAAAAGGAAAAGGAACATAAAAAGGGAGAAAGTAAATCGTTGACAAGACGAAGATTTGATACCCTATATACAACATGATGTGGAATGAAAATTAGTCTGCAAATAGAAAACATTTTTAAATGAGTATTCCGTATATTGGGTTCAGATTTGTTGATAAGCAGAAAGGTTTTCCATACTAAGAGTATATTTATATTATAAATATGTATAAAAATCCGATATTTATATAATTTCATAAAAAGCTGATATTTTCATATGATAATTTCTATGATAGATTTAATATAAATTATAGAAAATAATAGTAAATTTATATTATGTGAGCTTAATTTGATAACATCCATATAATAAGGTAACAAACCATCCAGAAAAATACATAATACCTCCAGCAAGAGTATATAAAAGATGGATAGATAGGTAGAATCAAATGAAGGGTGGAAAACTCGATTCAACTTCATCAGGCGGCTGTTCACAAAAACTTTTCACAGGTTTTTCTCTGCTGCCATTGACTGACAGCTCCCGTCTGCTGATTCTCCTCTCTGATTTTTCCAAATGATTTAAATGGATTTGTTTAGACTAAAAGTTGTACGTCTGTTCGCTATGCTATGTATGTGTGTGTTTTTCTGTTTGTGTTGTTATAACATTGAAGCTGATTTCAAAGTGCAATGGGTGCAGTTAATTTGTTTATTTGCTTGCGTGTCAAAGTTCAACACGCCGGCGTCTATTTTGAGAAAGTTTATTGACTGGGAAACTGTTGAACCGACACAATTAAAAAACAAATGTACCATTTAATAGCTGGACCAGAAACGATAAGCGTGAAAATAAAGAACAAATCGGACAACGAACAGTGACAAATTCATTGCAGTTTCACGCAGAAATTCAGGCAGAGCCAGAGACTGAGACAGCGAAAGAGTCAGAGTCAGAGCAGAGTCAGAGTTCAAGTGGATGTGGATGATGACAGACTCTGAGTGTGGCTGCCACGTCAGGGTTCATGTGCAGATGGCACTTGCCTTGAATAAAATATGATGATGCCCCCAAATGCAACCATTTCAGCCCTTTTCCCCATCACCCCTTCCCTCCACTAGCAATGTTGCAAGCGTGTTGAAAGACAAATAACGCGTTGGTTGTGTGGCAAATGGTCGGGTTGCAATGCTGAGCGAATGTCGAGACGACTCCCGACCACATAACTTACTGAAGAAGAAGAAGAAGCTGCAGTGTTTGCAGCAGGGTGAAAAAGTATTCACATTCGAAAACGTATTCGCTTGCGTGCGTGTAATAAATGCGTGAAAAGTCTGCAGTGTGCATGCGCTGATAGCCACTTAACAAATATAGGGAGCACCCTGTATGCAGTGCCCCTTTACACACCGCAACAAGCAGCAAATAATTGTGGCAAATGACTTTGGCAGGCACTGTCAGCACATCGGTTCAAGCACAAATATGTATGTGGCTGCGTGGTAATTTATAAAGCAATCGCTTTCAATCGACAGCTCAGCTGAAACTGCGCTTGTATAAGTGAGCTTTCTAAAGCTCTCGCACATTTATATCACTGTTCCAAGCGTGTCGCCTAAAGCTTTTACACATATACACAGCTTTTGAGGGGAAAGCATTAGATTAATGCTGGTTTAATGTTTAATGTGAAGAAACTGGCTATTAAGAGTAAGCTGATATTTTGGAAAATCTTCCGTAAATTGGTAAATTGTAAATTATACAAGGTAAAATTAGAATTTTAAGCACAAATTAAAAATATGCATTAAAAATGTTATTTATATCATTTAAATCTTTTTAATAAATTGTGTATAATTTGCTGTATTAAAAAAAGATTTAAAGATAAATATTTTCTTCTTAAAAGAATTCATTATGTCTACTATTTTTTAAATTTTAATTATTTTTAAGTTTTATTTAATTTTTTAATTTATTTTTTTTATTTTAGGTGTTAATTATATTTTAATAAAGTTTACGTTAAATTCTATTAACATAATTTTAACTTATTTATTTCTCTTATTCATTTAAATATTTTTCTCTTATTTTATTTGTTAATTATATTTTTTGTATTTAAAAAAACGTTTGAAATGTAAAATATTTTAATACTTTAAATATGTTTAGCAAATAATTTGTTAAAAGTTTCTTGTAACACTCAAAAAACTTCAGTTAGGATTTGCAATACGGAAGCATATTTTAAATGGAAAGTATGTCTATTTAGGTACAAAGTGATACTAAGTGCTGCACTTCAATCACATTATATGCACAATATTTATATATACTTCAATGACATCTGTAAGTTCTCTGCCTGTCTGTGTGTGTGTGTGTTTAATCTGCATTATGCCTTGTCAAATTTGTACAACGTTACTGTTTGGGGCACAATACGATTTTTTTGTGCGCTTAAATCAGACCAATTTGTATGCATTAAATGCAGAGAGCGAAAAAGACATTTCAATGCGACAAGATTTACGTAATGCCACCCACTGGCAGACCTCGCTTAGACAGTCAGTCAGTAGTCGGCAATAGTCTTCCCCATCATACAGACCCCCACTTAGTTGAAACCCTGCCCAGTCCCAGCATCACCCTTGGCTGACTGACAGACTGACGCACTGACTGGTCGGACTGGCGAGGTCGCTACACGGCTGTACATTTGACGCATTTTACTTGACATTTATCAAGCGCTCTGCTACCCTCTTTTCACTCACCCCTCCCCTCCATCTAACGGGGAGGACTGTCTGTGTCCGCCCACAAAACTGTCACATCGGATTCATCCACTGAGCGGAAGCTTCAATCGACTCGTTACAAAGGTCAAAGTCAAGAGCAGACAATATGATGTTGTTGTTACAGTTTCATTTTGGACAATTATTAATCAGTCTGTTATACATAGGTAAATTGTACTTTTAGGTCTGTCGAGGAAGTTCGTACTTGTGACAATCAAAAGATGTCAGAGCACTTAAAACAATAACTATAAATTTATATTGCCAGCAAACATAATGACCAAAGAAAATGCGAGAAATCGAAACGGAAAACTGCAACTGAACCAACGACAACAACAAGAACAAAATTGTTAAAATTTGTGTGTTTTATTTGCCATTCAACATTCAACGCCATTTGCGTTCTTGCCACAGAAATGTCGACTGTTTGTTGTTTTTGGGCAAACGATAAAAATCAGAGAAAACAACTGAGGACAAGCAGAGAAATCACAACGAACTCTGTATACACTTTGCAACAGTTTTTTAATTAAAATGAAAAACGTAGCAAAATTTGCTTCAGATATTTTTTAATAAATTAAAAGAAAATAAGTTTGTGTAAAATTTGCATTGCAAATCAGAGTCAACAACTGAGCAGAGTGTGTATTCCGTTTGTGTACAGTGTACTTGTGTACTTGTGTGTGTTGAAGGCAACAATTTGGGGCAGCAAGACAGAAACGACCCCAATGGTCTCGTTTACAAATTAAGCACTTCCAAATGGCCAGCAAATTAATTTTTATTGCCTACAGAGTTATGTAAAATATGGCCAACATTTTCCAGCCAGGGACATGAACTAACAGCTGAGAGGCAGTCAGAGAGAGAGAGAGAGAGGAAGGGATAGAGTGAGTGCGATAGAGAGTGTGTATGCTCTTTGCTCGGATACACTTGGAACCTTATAGAGATTGTCAAGCTTGCGAAATGCAAAAACTTTAGCAAGTTGCCGACTTCCCTAATAAGCGACGAGAAATTGACAAAGTTTTGTTTTTTGGGGACAGCCATAACTGTCGGGAAAAGCCAGGCGACAGCGCATAGAGTGGGGAGACAGTAGATGCAGGAGACGACAGTTATTTAGTGCTGGGATTTACAAGATAGGCACCGGAAACGGAAGCGGCCAACACTTGGCGCACAATGTGTGCGACTTAAAGCAGCTGTCTCTATCCCACTCTCACCTTCTCGCTCTCTCTATCTACTGCTCTTCGAGTATATTATGTTGCCGACTTAACGTGGTCGAGATAAGCAAACTTTGACATTTGTTTTTGGCCATGTCATTAGCACGGCTTTATGCGCATTTAATTGAGCTGCAAAATTTAAGCGGCAACAAATCAAAAACTTAAACCAAATCGAAGTTGCATAAATAATTTCTGCATAGAGATTAAAATAGAATTAATCGGTTTTTGCTGTGAATAGTTGCAGATATGTATTGAACAATTTTCTATTGAAAAGTTCGATGGTTCTATAAATTAATGTTTCTTAAAGTTTGCTGCTTTTATCGCACTTTACATCTGCCTTTAACTTTAAAGAAGTTAATACAGTACAATATATATATTAACTGTATAGAAAAGGGATTTGTTTCTATTTTCTTTATATACATTTATGCTTTTTTAAGTTCTATTTAAAACTCATCACAATTCTTTAGTTTTCTCAGCAAAATTCGGATTTATAACATAATAATTGTAATGCATAAAATATTTCCATGCATTTCTGGTTTCCTTAATTAAGTCTATTCAGACTGTATATTTATATAATTTAATCTACTTTTTATTTAAAATTACCAGAGACTAGTTCAACTGCACTAAGTCTACACTACTAACACATATTGTTAAATCATTAATGTGATTTCAATTGTGAACAGCTTTATTTAATTTTCTATTGACCAGCAAACGAATTATGATATGAGCACGTTTCCCAAAAACCACATGGACAAGCTTTATAATAATACCGAATCCCATGATTATAATGTGTATAATAACGATAATGATGATGATGATGCTGTCGATGATGTTGAGTGTCAGGTGAGTAGGTGAGATGGTCAAATGTAATTCACATTGACCTGTGCTGACCAGGTTGACAATTTCATTAGAGTACAGGGCACTCTCTACCCCAGCTCCTGTTCTACCTCCCTACTCTGGCTGCTCTTCACTTCTCTCTTCTGTTTGGCATGTCATTGTACATGTGCGAGGCTTATCATTTATTTATACGCTTTGTTATTGTTGTTTTCTGTTATTATTTCGTTTTTTTGTGTGTTTCATATGAATATGTGTGTATGTGTGTAGCAGGAAGAGAGGAAATAAGAGGCGGAAGTCTGGCAGAGGCTGACACAAGAAGTGAATATATAAAGTGGGGGTATTCCTGCTGCTGCTTAAAGTGTCATTGTTGCCATTGAGCTTGCTCTTTGTTTAATAAATTATTTATCGAGCGACAGGCGAGTCGAGTGTGTCTGACACACAGATGATGGCGCGTGGCATTGGCCTTTGATGGGCCCAACAGAGTAGCTGTAAAGATGAGCCCTGTGCTGAGTATTGAGGGGTGGCAGATACTCATATTAAGTATACGCATACATTGGATTATACTCTCGCAGAGCAAGAGAGAGTACGAAATTTAAACCCTTAGTTTCGATTGCAGTGGAAATCACAGCAAATGCTTGCTCAATCGAATTCGCAATCAAATCGGTTACGATATTAAATCGCCATTTAAAGCAATTCCCAGAGTTTATGTGCTGAATTCATGTTTCAATTTGTGCTCATTGTCCCCGACATATCCCACTACGCTCTCTCTAGCTCACTCTTTCCCACTTACTCTCTTTACCTATTCTCGTTCATTTATCCTGCTTTCTACCTGAATTGCCTTTTGCCCAATTGTGCAGCAAACAAAAAATTGATTGCATTTCACACGGTTGCAACCGGAATAAGTCCGTAGATTGTATGAGAATGAAGCATTCTCGACCCAGTTAAGTAGTTCGCACTCAAGTGCCTCCATATGGAGAATACTCACATACACACAAACACACACTCGTTCTCTTTCTTTCTCTCTCTCTCTCTATGAGTTCATAAACTATACGTTGAAAAAAAGTTCGAGCACAACTTTTGCATAATGCGCTTGCACTGTGTATTCCTGCCCTCACTTCCTTCTCGCTTTTCGTTTCTACTCTTCTCTTCTCTCCTCTTGCAGTTGAATTGTACTTGCCCCATGCATAATAGATTTCAATGTGCTCAGACTCAGACCAGTCAACATGCAACATGAAGCGCTTTGGGTAGATGTTGACCTTACACTGACAAAAAAGAACAGCTAACAAAATGCGTTAAAAACTATGCTCAAATAAAATGTTAAAATTAAGTGTGAAGTATTCAGTGGAGTATTCTTAGCTGACAGTATGATTCAATCCGCAGATTAAGCAGAACATTGGTACGGATAGTATTAATAAGTTGCCATTAAAAATAACTTGTTAAACATTAAATATTTAACATATTTAATACTATAAATGCTCTTAGTTTTCATATTGATACTTCAGAAGTGGTTGAAATTAGCTGTGAAATTTGACATTTTTTAGTTTTTACTTATTATTAAATATTTAAAAAATATTTATAAAATAAATGAACTAATTTTGTATTAATTAAAATATGATACTTGCAAACTGCATTTAAATCTTTTGAATATATCCATAAGTTTAGATTTTATAGGCCCTTAAAATATTTTAATGTGCTGGTTGAAATGGGTTATGAACGTTGTATTTATTGTATTAGAACTAAAAATATTACAGAGAATGAATAATAAAAACGAGTACTCTCGACATTATAGAAACTACACCGCTTTTAAAAACATAATTTAAAAATTTAGTTCATTTAAAAATCACACTCTCAACTGTTTTCTCCAGTGTAACCACACAATGCCTAGGTTCATTGGCCATTGCCAACTGGCGGCTATTGTTACATTTTGGCCAGGTTAGTGCCAGTCCAGCTATTTAAAATTGTATGCTGTTTATTAATTTGAGCAGCGCCTCGCAGCTAAATTCCAGTGTTTATCCAACTTTCGGCTCATTTCAAATTTACAAGTTTTAATTGGAAAAAAATACGGAGAGTGCACGTGAGTGAGAAAAAGAGATTTTTGGGGCAGATGATATATTGCTGCGGCAGCTACAAATTACAGGGGAATGTCCTTTGACCGCAGGACATTAAATCAACAAGTGCAACTGCACTGCAATAGTTATCCTTACGCTGGCCAGAAGACTCCTGCCCGAATCGTCCTTGACAAAAAGTCTGACTCGTGTCACGTTTCAAGTTGCCTGTCGCTGTTTCTTAATTACCGGAAGTTACCGCTATTCCCCTCCTTCCTCCCCACACACCGCCTTCTGTGCAGGTAACATGCAGCAATTAGTGTCTGGAACACACCTACAATAACAACAAAAACAACAATAACGTGAACTCCAAAGCTGATGGCGTGGCCAAGAAAGTACTTAGATACTATGTACTTTCAAAGTGGCTTACAAGTTTCCTTAGCCATTTGCCGTAGTTGCCGCCTTGTTTTGGTGGCAAGAAAACAGTGTGTGGCAATGCCAGTGGCAGGTACTCGTTACCTTAAGTGTTGGCCAACTGGTCAGCATTTACAACTTTATTTAAGCCATGTTCTGCGATATTAATAAATATACAAAGCAATACAACTTTGGGTTTTAGGACAAGTTTTGTGTAGCAAAACTTAATAAATAAATTAAGAAAATATAGGACAATATTTATAAACTTTGTAAGTAGCAGCTCTTTTAAGATAACCTTTAAAATTCGATTTTAATTGAAAATAATTAGTTTAATTTCAATAAAATTGCAGTAAACTTTATCTTGAAAGCAAGTGTTAAGAGTGAAACGCAGTTAAACTTAAACTTAATTCTTTTGCCCAAGGGGCATATCTCGATCATCTATTGAGGCATGTGGCAGCTGTTGCAGCGTTGCACATGTGTGCGGCATTAATTTAATGGTTTAATTTCAATTATCTTCGCTTGGCATTTAATTGCATTAATTAAAGCAAGACGAGATGCTTAACATTCATTACTTTCCCTCTGTGCATTTTATGACATTTATGCAGCTTGTGGCAACTGCAACTGCAACGGCAACGTTTTGTGGGACATACACATCCACATCCGCGTCCTTATCAGTGACTCTTTGCTACGTTTTTTTGCCGTATTTCCGGCGTTAATTGAATGCAATGGCGTCCACGTGCGAGGAAGTAAAGAGCAGGAGAAGCAGTAAAAGTGAAGTAGGTGGAGGGGAAATGAAGAGTTCTTCAGTGCAACCTTTGGGTTGACAACGGCAAAATGTGTGTGTGTGTATGTGTTCATTGGCAATTAACAGTGGCAGCCACTCTCCATTCCACACAGTCTGGCCGAGCACTTTGTCAATTATATATTTGATTAATTGATGGTCTCAATTTTTATGCCTCTTCATTTTTGATTGATATTTTCATTTTCAGCAATTTCAAGCAGAGTTTTTTTTGTTAAACTTTTTGCATAAATCTACAAGATGCTTTAAATATTTTGATTGGGTCAGCT
Source organism: Drosophila tripunctata (assembly GCA_035047385.1). Taxonomy (NCBI): domain Eukaryota; kingdom Metazoa; phylum Arthropoda; class Insecta; order Diptera; family Drosophilidae; genus Drosophila; species Drosophila tripunctata. Next base: position 1,153,429 of record JAWNPS010000273.1, read on the forward strand.
ATGCGCATATTACGTATGCGGCATGTTGTCACCCAGCAACTGATCATCATCCATCCACACAGCAAACAAGACCAAAATCAAATGTTAAACGGAGCAACAAAACGAGAACAAATACAAACAATAAAATCGATGAAAAAAGAGAAAGAGAATGAGAAGGAACAGAAACAAAACGCATTATCAAAACAATAAACAATTGATGGCATTTTACTTAGGCCACGATAGAGAAACACGCCGCAAGCATAAAAAATCAATAAAAAGACACACCCACACACACAAAAGAAACAAAAACAAAAGAAACTTGAACTGAAACTGAAACAAAACGCTGCAAATAAATAAAAATTGCTTTATTTATTAAGCATTAAACAATAAATGGGATTATTTTTATCAGCAGAGGAGCAAAGAAATGTGGCAAGAGAAACACAACGTCTGAACTTCCAACTGTGCGACAATAACAATTGCAAATAGGAAGGAAAATGACACACACACACATACATATACGTATATAAATAAATGCAAATCATTTTCTATTTGCCCCTCAGCTTTTCCACAGAGTGTTGGCAAGCATTATGGCGATTGTGATTGCAATTGTGATATTGTAATGGCATTTGAAGTACTCGCAGTGCGTGTTTGTTTTTGTTAACAAGCAAATGTTTGGGGATTTTGGACAAGAGCCTGTGTTTACTGGACAAGGCCTAATAAGTGCCCTCTCTCTCTCTCACTCTCTTACTCACTCTCTCCCTCCGTAACTTATTTGAATAAAGCTTTGCTTTTAGTTTTTTCGCATTTTCCTTCTTCTCGTTTTTTGTCTTTCATTTTATTTCAGCAAATTTGTAACTGTCACTTTGCTCGAGTTCCGACTTTTTTGTTTATAGGCATTGAAATCTCTGTATGTTCCGGACAGACAAAAAAAACCGTAGCCGGACTTGGCTTTTACGGGCGAACTTTTTTGTGCGTGCCGAGTCGAGCCAAACCGGACGGATGGACGAGTGTTTTGATTGTGAAAAGTTGTGTGTGTGTCTCTGTGTCCGTATGGCAAAAGGTAGCACACAAGTTTTGCAAGTGACAAATAGATTTAAATTCGAAAATGCTTTTTGTTTGCCACTGTATGTCTGAACCGACTCCACAATAGGAGTTGTGGTTCTTGGGGGGAATGATAGAGTGGAGAGAACAGAAGTGGTAGCGGAACTTGTCATGCAAAGCACTATTGACAGCGGTCGTAAATCTTTGTAAAAGTGCTCTAACCCTTGTCAACCAAACAGAGAGAGAGAGAGTGAGAGAGAGACGTAGAGAGAAAAAGAAAGAGAGAGGGAGAAAGAGCGAAATGGGTAAGTGCTTGGCCAAATTGCGAGCCGCAACGAGACGGGCGTGAAAATGTCCGTCTATATGTTTGTAGCGCTATTCGGAAAATCAGTTAAAAGCGATTTAAAGGGTTGTCAGGCACTTGTAAAATTGGCAAGGCAATACGTTTAGTTCATTTATTATGATTCAGTTTGGGGAAATTAGAGTGCACTTCCCAAAAAGGAAACGTGTTGTTTGTAAAAAGGATTCTATATTTGAATGTATGTTTGTAATACATAATTTAATAAACAATACAAAAGGAAAAAAATGTAAGCTTTGGCTTGCTAAAGGTTGAATAGTGCTGAGTTGAATAAACAGTTCTTAATACATTTATATGATTTAGTTACAATATGTAAAAAGCATTATTTTTAATTATTTATCGTATTCAAAATTATTAGTTTTAAAGAATATAAAAAGTATTAAAGAAAAAAGAGTGAGCATTGGTATAATAAAGATTTTATGACGATGCAAATTTCTAATAACAGTTTTGCAAACATATATTTTTATTGTTATTAATAATAATAATATTATTGTTATTATTACTATCATTATTATATTATTTATTATTATTTTCAATACTATCATTATTATTATGTTTATATGCTAAAATAGTCCGAAAATTTTTGTATTTAAATGTTTTCAGGCTGATTTAAACATATAATGATATAAATATTGTTATTTTATGGTGTCTAACACAATCAAATTTAACAAAATTATTTTTTTTTTAATAATTATAGTATTAAATATAATAGTAATTAAAAAAAATTATTCATTTTCATATTTCCTTTAAATTTCAACTGCCCTTATATTGAATTTTTTCTTAAATTACCACGCCCTATGCAAATTAAACAAATTATACTAGCGTAAATAATTATTAGTAGAATTAAAACTAGACCGCTTAAAGAAGCCATTTATTTAACTGCCAAATAGACTGCAATTTAGCACACACATATTCTTGGCTGACTTCATTATAGGGGCGAAAGACCAATCGAACCATCTAGTAGCTGGTTCCTTCCGAAGTTTCCCTCAGGATAGCTGGTGCATTTAACTGTTGTATAAAATAATCTTATCTGGTAAAGCGAATGATTAGAGGCCTTAGGGTCGAAACGATCTTAACCTATTCTCAAACTTTAAATGGGTAAGAACCTTAACTTTCTTGATATGAAGTTTAAGGTTATGATATAATGTGCCCAGTGGGCCACTTTTGGTAAGCAGAACTGGCGCTGTGGGATGAACCAAACGTAATGTTACGGTGCCCAAATTAACAACTCATTCAGAAACCATGAAAGGCGTTGGTTGCTTAAAACAGCAGGACGGTGATCATGGAAGTCGAAATCCGCTAAGGAGTGTGTAACAACTCACCTGCCGAAGCAACTAGCCCTTAAAATGGATGGCGCTTAAGTTGTATACCTATACATTACCGCTAAAGTAGATGATTTATATTACTTGTAATATAAATTTTGAAACTTTAGTGAGTAGGAAGGTACAATGGTGTGCATAGAAGTGTTTGGCGTAAGCCTGCATGGAGCCGTCATTGGTACAGATCTTGGTGGTAGTAGCAAATAATCGAATGAGACCTTGGAGGACTGAAGTGGAGAAGGGTTTCGTGTGAACAGTGGTTGATCACGAGTTAGTCGGTCCTAAGTTCAAGGCGAAAGCCGAAAATTTTCAAGTAAAAACTGGTCAAATATTATAAATTATGTAATCAAATTAAAACACTTGAATAATTTTGAACGAAAGGGAATACGGTTCCAATTCCGTAACCTGTTGAGTATCCGTTTGTTATTAAATATGGGCCTCGTGCTCATCCTGGCAACAGGAACGACCATAAAGAAGCCGTCGAGAGATATCGGAAGAGTTTTCTTTTCTGTTTTATAGCCGTACTACCATGGAAGTCTTTCGCAGAGAGATATGGTAGATGGGCTAGAAGAGCATGACATATACTGTTGTGTCGATATTTTCTCCTCGGACCTTGAAAATTTATGGTGGGGACACGCAAACTTCTCAACAGGCCGTACCAATATCCGCAGCTGGTCTCCAAGGTGAAGAGTCTCTAGTCGATAGAATAATGTAGGTAAGGGAAGTCGGCAAATTAGATCCGTAACTTCGGGATAAGGATTGGCTCTGAAGATTGAGATAGTCGGGCTTGATTGGGAAACAATAACATGGTTTATGTGCTCGTTCTGGGTAAATAGAGTTTCTATCATTTATGGTGGTTTCTTGTTCCCCGGATAGTTTAGTTACGTAGCCAATTGTGGAACTTTCTTGCTAAAATTTTTAAGAATACTAATTGGGCAACCAATTAGTTCTTTTAAATTATAACGATTATCAATTAACAATCAATTCAGAACTGGCACGGACTTGGGGAATCCGACTGTCTAATTAAAACAAAGCATTGTGATGGCCCTAGCGGGTGTTGACACAATGTGATTTCTGCCCAGTGCTCTGAATGTCAAAGTGAAGAAATTCAAGTAAGCGCGGGTCAACGGCGGGAGTAACTATGACTCTCTTAAGGTAGCCAAATGCCTCGTCATCTAATTAGTGACGCGCATGAATGGATTAACGAGATTCCTACTGTCCCTATCTACTCAGTTCGATTGTGACGCTTGAAGCAAGCAGACGTGTTTTTCTGTGTGCGCGCAAGTTATAACGGACTTTGATTTGTTTTCATTTGGTTTCGCTAACCAACGGTATATATACAGTTGCCAGCAGCGCTAAAGTGCGTTTTAGCTCAAGAACAGAGATAAGCGATCTCTAGCTGCGCTTGTGTTAGTGCGTGTGTGAGCTAAGCACCGTTGCTTGCTTCTGATTGGCCAGCCAATCAGAACTAAGCAAATTTTTACTGTAGCATACTTTCGGGGTGCTAATAAAAGTATAGCATACTTTCGGGGTGCGAATTGTAAGTGCAGCATACTTTCGTAGTGAAGTGCGCAAAACAATTAAAACCGGTAGTGTCGATCGTGTCGCGATGAACAGCGACAGCAGTGTTGCTGCTTCCGTCGGCGATAAGAGGAGGAAGAGGGGCCCGAAGAAGCGTTCGGGGACACTGTCGCCCGACGCGGAGGTGATGCCAGCGCCGAAGCTGCACGCTGTATCCTGCACGGACAGCGATGTCACGGTAAGTGACGCCTCTGAGGTCTCCCTCTCTGCCCCCACTGCTGTCCCCGCTGGCAGGAGGTACCCCCTCCGATCTGCTCCCCTCCGACCTGCCCGCCCTACTGCCCCCGCTGCTGACCCTGCTGCTGCCCCCGCTGCTGCCCCCGCTGCCGCCCCCGCTGCTGCCCCCGCTGCTGCCCCCGCTGCCGCCCCCGCTGCTGCCCCCGCTGCTGCCCCCGCTGCTGCCCCCGCTGCTGCCCCCGCTGCTGCCCCCGCTGCTGCCCCCGTTGCTGACCCTGCCCATGATGTGCCGAGCACGTCGGCTGCTGCCCATGCGCGAGCCCGTGTGCCGGTGTCAGCTGGAGCTGAGCCTCCACGGAGCTCAACTGCGATGGTGCAGCGCCTCATGGCCATCGACCAGGAGATGCGCAAAGCCGCCATTACAGAGCAGGTACCCGGTCACGTCGCCCATCGCGTGCTTGACGTGTCGGCCAAGTACCAGGAGCTTGTGATGACCATGTACGGGAAGATTGTGGAGCTTGAGGCCATGCTTGGGACTCGCCCACTAATCGCCGCCGCTACCCCCGCTGCTGCTACTGTTGCGGCCACCCCTGCTGTCCGCGCTGGTGCTCCGATTGCCGCGCCCCGAGTCCGCAAGGTTGCGGAGACTTGGTCGGCAATCGTGACGAGCAACAACCCTGCGGAGACACCCCAGCAAGTTGCTGAGCGAGTGCGCAAGGAAGTTGCTCCCGCCCTCGGTGTACGCGTACATGAGGTGCGAGAGCTAAAGCGCGGTGGTGCCATGATCCGCACGCCTTCGGTGGGCGAGATCAGAAAGGTGGTCGGCAACCCGAAATTCAAGGAAGTGGGCCTTGAAGTGAAGCAGAACGCAGCTCTGAAGCCCAAGGTCATGGTGATGAACGTGGACAGCCACCTGACCGTGAAGAAGTTCATGGATGGGCTCTTTACGAACCACTTCGAGGAGCACATGTCAAATGTTGCATTCTCAAAGTCGGTGACCATTGAGTCCAAGCCATGGACGAGCGACGCAGGACCCACGGTCAACATTACGTTGGAGTTGGACCAGAAGGCGTTGGACATCCTGGAGGAACACGACAGGATCTACGTGGAGTACTTCTCCTTCCGCTGGCGGCCCATGGTGCGCACCTACGCGTGTCACCGTTGTGTCGGTTTCGACCACAAAGTCGCCCAGTGTCGAGTCAAGGAGGAAGTCTGCCGTCAATGCGGCCAAGGTGGACACCGCGCAGCAAAGTGCAGTAACCCTGTGCGTTGCAGGAACTGCAGTTTCCGGGGGCTCCCT